>OY720453.1:38215371-38387871 GCA_963082715.1 Harpalus rubripes
CACACAAAATTAGTTATATTAAATTTCATATTTATTTAAAATTACAACAAAATATAAAAAAAATAAAAATAAAGAGATCGGTGGATTAGAATTTAAAACCCGATACATATCAAATACGAGCATTACCACCGTGCCACGATCTTATTGCATAGTTTCTTTTAGGAAGTGTAATAATTATTAAAATAAAATTGCTATAAAATTTATTTACTTTTCCTAATTATTCCTTATTAACTTTAAAGAATTAATTATTAATATAATTCAATAAGTATCCATGGACATGTGTACAAAGTTTTTCAGTTTTAATGGACAGTAAATATTCAAAATATTCTAATTTTCCATGTTAAATTCATACGTAACGGATTTCGAACGCCACCCGTATGTCGATTAGATACACAAATATGTATTTGTATGTAGTATTTAACAAATTTAGATGCTTTATATCTTTTGCAACAATCCCATTATAATAGGTTTTTTTTTACTTTTTCCATCTAGTTTACCAATCAACTTTAATATTTTTAATAACGTTTTAATATTTGTAATCATGAGAGAATACCGTAATATTATTAATTAAAATTAAGTTTATTAAATGATAAAGAAATATTAAAAAGATAATTAAAATAACTATTACTATGGTTAAACAAATATTAAATACTAATTTAAAGACTGAGAATATTATTCGCGAAAAAATGGAACTATAGGTGGCAGGCCGGACGGTAGCAAGATGGCGGAGGAATTAGGAGAGTTCTCTCATTCCTTATTGCTGGCAATATGCATTTCAAAGTGTAAAGTATTTAATATGGAGAAAATTAACATAAAGTTAGGTGTTATTTTTTAACACATTGCTTCTGCACGTCCTATAACGGACCGCGAAGCAGTTATTAAGGTAGGACATGTATTGCTTTGTGAAAGAAAAAGTGATGGATGAGATACAATACTGGGTTCTTGTTTAAAAACCAGTCATTTGAGTGAGATATTTATTGTTTTACAACAAAAGTTATCATTATTATTATGTTATTAATTTATTTGATTATGAGTTTGTGTATTACACAGCAGAATAAATAGAAAAATTAAGTTGTACCGTTTTGGAATAAGTAACGAGCATAGGCGCCCACAGGGGGGGGGTCGAAAGGGTCGACTGACCCCCCTTTCATTTATGGACTGTATCCATTTTTAAAAATAAAATTATAATTTTATTTTTTCATTTCAATGTATCATTGTATTTTTTAATAATTATCGGTAATATTTTCTTATATTTTATCTATTACTAAATACGAAATAGCTGAAGTGTCAGAATGAGTAAATTATGTTATGTACTGTTAAATGTGTATTGCAATTATTTTTACATTATATTACATTATCTTCAGTGTTGTATTTTCTAATATGTCGTAGTTCATTCTAATCATTTTATGATCACGTTCTTCTCAAAACTTTCACAATTATCGATTTTAATGTTATATAGAAATAGAAAAGTAAATAATGAATAGACATTGCATATTTACTTATATTAAAAATACCTACGTATGATTAGGGTTGCCGTATTTTGTGAGGAGCGTGATTTAATTAACATTTAATTATACATTTTATTTTGAGCAGTTCAATAGAATAATTATATTTTTACTCAGTAATATAATATTTTAATTTAATGCAACATTGTATTTTCAGATTGTCTGTTTCTGTAGTTATTGCTTATGCTCGCATCTCGCATCATACAGCCTAGTAGAAGGGGCAATTCTACGCTTTTAGAGCGTACATATGCATTTTCGTCATAAAATATTGATTTTAATTTTTTAAGAATTTGTTAAATTTGCTTCATTGTAAAGAACTCTATATTATCTTACTTTACATTAAAACACGTTTGACCTTGAAATTTTTTATTTTTACAACAAAAATATCGACCCACCTTGTAAAAAAGTCTGCGGGCGCCCATGGTAACGAGCAAACTTGTTAAAAAGGATGATAAACAGTATAGTTTGGCTATAAAATTAGAAGAATTTAGCCATCCTGTTTTAAAAAAGAAAAAATAGAATCGACTAGAGATGTCAAAGCTATATGGGAAGAAAATTTCAATATCATATTTTGTCACTTGGGATATAGTGTAAACTTACACTTTTTGACTTGCAATTACTGCATTGTGGCACTGAGTAGTATCTATGGCATTTACTGATCATTATTTAAACCTGAAAACGTAATAGACACTATATATGTCATTATCTTTTACAACAAATATAAATTAAACCGGTTTAAAATTACATACGTTTCAATGTATGCTATCAACGTTTCCTTATTCCTCTAGTTCACAAATCTGCCACCAAACGTCACCCACTTTGAATTTTTTCGCCAATAAAACACTTAAATAATATGTACAGTAAAATTATTGAAAGATGTCCGATCAAGGTTATCTAAGAATTGTATGAATTAAGTTTTTATTCTATCAAATTCAGTAGTGTCGTTCACTAGTTTTTATGAGGGTACATAAGATACTACTGTTATTCTATTATTATATAAATATATGTTAACGTAAAAAGCATTCAAAATGCTAAATTAAGTCAACTGGTAAGTTTATTAGCAAATGTAAAACCAAGTATGTGAAAAATAATATACTAACACAGTGTCAGTGACACTGACAAAAAATGTTATTCGCACGGCCATGAAGCAAGGTAATATATCTGACTTAATAAATAAACACGTTACTACTAGTAAAACATTATTCTAGATAAAACATCAAATACAATAGATCATGTCACCCAAGTAATTAAACAAGTCTGAACAAGTCTGTTCGTCAAGTTGCCCGCAGTGATTGCGTCATCGCTAAAAATAGACACTCGCTCATCGCTCACGCGGCTGCGATGTCCGTTACACTGCCCCCTCAAGACTTTCCCTTGGTGCATTTCGAAGTCTTAAAGAACTGACAGTCGATGGTTCGCTCGACTTCTTCTTTATGTCCGTTAGGGTTAGAACTGCAAACGTGAATTTTACAACCAGTTAGTAGATGTACCGCTGATGGTCTGCATAGCTACCCTTCAGTCGTAGCGTTTTCCAACAGTTGGACGTTGGTTGGCCAGTTCTTGTAGTCGCTCAAATTTCGCCTTAAAGACTGAAGCTATGCCGCGGGACATCTTTAAGTCTTCTGATATGCAGTGACCGAGGGAATAATTTGAAGACACGGTGAACAGATCTCGGCGTTCTTCTCCATGAAGTCTTCAAAAGCTGGTTCTTGAGCTATGATCTGACGAACCGTTGCTCCATTATGGTCTTCGTGGTTGTCTCCGGCGAAAGGGGCTAGCCGATTAAAGTGCACTACTCTCGGCTTCTCGGTAGGTCGTTTCTTAATTCTATAAACCACGTCGTTTATCTTTTTGACTACCTCATAGGGACCCTCCCAATTCTTTTGCAGCTTTGATGATAAACCGAGACACCTTTGTGGGTTGTAGAGCCACATTAAATCCCCAGGTTGATATCCACATTTTTCGGCCTTGATGTCATACCGGTCCTTCATTCGGTCGCTGGCAGCTTGAATGTTCGTACAGACTTGTTCATAAATGTCATCCATTCTTCTTCGCAAGTGCGTAACGTCTTCCCCGGCCAGGTCTTTCCCAGGTTTACTGCCGAACACCAAGTCGCATGGTAAGCGCAACTCACGCCCGAATAAGATGTTTGCAGAAGTTTGTCCTGTTGTTTCATGCACGGATGAACGATAAGCCATCAGGAACAGATGAAGATGTCGGTCGCAGTCTCTTTGGTGGTTGGAGACTACCTTCCACAAATATCGGTTGATCGTTCTGTTCATTCGTTCAACTATGCCATCAGACTACGGATGTAATGCAGTTGTTCTGGTTTTATTAATTTCTAATATCTTACAGATATTTTGGAAAACGGCAGACTCAAAATTTCTTGCCTGGTCGGAATGAAGTTCACGTGGTACCCCGAATCGGCATATACATTCTTTAACTAAAGTTTCAACGACCGTGGTGGCTTCTTGGTTGGGTAATGGATACGCTTCAACCCACTTGGTGAAGTAGTCCATGACAACCACAATGTATTTATTTCCGTCGTCACTTTCTGGAAATGGTCCGGCCACTTCAATCGCAATATGCTGGAGTCCGTTAATTTTTCACAAATCCGTCTTCGTTTATAATACATTTGATGGTAACTATGAGTTACAGAAATTTCACTGTTGCATTACACTCAAAAACAGTCTTCTTTCATATACAGGGTGTCCCATAACGTCAGGTACATATTAGAAGGGCATATAGTTCTTAATGTCCTGATTACGGAACAAAAAGATTTTTTTCAAAATTCCTATAATTAAGGGTAGTTCACTTAAGAAGAACATTTTTTGTACCCCTGGATACTATAATATTTGGAATAGTGAAATTAGTTATAACTATTACATAAAATAATTTAACAATGAAATTAATTTATGCAATTACGTAAAGCTTTGTCACACCAATTAAGTTTGGGAGATGTGTATGTAATGAAAAAAAAATCAAATTATTTACTTTATTTTTACAAAAACTGTTCAAAATTATTTCCATTAACAGCTAAACATAATGCAGCACGTTGAATTAAAGAAATTGAACAAGCCCGATGAATTGCATTCTCTTGTCTAATTCTTTCAGCACAATTTTCAACTCGTTGCCGTAATTCTTCAAGGGTTTCAGGTGCCTCTTGATTATCATAGACGAGGGATTTAAAATTACTCCACAAATAAAAATCTAACGGATTGAAGTCCGGGGATCTAGGGGGCCAAGACGCGGGACCTCCTCGACCAATCCACCTGTCCTCAAATACTTGTCAAGATGATGTCTGACATTTCTAGCAAAATGTGGCCGCGCACCGTCATGCATAAACCATGCATTTTGACGTACATTAAGAGGAATATCTTCTAATAATTCAGGCAAATTATTCAGCAAAAATTGTAAATAATCATTCCCAGACATTCTGTCAGGAAGTATGTATGGTCCCAGTAACGATCCGTTTACCATCCCAACCCAAACATTTAGTGAAAATATGTGCTGAAAATGACTCCTGACAGCAGCATGTGGATTTTCTTCGGCCCAGTAGTGACAGTTACTTTTAACGTAAAATTGCCATCCTGAGAATGTTGGTTTAGAAGCCATTCACAAAACCTTACTCGAGAGTAATGATCGGGTTCAATTATCGCATGGACCCGTTGAAAATTATAAGGATGTAAATTATTATTCCTTAAAATTCTCCAAATTGTCATTCGTGGTATACCTGGTAGTTGTCGAGATCTTCTCCTTATGCTGATTGTTGGGTCATTGCGTGCCAAATCTAAGACAGCATTTTCAACATTTACTGATCTCCGATGAGCCCCGCCGTCTCTTCCCCGATTGGGTTGCAAAGAACCAGTGTCGCGAAGGCGTTGAGTAAGGCTTACAAATATGCGAGAATTCGGATGCCGTCGTCCTGGGAAACGTTCAGCGTAATAACGCTGAGCTAATCTACAGTTTTGCTCTGCTTCGCCATACATTAGCAACATATCCACTAACTCACTGTTACTGTAACCATTCATATTTGTAACAATAATCAGAAGAGCAATATCAAAACTGTTATAAGAAACACAATTTATGTGGCCGACTACTAGAAACCTAATGAAATGATTGTATTATGCAAACATTTCTTATTAATTAGATATAATACAACGTAATATTTAATATTAAAATTACCTATTCAACCAGTGTCCCAAAACTGTTTCCTTCAAAAACCTCAAAAACTAATTTTTGAATTTTGAAAAAATTCTTTTTGTTCCGTAATCAGGACATTAAGAACTATATGCCCTTCTAATATGTACCTGAAGTTATGGGACACCCTGTATAATCCTGTAGTGCCAATTCACTACCACGGGCACGGTGTAGTATCTATAGGTGAGTGCACGACGTATTCCAATGCATTACGAAGAATGGCTAACTAACTGGGCTAGTTCATACAGTGTGCCGCTAGATGTCAGGTTTTGTTGCGACCCGATTTTTACAGAAAATATTTAAAATATTAAATTATTTTTATATAACGCATAATATTTTATATTTTCAATCATTACTTTTTATCTTTTATCAGTTCTATGTATGTATTTTGTACAAATTCCATACAAAAACGTTTCTATACTTCCAGTAAAATTATAAAACAACATATGTCAAATGCACTTGACATTGACACATTTCAATCAGAAATTTATTTTAGTACCTGTTTCTGTGATTATAATGTAGCTGGCTGCCGCTAAATTGCACATTTTGGCACCTTAAAAAGACTATATTTGTCTTTATTTGATCCATACCCTGTTGTGCATCTTGTAGCAAAACATTTTTTGTCAAATGGTAACGGGTCGCGTTAACGCCATTTTGTTTCCCAGTTACTTAGCCATGTCAACACATCTCGTGCTCTCACCTATAGATACTACACCGTGACCACGGGTGATGTCTCGCTGTTGTTCGGGTAACGTTACTTCATGTGGGAGACCGTTCTCGTATCCAACGTGCTTGTGACATGTGAAAAAATTCACGAACTTCAGTGGGATCCTGTAGCTCAGTTGGCAGAGCGCCCGACTAGAAATTGGGAGGCCGTGGGTTCAAAACCCGCTGGGGTCCGTAAATTTTTCACAAATCCGTCTTCGTTTATAATTTTGTTCTAATGTTCTAGAATTTTCTGCCAAGTCTTCTTTTATAAGTTATTTCGAATTAGTAATCGCCAGGATTTTCACCAACATCGATTAATGCTTCTCTCAGTCTCTCTTGAAGAACTGTCTTCTTTCCTGCTGTATCCAAGTCTCGTTCTTCTAGTTCTCTCTTGAGATCACTTACTTTCAATTCACATAATTTTAACAGTTTAGTAGTCATTTTATTTATTTTTAATTTACACTTCACCCGACTTCAATTGTAACGTTTTTTTTTTATATATGGGTGAAGTGTCAAAATCAAAGAATTATTTTAATTAAAATAAAGTTTATTAAATGATAATGAAATATTAAAAAGATAATTAAAATAACTATTACTACGGCTAAACAAACATTAAATATTAATTTAAAGACTAAGAATATTATAAAACACTTAAATACTAACAATATTTATCTCATTCATTTATATAACTATACTCTATCCGTTTTAATTATAGACTAGATGGCGTTTCGAGCGCGGCCGTTTTTACATGTATTAAATAAATAATTCAAATTTTGGCGCCATTCCTGGATTTTAAAAAAATCTTTCTAATTGACATTAACATTGTTTTTATGCATACACTTATAATCTCCGTACCTTTCTCTACATGTCGGCGAAAGGGGCATGCATAAATGAAAACCACATTATTCAAATAAATTTTAAAGAAATCAACGTAAAATAAAAATATAATTCACCTTTGAAATATAAATATTTACTCTCTGAAATCTATACATTGTATGTATATTCTAAACAAATTTCTTTGTTCCTGGGGTGACCCGAATGACCCTTTATCCTCATGTTCTTTTATAGCTTTCCAAATACTACATCGTCCTATGCCCAGTTCTGATGCCAGAATTTGGACACATTCTGATTTGGAATATGGATTCGTGGCACGATATGTGCAGTATAAATTATACGCCATTTCTTGTCCGCTTCGGAGGGCCTTTCCTTTTAGATGTTGTAAAACATTGCCAGAGCCAGGTTCAGGATTTTTATCCATAATATTAACGAAGAGAACAATAACAAAACTAACGAAAAACTAAGAAAACGCGCACAACGAAAACTATGTAATATGAAATATAACGCCAAGACACTATGAAAATTATATAAACGAAAAGAACAATAATATAATTAACAAACAGAAGTGAACAGAAATTAATAATAAGTAATAAATCGTGTACTATTGATTTTGTTGACTTTTATTTATTTTATGTCAAACGGCATAACATAAATCACAATAATTGATACAGTTGTCAAGTAAATTTAAATTTCGCGTCAATTATTTTGCTGTGTAAACTCGGTTCACGTTTGAACCAATCAGAGAGCTAGAATCTTAGGCCCTATCTCACCCAACGCTCTATAGTTAAAACAGATAGAGTATACATTTATTTATGTTCACTACTCGTCAACTGCTTGTTTTTGTCACCAACTAATCACTTCACGATGCTTGTTTATTGGCAACGAAAATGACCGATAGAGGCAGCACCGATTTTAGAAAATGGCCGGCGAGAAGAGTAATTGTCAAAACTTGTACAGTGTTAGACAGGGGTATAAGCAAATAAAGTTAATATATTTTTAAATGTAAATTGATTTGAAGTGCAGTATTGTTTAAAAGGCAGTATGACAACCGTAAACACAACAGTTTGATTACTTTCTAGGCAAGTTCATAATTTTGCCACCAGGCGGCTACGAGTTCATTTTCTTCGCCAATAGTGTTTTCAAAAAAATTCCTAACTCGGAGTAGGCCTTGACAAAGAAACGTATGTGAATTTAAAAATACTTAATTAACTGTCAATTTGACATAAGATATTGTCAAAATTGTTATGCAAAGGAATCAAAGCTTTTCTTCTTGAATCTTATTTTGGAATAGAAACGAAGTAGAAAACGGCGAATGTCAATATACTGTATCCTTATTTATTGTCTTTTCTCCTTAAAAATATATTTCAAGAACAATTTTGACATCTTGACTTTTGAATTGAATAATGATCAGATATACGTTTCTCTGTTCATAGCCTACTCCGAGTTAGGAATTTTATTGAACACACTGTATCAGACTGTCGAATGCCTTCGCTAACAGGGTTTATATACTCCGGTGTTTGTATTCGAGAAATTACTACTCGTAGAACATTATTGTAGATAAAAACATCAAATACAATAGATCATGTCACCCAAGTAATTAAACAAGTCTGAACAGGTCTGTTAACTTCGTCAAGTTGCCCGCACTGCCCGCAGAGATTTCGTCCTCGCTAAAAATAGACGTGAAATAGACACTCGCTCTTCGTTCACGCGGCGGCGATGTCTGTTACAATATAGTAAGAAAAAATATCATGGGATTCCTCTCTTAATGGGGGTTTCCACCGTAATCAAAAAAGTGAAAAATAAAACTATTACACTACAATATATCATAAAACATTTCTGAAAACACTAATTAAATGGTTAAATATGTTTTCAATTTTTTAAAAATGAATGAAAACAATTTACTACGTTTGAAACGCTGCCAGCCAATGACGTCCATTTGCCGGATCGATTTCACTGTTTCTATGTTATCTGTCAATATATGTGTGCGATGGGAGTAGTTTACAATATTCGATTTTACCTACATACATCAAATACATTCAATATCTTCCTATGTGATAATAGATGGCAGCACATTCAAATTGCAACATTATATTTAAAAAATAATGAAGTAGATATTACAAACAAGTTAAAAATGTGAATACAATACAATTATTATTATTATTTGCTGTATGTTATATTTGTAAAGCATTTTCTAAGGTATACGTATTTTATAGATTATTGTATTTCGTGGATTAAATATTTGTAATGTATTTGGTAAATCTCCAGCAACGTATTCAAGGGATTACCAGAGGTTATGCCTTTGCCTATAGTTATTTACAAGTTGAAACACCCGTAAAAGAATATTTGTGAAAAAACCAGGATACAAACATTCCACCCAGATGTTCAGTCGACGATAAATTAATTATCTATTTTGTGTGTTTTGCAGGAGTGATTTGTTTAAGCTATGAATAAACTAACAAATTCCCTTGCTTTTTAATCATACCAATATTTGATAATTAGTTAGTTAGGGTAATTAAAATTTTTAATAAATACTACTGGTCATATGTTTAGCCTCAAAGAACAAACACATGCCATGCCAAGTGGCATAATTTTCACTAGAGTAATCCTATGTAACACGGAGAAACAGACAGATCTATATATTTTTATGTGATGTTATTGTCAATTTTTTAATTAGATTAATTGCAAATGTCGTTATTTTTGTTCATTTGAGGTTCAAAGTATAAAACTTTCTTTTGTATGATATAATTTATCTCTCCATATAATTTGTAAGTCATATTGTCTTGACGTCGTGCTTAAAAATTCGAAGTTCAGTTCTTTAATTCTAAGAATTGTAAGGTCACAAACAAACTCAGTTTGAAATTAAACATTTGTTTGTAATTCAGTGAAGAACTGGTGGACAATAAAACTAATAGAAGAGTGTTAGTACACCATCAATTGACAGATGATGCCACTAGCGACTCTAGAGACCCCAATCATGCACTATCTGTTGAGCATTAGCTACATTAGCCGGCCTTTTATGCGCTGTCGGGGCGGTAAAAATTGGCCATTCAAACGAGTTGCAAAAAATACTGTTTTCAATATTTTTTTACAGAAAACCTGTTATAATAAAAAATATTATTTATTGTAATACATATGTTTTCATGAGGAATAACAAAAAAATTGAAAAATAGTGGAAACCCCCATTCTTAGTAAGTTATTATGGGAAAACTATTTCCTTTTTAGTAGCCATTCCTTACTCCATTTATTACGGTTTTTACTTCCTTGTACGAAGTAAAGGAAGTATTGTAATCGCGAAAAATTTCGGTTTTGAGATTTCAACGGAAATATCCATTTTGACCATCTCTGAATCCATTTTGACTAATTTCGTCGTGACGTCTGTACGTACGTACGTACGTATGTACGTACGTACGTACGAACGTACGTGCGTATGTATCTCGCATAACTCAAAAACGGTAAGCCGTAGAAAGTTGAAATTTTGTATTTAGGACTGCTATAACATCTAGTTGTGCACCTCCCTTTTTGGTCATTACATAATTTCTAGAAATGGTACTTTATTTGAAGCCTATAATAGATTTTGATGAAAAACTATCTTAAAATATAATCTAACACTTTACAAATTTGGTATATAAGACTTTTATGTCAAATGGAATAACATAGTGGATTTTGGTTAAAACAGGCTAACCGGAAGTGACATATTACCTGAAGTTGTTAACAGTTTTTCTTCAATAAAATGGTTTCATTTTGATTTTAGAAATAAATGCTTCAAATAAAATTTTTAGAGAATTAAATTCTGTGTCTAGCACATCAAGTATTATTAAATTAGCCCTTCGTATAAGCGAGATATGTATATTTAAAACATATAATTTTTGGGCTTTTGTAATGAAGCTTGCTATGGATTAGGACAAAAATAACAAAAAAATAAAAAATAGATGCTAATGTCAAATTACGTCAAATACGTGCAATTTTATACGTGTTTTATACTTGGGTCTATACTTCATATTGGTCTTGTGTACAAGGAAGTCGTGTGGTGTCCACATCAGATTTTTTGTTTTATATTTTTCTTTGATTTTTCTTTTTCAATAACCTCGCACATCCAAACCACTGTCATTATCATCAAATACAAATCGTCCGACATTGTTATACGGTAACAAAGCAAAGTATGAGCGCACGTGTATGGAGGCCTGCATTTATGATGGCACAATGATGTCTTACGACATCTATTTGCGTTTGTGGACGAAAATTGTCATATTTTGATGTTCGAAGCAAGTCCGACGCTGATGAATACGAATTTATGTTTTAAAACAAATACGCCCATGTATGGCCCGCTTAACCGACTTCCGGGCCTATTCTGTAACTCAGTGGTTAATTTTTAACCACTGGTTAATATTCTTATCCAATAGATATTGATTTTAGAACTAAAAATCGTTTTTTTTTGTTATATGTCAACATACTTGATTCGTTAAGAAATTAACCACAGAGTTACAGAATAGGCCCGTTCATATCTCATAGTTCTCGAGATTTTCATGCTAGACACTAGACACATTATTCTATTCTGGACATTCTGTACATGATCAGAAAATCTGTTTGAATTAAGAGTAATTATGTCAACAGCACATCAGCCCAGAAAATTTACTTTCAATATTTTTTTTTACTTACAAGCATAGCTGCTAATTTTAACATAGTATCTTCTTCGGAACATAGACCATCTGTAGTTTCGCACAAAAATAATAACCATGGCTGTTTCCGTGTCTTTTCATGATTCCAGTCTATGTAACTTAATTCAATAATTTGTATATCTAAACGATCTAATACAAAATTTTGTAACTTCTAGAATAGAAGCCGCCTGTAAGGCAAAAATGTTACACGTCACTAAAGTTAATAACACTAATCTAAAAACAAGATCTCACAATCCCTGGTTCACTCACGAATGTCTATTATTAAAGAAATTAAGCCATAAATATTTAAGAAACTACAAAAATTCGCCAACACAAAATAATCTAAATTTGTACCTAGAGACTAAGAAAATGTTCAGAAAAACAATTGACAAAGCTAAAAGAGATTATCATACTAATATTACTAATCTTTTATCAACCACAAATAACAGGTCTTTTTGGCAAACAGTAAATATATTAAAACCTAAAAAGTATCGCGTTAACGAAATTAGTGGGGCAGAATGGGAACTTTTTTTATAAAAATACGTTTCCAGAAAAAGAAACCCTACATATTCGGTTCTCAGATTCATTCAACCCGTTATTAGACTCAGAAATCACATTGGGGGAACTATTAAGTAGTATAAGCGACTCAAAAAACGCAAAGGCAGCAGGACAAGATGGCATCACTAATGAGTTTTATAAAAATTCACCACCAAATTGGGCCCATTACTTATTAAACTTTTTTAACAATGTAATAACTAAAGAAGAGATACCCGATAATTGGTCACAAATCCGAATGCATATTCTGCATAAAAAAGGGGACACACGAGATCCACTAAATTATCGGGGCATAGCTCTCATTAACACTATGTGTAAGTAGTTCACAAATATATTATACTCTAGGCTGCAAACTTACGTAGAAGACAATAATCTTTTATCTGAATTTCAAACGGGGTTTCGCAAACATCGTGAAACTCCAGATAACATCTTTTCCTTAACGGCCATTATCCACTTACAAATTAGACTAAAGAATTCAAATACATACGCAATCTTCATAGATTTGAAGAGAGCTTTTGACTCGATAAATCACACAAAACTTTGGTACAAATTATATAACATAGGAATCAGCTCGAAATTTATCAGGTTAATGCAAAACAATTATGAGAAAGCTACCATTTACTTTAAAGAGACGGGGGGAAATAACAATAAAGTTCAAGTAACCCAAGAGGTACTTCAGGGTGAAATTTTATCACCTATTCTTTTCTCGATCTTTATCAATGATATAGAAAAAAATTTCCGGGACAATGGGGCTATCGGTTTAAATATTAATGGTCATGATGATCTTCTCCTGCTGGCATATGCGGATGACATTGTTATGTTCGGATATTCAGAAATAGATACACAAAGGAAATTAAATTTATTACACAAATACTGTGAAACTAATAACTTAGTAGTTAATACAAGTAAAACTAAAATAATTAAATTTCATAAGGGCCGACCGAGCAAAAAGAAATTTACATTTAAGTATGGTAACGCAGAAATCGAGACTATTAAAATTTAATTATCTTGGGGTAATGATAGCAAGCTCGGGTAAATTTACGGACCAGACTTCTCAGGCATTATCTAAAGCTAGTTTAGCCATCAGTAACGTAAAAACTATATTAGCAAAAGGCAAATCCAATAATTGGGATGAAAAAATTAAACTGCTTAACTCTGTGATTAAAGCAACAGCTTTATATTCTTCCGAAACATGGGGCTTAAGATACACAGAGAAAATTGAAACATTCCAAATTAAATATTTAAAAATAATACTGCAATGCCCTAGATGTACGCCTATGCTCTGTTCCATTTAAGCCATTCAGTAGATGGCACTGCCAACAGCGCAAATCTGAAGTAGCCGAAATTACATTGGATAAACTTGTCTCTTGTCTCCAATTTCAGCTAATCAGAGATGTCAAAACTATTCCCTATGCTCCGCAATACTGAATGGCTTAAATGGAACAAGGTATAGTTTTATGATAAGAATCGAAACGGGAATTACGCACATCAAAGTTGAAATTTTAAAGAGAGCCGTAAATGGGGTATGTGACCATAATTGAATTTCAATATATAGGTCATAATATATAAAAACTAACCACTATAGTTTCTCATTATAATAATAAAAATTAAACATTAGTTTGTAATAATATTGTTATTAGCAATTTAATGTTTTGGAGAAGGGATCTGTGACGTCGGTAGGGTAGAATGGTAGAAGAAGACAGTTAGACTGAGACAGATGTATTGTGGTAGGTCATGGAGTGGCGAAATAGACAGCTGGCTTCTGTTGACCAGACAGATGTCACGTGATTGTGTACATCAAACGATTAAACTTATATACCTGTATACATTATAATTTCATATTATTTTTTGTCTAAAATATAGAAACATGCGTCCAAATCTTGATATTCCTAAATTTAACAAAAACTACAAATTAAAATTATGCTTTAAAAATGAAAAAGTATGTAATGTATGGTTTTATCGTTAACACTTACCCTTAAATAATCAAAAAGAACAAAGAAAAATCTTCGGAAAAATCTAAATGCACACGTTCACTCGTAAACACACCTGACTATAAGCGTTGGTGTTGTAAACATAACCAAACAGAACTAAACCAGCTGATTCTTGTATGCCAAGAAGGCTACTCTGAAATATTTTTCATATAAATATTTACATTCGAATATTATTGTTATTATTATCCATGAAAAAACTTCCATAATAATCCTCCAGAGTCCATACTAAATTTATCAATTCGTTTATCTTTCGCATACCATATATTATGTACACGATCACGTGATATCTGTCACTTAAGCCAGCTGTCACTTTCGCCATTCCATAACCTACCACAACATATCTATCTCAGTCTAACTATCTTCTTCTATCATTCAACCATACCTACGTCACAGATCCCTTCTTCAATTTTTTAATAATTATTTTCTCGTAAACTATGAATAATTAATCGATTTCAAAAAATACGGGTATTTTATTTTTTGGTCTAGTATCATATATGTAAAAATCAAAATTTGATCACATACCCCATTGGTGGAAGAAATTAATAGTGATGGACATTGAAAGAATTCCTAAAATCCTTTTTAATCGTCTGTTGGAATTAGACTCATTCGAACATAATAAAATAGATTATAATTGGGCTTCCTAAGTAAAATTAACCCTCAGCGAATTAGGATTTGAAAACCAGTGGAAAAACCAAACATTTTCACAGACAGACATTCAACACTTACATGAGAAGCAAGTCCATTTACAACAAAACAAAGATCTGAACTTATTATCTAATTCAAGATATAATGATATTTACAGATATATTAAACCTACAACAGATACAGCAGTACATTTTAATTTGGCCATTCCCTTTACCTTCAAGCGCGTAATGACACAACTTCGACTCTCCTATAAAAAAACCCAAAAATCATTGTAAAAAAATTTCAATATAAACTTTCTTTGCTAGATGCCCTATATACCATCCGATAAGGCAGGTGTACCTGGCAAACTATTTAATAAATGTTAACGAAAATAATTTCTACGAAATGTTCGACAACTTATCATCGATTAAAGTAAAAAACATATTTTATTACGTGGTAAATGCTTTTCGGTTACAAAGCTTCATTTTAAATGAGTAAATGAACCCTCCTTGAATTATTATTATCTTATTATTATTTTTATACATAAATTTAATATTATTTTTCACATGGAAATCTCATATTATGGGTAAACTCTACAATCGTACTTCTTGTATCTAAAAAGGTTCTTGATCTGTTATGTTTTTTTTCCTTTTTTTTTCAATTACATATGTTCATATTTCCTTCATTGCACCTACGGTACAATAATAAATCAATATATTATAGATCTTTGTTTTGTATAGAACAATGTTTAAACTTTTGTATAATAACTATGCTTAGATATATACAACTATTTTCTATATTATTATGTATGTCAAATATTATAATGTAACTACTTATTACCAACTACAACCAACACATTTCTTATATTTGTAAAAAGTATATACTTTAAGCAAATAAATCTAATTGAATTGAATTGATTAGGATACGTAACAAATTAAATTATAAATTAATTATCTATTTTGTGTGTTTTGCAGGAGTGATTTGTTTAAGCTATGAATAAACTAACAAATTCCCTTGCTTTTTAATCATACCAATATTTGATAATTTGTTAGTTAGGGTAATTAAAATTTTTAGTAAATACTACTGGTCATATGTTTAGCCTCAAAGAACAAACACATGCCATGCCAAGTGGCATAATTTTCACTAGAGTAATCCTATTTAACACGGAGAAACAGACCGATCTATATATTTTTATGTGATGTTATTGTCAATTTTTTAATTAGATTAATTGCAAATGTCGTTATTTTTGTTCATTTGAGGTTCAAAGTATAAAACTTTCTTTTGTATGATATAATTTATCTCTCCATATAATTTGTAAGTCATATTGTCTTGACGTCGTGCTTAAAAATTCGAAGTTCAGTTCTTTAATTCTAAGAATTGTAAGGTCACAAACAAACTCAGTTTGAAATAAAACATTTGTTTGTAATTCAGTGAAGAACTGGTGGACAAGAAAACTAATAGAAGAGTGTTAGTACACCATCAATTGACAGATGACGCCACTAGCGACTCTAGAGACCCCAATCATGCACTATCTGTTGAGCATTAGCTACATTAGCCGGCCTTTTATGCGCTGTCGGAGCGGTAAAAATTGGCCATTCAAACGAGTTGCAAAAAATACTGTTTTCAATATTTTTTTACAGAAAACCTGTTATAATAAAAAATATTATTTATTGTAATACATATGTTTTCATGAAAAATAGTGGAAACCCCCATTCTTAGTAAGTTATTATGGGAAAACTATTTCCTTTTTAGTAGCCATTCCTTACTCCATTTATTACGGTTTTTTGTTTTATATTTTTCTTTGATTTTTCTTTTTCAATAACCTCGCACACCCAAACCACTGTCATTATCATCAAATACAAATCGTCCAACATTGTTATACGGTAACAAAGCAAAGTATGAGCGCACGTGTATGGAGGCCTGCATTTATGATGGCACAATGATGTCTTACGACATCTATTTGCGTTTGTGGACGAAAAGTGTCATATTTTGATGTTCGAAACAAGTCCGACGCTGATGAATACGAATTTATGTTTTAAAACAAATACGCCCATGTATGGCCCGCTTAACCGACTTCCGGGCCTATTCTGTAACTCAGTGGTTAATTTTTAACCACTGGTTAATATTCTTATCCAATAGATATTGATTTTAGAACTAAAAATCGTTTTTTTTTTTGTTATATGTCAACATACTTGATTCGTTAAGAAATTAACCACAGAGTTACAGAATAGGCCCGTTCATATCTCATAGTTCTCGAGATTTTCATGCTAGATACTAGACACATTATTCTATTCTGGACATTCTGTACATGATCAGAAAATCTGTTTGAATTAAGAGTAATTATGTCAACAGCACATCAGCCGAGAAAATTTACTTTCAATATTTGTTTTTTTTTTTACTTACAAGCATAGCTGCTAATTTTAACATAGTATCTTCTTCGGGACATAGACCATCTGTATTTTCGCACAAAAATAATAACCATGGCTGTTTCCGTGTCTTTTCATGATTCCAGTCTATGTAACTTAATTCAATAATTTGTATATCTAAACGATCTAATACAAAATTTTGTAACTCTTCTACGTTTCTATTATTAGAATATTTTTCGCCCTCAAACATATGATCCTGTAAAAATATGTAATATGTATATAAAATATATAATCTAAACGATATTGTTTTTGAAAGAAATATATTACATCTTTGCTATAAAACATCAACGTAGGGTAGCTACGTATTTGTAATTGAGTACATAGTTGCCAATCTTCTTCACAGTTTACAGCAGCTATACGTATCACGCCCTCTAATTCCGATGCAAGTTTACGCCAAGTTGGAGCTAAATCATGGCAATGATGACAATTTGGAGAATAGAAATTAACAAACCAAGCTGTGTTGGGGTCATTTATGTTTGATTCTAAAAATGAAACATGTAATTGTAATAACTCAACGTTGTTAAGGCCATTAAAACTCACCAAAATCAGACAAACCAAGAGTAATGATATTAGGATCATCGTCGTATAGTCCAAATTCATTTTGATAGTACGAATAACTATGGAAAGTCTGTTTTCTATTTACATCACCGGCTTTAACATCACCATACAAATCATAATGTTTTCTCATATTAGGATCTTTAAGTACTTCATATGCACGAGAAAGCTTAATAAACTTTGCTTGCGCATCTGGGTCATCCTACAAAAACATGATTACATCATTAATAACTATATGAATGATGCTATTCCACAATATTTATGTTAAGCTTACCACATTTTTGTCGGGATGTAATTTAACTGCCAGCTGTTTAAAAGCTTTACGTATTGATCTATTATCTGCATCTCTAGGTATTCCTAATAGTACGTAGTAATCGTTTTCCTCGGCGTAAAGATATGTAAAATAAGCTAATAATAATAATAAAATTGTTACAAATTTAATCGCAGCACCCCTGCGAACAAATGAAGCCGCATTATAGTAAAACCTGTTGATATTTCTTATTTCTGCTTATAAAACGGTAAATCAGAATCTACAGAAGCTATATTATCTTTTTAGAACATATTCAACTGATAAAATTCGAACTTTTATACAAAAACTCTACAAAACTCAATGACAATAAACAATGTTCTACTTACATTTTAAATGTAATGTGCTAAAATTTAAATTATTGTATGTTGGAACAAACTACTTATCTACTATAATAATAAATAATTTAAAATGAACAACACTTATAACATCTTTGGTCAAGAAACTATTCCCGATACACCCCCGCAAAACTTCACGCACCTCCATAAACGCATGAACGAAGTTGACAACTGACAAGCGATTGTCGTTCGTCCACGTGTAGATTTTCACCAATGAGAACACTCGTTTTTGGTGGGAATTCAAATCATATTCTTTTTAAAATTTAAATTTATTTATATCATTTATATTATAAACCTATCTATAATTATTTTAAGTCTTTAAAGATGTTAACATAACCTAATTTTTATAACCTAAAAGTGATATTCGGTTTTAATTTGTGCTTCAAAAATTGAATATTTAATTATTTAAATAATGAGTCGTATTAATCAATTATCAAGAATATTTCAACCAATGAATGTATTGCCTAAAAATGCAACTATAAAGAAACAAGATATGACTTCAAATAGTCAAAAGGTAATATTAATATTGAATTTAATGTACGATGTTTGAGTACTGAATACTAATTAAATATTATAGTTAATGCTAGATTTGGGTATAATACGACAAGCTAGTCCAGGCTGCTTTCATTTTTTGCCTCTTGGCCTTCGTTCTATGGAGAAATTAACAAAACTTGTGGACATAGAAATGGAAAAAATTGGCGCTCAAAAAATTATTTTACCTACATTAACAAATGCAGATCTTTGGAAAACAACTGGTAAGTGTAAATTAATGCAAACTAACAAATATTAATTGTTTATTTATTTTTGGGTAGGCAGAATTGAAACTGGTGGACAAGAATTATTTACCTTACTAGATCGACATAATAAAATGTATATTTTAAGTCCTGTAGGTAATAGAGTATATTTTTACATAACTATAACAATAAAATATTTGTATTATTGTAGACACATGAAGAATCTATTAGTGATTTACTTGCATCTGTTTCTCCACTATCGTATAAACAGTTTCCATTAAAATTATACCAAATAACTTGTAAATATAGAGACGAAATTAAACCAAGATTTGGTTTAATGCGTGGCAGGCAATTTGTTATGAAAGATTTGTATACATTTGATATAAATGTTGTAGAAGCGCGTAAAACTTATGAAAACGTATGCCAAAGTTATATTTCATTTTTTAATCAAATAGGTCTTAAATATGTTAAAGGTATTCTATTCATTTAATAGTTAAATACAAATCATTTATAGATATTTTATCTTGTAGTATTGGGAACAACAGGCAACATTGGTGGTTCAGTATCTCACGAATTCCACTTTCCCGCAGACATTGGTGAAGATCAGTTATTGCTATGTTCAAAATGCAACTATACAGCGAACGTGGAATTTAGCGGCAGCGATAAATGTCCGAGATGTGAAAATAAAAATATAACTATAACCTCAGGAATTGAAGTCGGACATACATTTTTATTATTAGATAAATATTCAAATCCTTTAAATGCTAAATACTTATCATTTGAGGGAAAGCCAAATGTGTTACAAATGGGGAGTTACGGATTAGGATTATCTAGAATTCTAGCTGCTTCAGTCGAAGTTTTATCTTCAGAAAATGAAATGAGGTGGCCATTAGGTCTAGCGCCGTTTGTTACAGTTTTAATTCCTCCAAAGGTAATATTATTTTATATAAATTCTTAGTTAAATTATGTATTGTTTATTAATATATCAATTATTTATTTCTATGTAGAGCGGAAGTAAAGAAGAAATCACAGCAATTAAATTTACTCAGAAAATTTATTCAAAATTAGAAGAAAATCCTTCATTAACAAATAATGTTTTAATAGATGATAGAAATCATATGACAATAGGTAAACGATTATTTGATGCTCGAAGAGTAGGATATCCGTTTATAATCGTTATTGGAAATTTAGCTCTTCAAAATCCTCCTTTATTTGAACTTCATGATCTTGTCAATAACACCAAATTTAACTTCGCGGAAAATGAAATGTATAATTACATTAATCAAAAAATAAATTAGTTTTACATTAATAGACTCGTGCATGAATCAATATTGCTTTCTTTTATCGACTGATCTGGTATAACTACATTTTGTAGACGTTGAGTCCAGAGTTTTTTCTTGTCCATTAATAAAGTAGTTCTTCTTGATGACTGTATTCTTGGAGGGTCTGATGGATATACGGTAGGAATAGCATCATTACTATTAAAAAAGAATAATAAATGTATACTAAAAATTCATTGATGAAAATAATAAACTAATTAAGCTATAAAAATGATTTGAACATTGATATGAAATTTGATTAAAGATTTTTTCCAACATCCTATTTCGGACTATAAGGATTCATAAGTACGGCGCCACAATTGCGGTTGCGATCGCGGTGGCTGCCACGCGGTTACAACCGCTGTTTTAAAAAATACATGTTTTATGGAAAGGTGTCACATTTGCGTCTGAGCAACTGCATGTTTAATCGCAACGTGCCGCGGTTATACGGCCCAGCCGCTGCGATGCGATAAGATTTCAGCAGTGAGCCATCAGTGAGCTCTATACTGCATATATTTGCAGTATAGAGCTCACTGGAATTCAGTATAGTGGCGCACAACCGCGCAGCTGAACCGCAAATGTTACAATGAAGTACGGTTGTAACGTCGCGGCTGCTATCGCAAATGTGGCGCCGAACTAACTGTAATATGCATAGGCGACGTGGACCAGTTCGGAACTATTTGTCAGCCCAAGATTTATTGGAACCTTGGAACGGATCATGGACTGTCGTCTTGAGCTGTGATTTTAGATTAGAATATACAATTTTGAAAAATAAGTTAAGATTATTTTGAATATGCTGCTTCAAATTATCATATTCATCATCACTTGATTTGGACAACTGAAATTAATTCTCCTCACTTAATCACTCATCGTGATCAATGATTTATAATAAATATATCATCACGGCATATTAACCATTGCTGGGTGTGCCAATGTTCTTTGTTCGCAGATATCGGTAATGATGATGACATAATTGTACCGTGTGGGCGTTTACCAAGCGTCACCTCATGGGCACTCATTGCTGGCGTGGAGAGTGCACCACACGGGTTATTTTGTGCCATTTAAAATTCTAAATAGTTGGCGTCGGTCGGGATCGAACCTGGTTCCCCAGATTCGCGACCAGACACTCAGGCACGCGGCCACGAGACCCCATAATTATAGATAGTATTTATTCTTTCCTTTGTCATTTTAATCTACAAACAATTATCGTTTTATAAAATTTCAATACATGTTTAAATTCATGCTTATCCCACATAGTACGTTAGTAATCATCCTTCGCCACATATTCCTATCTAAGCACACGTCTTTCACATCGTCCATATTCATAATCGCATTCATACATGCTCTTTTTTTCATTCTACTCGGAAACTTTTCTGTCTCTTAGCACACTATCATTCTACTCACACTGGACGTCCACGCGATTGGACACCCTCAATTTACCAACATATACAGGAAGAGTATGGGCCTGGAAACAGTAACCCCTCCTTAACTTTTTAACCTCTCGCCATACGGAAGGTAAGAGAAGTAATGTTTTCGGACTAAAAATTCGATAATGAGTTTTCAGTGAATAAGAACGAATTAGGGTCCCCACAATTTGGTATTTAAAACTTTTATATTGATGAGAACGACATATTAGATTTTTTCTAAAATTGATAAACCGGAAATAGTACTATAGACAGATTTTCTAGAAAAAAATATATTATAATATGATCCATAACTTCTCAAATTTGGTATTTAAAACTCGTATATAATTTGAAACAACTTATTAGATTTTGTCTATACCTATATGATAAACCGGAAGTGGTACTTAATTTGGAACTCAACAGATTTTCGAGGAAAGCAAAACATTATCCAAAATTTCGTATTACAGACTTTTCTATTTATTTGAACAACAAATTATATTTTGTTTACAAACGATCAACTGAAAGTGATACTTTACTTAAAGCTCATTGCTATTTTAAACATGGAATTGACGGGAGGTCATGTGCTGGCTACATCATATTTTTACCTCCCGTCATACCATAGGTAAGGGAGGTAATGTAATCGTGCCAAAAATTCGATGGTGAGTTTTTAGTACATAAGAACGGATTAGGGTCCCCACAACACGCTTTTACTATTTTCACGATGTGTGTGCGTGTGTGTGCTTCTAAATTTTTTATAATAATTTTTTCCAGTTCTTTAAAATTTTTGTGTTGAGTCGCCAGTGCAATGTCGTCTGCATAAATAAATTTTCGAGAACCGGTAGCAGGTAAATCACTAATATATAAATTAAACAAAAATGGTGATACGACGGATCCTTGAGGAAGCCCGTTGTTTAAATTTCGAAATTTACTACTCTTGTTTTCAATGAAAACGCTAAATTTTCGGTTTGACAGCATGTCTTCTAAAAGTGATACCAAACTTCCACATGGTAAAACATTATATAATTTATGTATTAGACCATATTTCCACACAGTGTCGTAAGCTGCTGTTAGGTCAACGAAAACTACTCCAATTTTTAAACGTTTCTGGAAGCCAGCTTCGATATGTGAAGTTAAAGCCAATACTTGGTCACAACAGTTTTTGCCTGGTCTAAAACCTGCTTGTCTATTGGAAGCTTCTCTTCAATTATTGGTAAAATTCTATTATAAATAAGGTTTTCCAGAAACTTAAAGCAAACACTAACAAGAGAAATCGGTCTATAACTTGATGGCTCATCAGCTGGTTTTCCAGGCTTGAGAATAGCTAAAACTTTAGTTTTCTTGAATTCTACCTGTGTCGAGTATATCATTATAATTTTTTTTTTGCCAGTTTAAAGCGAGGGGGGCTAGGTTTTTCATAAATTCATAATAAATTCCGTCAAAACCCGCTGCTTTTCGGTTCTTCAAAGATTTAATAACCACTAAAATTTCTTCCAGACTAAAAGGTTGGTATAATTCTTTTGATGTTGAAGCTAATTTTCTTTGTGTTTGAAGTTTTCGTTTCATATTTCTATGATAAACCGAAAGTGTTCTTTAATTTGGAGCTCTTAACAGATATAATCCAAAATTTAGTATTAAACTTTTCTAATCATTGGAACAACAAATTAGATTATGTTTACAAACGATCAACCGGAAGTGATACTTTACTTAAAGCTCATTGCTATTTCAAACATGGAATTGACGGGAGGCCACATCAGATTTTTTTACAGTGAATTGGGAAAAAATGCTTCGTATAAAAGTTTTGATATTTTAAATATATTATTTGACTGCAGCAATGGATATTTTCTCAAAAGCCACGTTCACACGATACGGCTATCAACTTTTACTTTTAAAATAGGAATCTTCTATTGTACCTTCTACTTCTGTATCAGTCCGTGAAGAACGATTGTTCATAAGAAATCATGTGAAAGATACAGTTACTTTATCACTTACAGAGAAATTGTGTACTGGAGATTTAGAAGACGAAGCTGATATAGAACTTCAATATGAAGATGAAGTGGAAGCTGCAAATGCTTTATTATTAATGCAGTGGCAAGCTAACGTTGAAGTGTCTGCCCAAATTTGTACAACGGAGAACTGACCTATTGAATTGTAATAACTACTGTCTGTACAACACGGTTAAAACACCCGAAAGCACTTGTATACAAATATTCGCATATGGTTTGCTTTAATCTTTTAAACAGTATGTAGCATGCAAGGTTTTCAATTTTCGCCGCTGTGCCGCTGCGAGCTTAAAATCAAACTCCAATACCTTCTTCAGTGAGAGAACGTACCCGATCACAAACCTAATTTGTGCGGCTTTGCACGCCTCTCCGGACCAAGTTGATTCCACAAAAGTTAAGTTGTTGCTCATATCTTGGTGCATGTATGAATGAATTTAAATATTATTTCATTATTACTATTATTATATTCCTTGTTTATATTATATTTACAGTATTTTAATAAATATAGGGCGCGGGCAAACAGCTGTTTTAAGAGTCCTTGAAAACATGTGTTGGAGCTCCACGCTGTGAATAGCACCCATTTAGTACTGACAAAGTTTGGTTTTACGAATTTAAATTCTTTATTTAATGCATTTAAAATCGGTCGGCTCTCAAACGCCATGTACTATTTTCTTACGAGAAATGAAGTATAAACACGCAAAATAAAATAGTGATTCAGATGTAGAATTTAATTATCTACAACTTTGATTTGAAACATTTGTCTAAAATTAATTGGGAAGTTTTGTGCTAGGAAAAACTGATTTCCCATGTTAAACACCTATAGCCCGCTTTTTAATGAGTTTCATTTTGATTTTTTTGTTAAACGTCAAAGTGGCATTTAAAAATATCCTGAAATTTACGAAAGTAAACATGTCTGTGAAATTTTGTTTAGTGCCATTATGCCAAAACACTAGCGAAAATAGTGAGAACAGGATCATATACACTATTGTGAGAAACAACCAAGAAAGAACGAAAGAAGCACAGCTGAGTGATGCATGGATAACCTCAAGCCAAATGGAAATTATATTTATAAAAATGAATAGAATGATGTTATATTATATATAAAACATAAAATGTAAATAAAAATAATTTCATCATACAGAACAATAAATTACACTATGCTTCTTCGATTTATATAAAAAAAATTGTTTTTGCATGACCTCATTAATATCCTGTATACAGGGTGTTAATACTAAGTTGTAACACCCGAAAACGGCAGTTAGAACTCATTGAAACAAACAACTTTTCTTAGTTCAATTTTTTGATTTGGAGCCGCAGATCATAGTTAATGGCGTTCTTTTGTATTTCGAAAAATCGTCATTACTCCCTTATTTTAAGAAATATTTAAAAAATACAAAAACTTTCTGCATTTGCTTTCGGTTCTCTAAAACATTTGTATTTACAATTATTTTCCATTTTATCAAATAACAAAATGGCGACCAATCAAAAATTTCAAAACAAGATATTTTGAAAACCACTCGATCGATTTTTGAAAATAAATCATTTATAAAATCCTTAAACTATCTACTATAATATTTGTCTGAAACATTTTTTTCGATCTGTTCAAAAAATATTATTCAAATTGAATTACAATATTAGAAGAGACACTTGCAAGAGCTGCCTGCTTGTCTTTTATATCTTTTGCTGCAGCTACTATTCTAGCCACCAGTTCTAATTCGGTGAAAAAGAAATCAAGGGGAGATAGGTCGGGGCTCCGGGCTGGCCACGCAAAAGGACCTCTTCTCCCAATCCACTTATTCGGATATTCTCTATTTAGTAGTGCTATGACTTCTCGGGTTGTGTGAGCCGGTGCTCCATGTTGAAACCAAAGTCTTCGTCTGATGTTTACCGGTAAGTCATGAAGAAGCTCTGGCAAAACGTTATTTAAGAAAGTAAAATAATTTTCATCATTCAATCAGCTGTTGTTTCATTGTTCATTGTTTCATTTTTCTTTATTTATTTGTTTCTTGTTTAATTTTCTTGTTTAATGGCAGCAAGCCTACTTTGTTTTAAATGATTGTTGCAGTTTGTTAAAATTTATCTTGTAATTCAATAAAAAAAACCTTTTTTGGACAGATCGAAAAAAATGTTTCAGACAAATGTTATAGTAGATAGTTTAAGGATTTTATAAATGTTTTATTTTCAAAAATCGATCGAGTGGTTTTCAAAATATCTTGTTTTGAAATTTTTGATTGGTCGCCATTTTGTTATTTGATAAAATAGAAAATAATTGTAAATACAAATGTTTTAGAGAAAGCAAATGCAGAAAGTTTTTATATTTTTTAAATATTCCTTAAAATAAGGGAGTAATGACGATTTTTCGAAAAACAAAAGAACGCCAATATCTATGATCTGGGGCCCCAAATCAAAAAATTGAACTAAGAAAAGTTGTTTGTTTCAATGAGTTCTAACTGCCGTTTTCCGGTGTTACAACTTAGTATTAACAGCCTGTATAACAAATTATATCCTCCTGTCCTGAGTTACAGCGTTCATTATACGCTTGTTGAATATTGAATAATATGCTACTTTTACCTGTATTCTGTATATAGCGGAATATTTAAATTGAAATTAAGTTCTTGGGGCAAAGTTTCGGAACCAACTTTTTTGCGTCTAGGTTTAAACATTACATCAAAGTTATCACGACACATCCCCAAAATTCCAACAACTACGCCTTCTTTTTCCAAATCTTCTTCCGGAAGTAAATACAATTTCTCAAAAAATTGTAAGCGTTCATCATCTCTAAAAAAATTATTTATTAGTAATATTTTTTTATATCAGCCGAGTTAATCATACGGAGGGAAAGTAAGTTGTCCGATGGCCAAAAGTCTATGGTCATGAACATCACACAAAAGTTCTTTTGCTAGTGCGGACTGAGCTATTAAACGTTTTTGAGTAAAATCTGTCCGTCCTCTTAATATCTTTTTTTCTCCTTTTGTATAATTTATTAGTGATTTGCCATGCAGAGCATGTTTATGTTCAGATTTATTGAAATGGCTTGATCGCATTAATCTATCGCATTCTTGTTCTGCATAGTGCATATTAAACAATACTTTATAAATTGTATTAAGCATTTAAAAATATATATTTATATCATCATATTTACTATTTATATAAAAATAAGAAATATGTCAACAACGACTGGGTAAAAAATTAATTGTTTTTGGACATAACATTGAATAAGTGGAAAATATGATGATATACTTATTTTCGCTTTAAGTTACCAATAACAAAAATCAAGGGCTTGTTTAATGCATACCAAACTACTCTAGTTGAAAATTGTATTAACTGCTCAGCTAATTTTCTGTCTAATTCTTGCATATTCATTTTATTCGCGGCCTTTAATAAGTATAATAACAATAGATATTCCTTTGCTACTATACTTCTCATGTCGGACAAATCTTCACAAGCAGTATTTTTTACATTTGGTTGCGGTATTTTCCGTTCAAGTTCTTCTCTGCGTGTTCTTAATTCATCCCATACCTAAAACTATACTACTTGAAGTCACTTGCAATAAATTCTTTACTATTTTTTGAAGTGATAACTTCTTTTATGGGAAGGTGAACCGATAAGGAAAATTAGTGCGCGCGCAACTCTTGACTTTCTAGCTGCTGACGAAGAGGCACGCATACTCCTCTTGTTTTTCATATTTTGTATACGTTATTGTGTTCGTAAATAAATTAACATATATATTATTTACAAAACAATTATGTATTTAATTCAAATCTTTTACCAAGTCATTAAATTTATTTTATTAATACTTAAACAATAAAATTACTCTAACTTAAAATAATCGGGACAAAGTTATCACTTCTGTCGGCCGTCCCAAATAAGATAAATATGTACCTGAAAAAAAAACTGAAAATATACTATAAGAGCACGAAAAAAACGATCAACTTCTGGTTTATGAAGAAATGAAATAAATTCTGGAGTCATGCATTTTGAATTTGCTGTATACAATGCAACATCCTTTATATCTTGTAATAGTATAATTTTATCCTCATGCAAACTAATTTTTCTGCGATAATTCCTTCTAAATTTAATCTATAGTGTAATTTATCAAAAATTAATAAACTATATGAATGTTGTTCTTTTCAATACTTTTTCCCCTAATTCAATATCATCTTTAAATTCAATATCATATTTATCCGTAATAATTTCGAAACTTTGAACACTTTTACGATCAACCAGTGGGGCCGAAATCCTGCTTTGGTCATAACTAAAAATTAAATTATTATAAATTACCTGCCTTTCTATTATTAACAGATCAATATTACTTAAAATATGATAATTCATTATATACATTATCCCAATAAAAAAGGCCACCCACAAACAGAAATTGATTTTCAGTTTCCATTTCTAAAATGTCAGTCAAATCAAATGAAAATGACTAAAATTTATCGTAAACAAATGAAAATTCATATTATGTACACAAATACAATATGTTATAGGTCATAGGAGTAGGAATAGGAATAGATGATAATAATACCAATATTAGTGGTTTATAATTTTAATATTAGTGTACTATTTAATATATCCGTAGATACAATTTTAGCTGTATTTGCAATAATGATGATGAAAATTGCCCAAAACATTGAAGTTCTAGATACAACTGAAATAATATATCTATCGTTATTGTAATAAATTCATTGTAAAACTAATTTGTACTTACATGAATAGACTAAAAATTGACACAAAGTAGTATAAATAAATACAAATAAAATGTTTAAATATTCACTTGTATGATCAGACCATATTAATGCAGGTAACAAGAAAAATTTTCCAAAACTTGATATAGTATATATTTTTAATACCATTCTAAGATCAATTGAACTTGTCTTATGTAATACTTTTTCTATTATAAGTGTAATAAAATAAAGCGTTAAGTTATATATCAATGTACCTAAAAATATTTTATTATACAAGATGTTCATTTTAGATGGATTGCTACGGTTAAATGGGCGAACAATTTCTATTTCACAAGACAAATTTAAAGAAAAGAAAAATTATTTCCTTCGCTAGTGGCTCTTTTTTATTTTAAATGAAAACATATATTTTATCTTCTCTTCCCATATATTTTATATTTGCTCATTCGTTTATAGAATTTAATCCTGAATTAAGTGATTGTTTTTATACCCTATAAACGAACTGTTTGAGAAAAATGCATTTAAATTTTATATTAATGGGGGTTTTCACCATAATCAACATAGTGAATAATAACACTATAACACTAAAATATATCATAAAAAATTTATGAAAACACTAACTAAATGGTTAAATATGTTTCCAATTTTTACCTCTCGCTAAGAGATGTATTGAATTCATGCTAAAAATAGCATATCCAGATTTTAGTGAATAAGCACGTTTTAAGGTCCCTAAAATCCGATTATAACATTTTTATGATGATGTGTGTGTGTGAGTGCGCGCGTGTGTGTGTGTGTGTGCGTGTGGATGTTGGATCCATGATTTCTCAAATACTATAAGACTTAAGACATTTTTAACTACGGATTCCTCAATCTAACAATAATGGGAAGAGTTAATTAAGATTTGGTAACAATTGGACAACCGGAAGTAGTAGTTACAAGAAAAAAAATCATCTAAATATTATTTATCGAAAATTTATGTAAATACTTATATTAAAGCACGTTAAATTCTTTATTCGATAAATATAAATTCATTATTATATCTTCTATAGATTTAGAGATAAAGAAATGCATATAAAATAATTTGATGTAAAAATTCTCAGATCAAACTACTTCAAGGCAAGAAATTCAAATGTTTGTAATTGACAAATAAATGTCACTGTCAAAAATATTTGTATGCCACTGTCAAAAATATTTGTACATCATTATGAAAATAAAAAAAAGTCAACAACGCAAAAGAATATACGTAAAAAAGAATATAAAAGAAATTTGCGAAAAAATGACGAATATAAAGAAAAAGTAAAGGAAAGTAGAAAAAGAAAATTTCAGGATTTTGAATATAAAGAAAATGTATGTATTGTGCATAATTTATATTAAAATATCCCATAGATTTTGCAAATACATGTGAGAATTATTTTGTAGTGAGACATTTGTATTTAAAAATATTTTTCGTTTTATGCCAGGTAAAATATCTGGCGAGAGGTTATGTGCTGACATCAGATTTTTTTTAACGCATGAAAGCATACTACGTTTGAAATGCTGCTGACCGATGACATCACATGCCGGCTCGATTTTATAGTGTGTTATCTGTCAACATGTACATATGTGTAGTTGACAGAATTCGATATTACCTACATACATCAAATAAATTCAATATCTTACATTTGTAAATAGATGGCAGCACATTCAAATTATTGCAACCAACGATCACAAATACGCTAGATATAACTTCAAAGCATTTGTTTTGTTTTCGGATGGACAGAAAGAGACAACTAAGGATAGAGATATGTTGTCTCCTCATGGAGTTTTCACTAGATGTCACTGCTTGTTCTATTAACATGAACTGTACTATATTTGAAACATTTGAATTATTATTAACGAAAAGCAATTATAAAATATATGAAACAAATTGATATTAGTATTAGGAAAGGATAAAAAGAATTGTATATAATTGTTTATATTATTCTATTGATTTTTAAACAATATTGTTTTTGTGTACATGCTTATTATTCTATTAGTAGTTTTTTCTAAATTTATTTTTGTGGTGGGTTCGGATTTTGAAATAAATGCCTAAAATTAAATTGATCAAGTGAATGCCATGATTATTTAATGGATCCTAGTCCAGGATATGGTAATGAATATAGTCCAAAATTCCCGTAGGTAAATATCTCATGGTAGTATTAATTAATTGTTTTTTAATTAATAAGAGATTTTTGAATTACATTTTATTTCAAAATTCACTTGAAAAAGGCAGATTTATAGAGTATAATGAAACTGTAAAACTTTGAAGAAACAAAACTGGGCCTAAAATTTTGAGTAAATGAGTCATTACTGACAGTCTTAATTCAGTAGTTTTTTAATCATACTCATACTAATGTATTTTTAAATGGTAGCCATGGTAAATAGTTAGTTAGGGTGACTAATTTTTTTTAGTAAATACTACTATACCTTGTTCCATTTAAGCCATTCAGTATTGCAGAGCATAGGGAATGGTTTTGACCTCTCTGATTGGCTGAAATTGGAGACAAGATGCAAGTTTACCCAATGTAATTTCGGCTACTTCAAGTTTGCGCTGTTGCCAGCCCCATCTACTGAATGGCTTAAATGGAATAGAGTATAGTCATATGTTTAAGCCTCAAAGAACAAACATATGTCAAGTGGCATAATTTTTAGACTAATCTTATTTAACATAGACAGATCTGTTTATTTTTATGTGGTAGTATTCGGTATTGTCAACTTTTTAATCAGATTAATTGCAAGTTTCTTTATTTTTGTTCTTTTAAGGTTCAAACTATAAAACATTCTTTTGAATGATATAATTATAATTAATAATATACTTATATAAAACAAAATTTATGAAAATAAGTTTTAGCTTTCCAAATAATTTGTGTCTTATGTATATACAAGAATCTAAGTACACCATCAATTGATAGATGACGCCACTACAGACTAGGGTACCTTTATAACCAGGGTATGGCCATGGCGTGGCTCACGTTTCGTCCGCCATTACCGGGACATCTGTTATATGTGTTGTTCTTGCGCAAAGTATTATGTATTTTTGTGGCTATTTGTTTTATTTTAATGAAAAACACATTTAATTATCATTTTAATATGTATTTAAAGTGTAAGTAATATATTTTATCTTATTTACTTGTGTAGTTTGTTAAGATACCCATCACGATTACTGTCACTGAAAACAACTAAAAATTACCAATATTAAGCACAATCATTTAAATTTTTAAAAGGTAAGTTTAGAATATACAATTATTATGTAAATAAGAACTACAGATATTAAATTAGATGTGATAATAACAACCCATGTCATATATTCTACATAACCTCTAAATGTATATCTTAATAATAATTGTGTATCTCTTAAATAAATTAATTTTTCTTACCTTTATAAATTCACAGTGTGATAATTTAATATTATTTTATAATATAATATCACATTTATTACAAATAAATAGGAAAATCAATTACCGACAATGGCGGCGATCTTGGCCCATGGCCATACCCTGGTTATAAAGGTACCCTACTACAGACTAGGGTACCTTTATAACCAGGGTATGGCCATGGGCCAAGATCGCCGCCAAAGTCGGTAATTCATTTCCCTATTTATTTGTAATAAATGTGATATTATATATATAAACAACACAAGTAAATAAAATATATTACTTACACTTTAAATACATATTAAAATGATAATTAAATGTGTTTTTCATTAAAATAAAACAAATATCCACGAAAATACATAATAATTTGCGCAAGAACAACACATGTTACAGATGTCCCGGTAATGGCGGACGAAACGTGAGCCACGCCATGGCCATACCCTGGATATAAAGGTACCCTACTACAGACCGCCATCCTGCACCATCTATTGAGCATTGACTACATAGCCGGCCTGAAACGCGCTGCCGTGGCGGTAAAAATTGGCCGTTTAAATGAGCTACAAAAATACTGTTTTCAATATTTTTTTACAGAAAACCTGTTATAATAAAAATATTTTATTTATTCTAATACATATAACTTTTCATGAAGAATAACCTACAAAAAATTAAAAAGTAGTGGAAAACCCAATTTGATTAAAATATGGCTATAATAAGAGTGCCATGAATGGAAAAAATGAATACGTGTTAATTAACATAATTTTTCCATTCGTGGTACTCTTATTATAGCCATATTTTAATCAATTTAGTTTAAAACTTAATATGCATTTTTCCCCAAAAAATCCTTTTGTAAAGGTTATTATATCATTGAATTCAGAATTATTCTCAAACGAATAAGCAAATAAAAAGCATATTCTCAATTAATATTTAAAAAATCTGATGTGGCCAGCACATAACCTCCCGTTAATTCCATGTTTAAAATAGCAATGAGCGTTAAGTAAAGTATCATTTCCGATTGATCGTTTGTAAACAAAATCTAATTTCTCGTTCCAATAAATAGAAAAGTCTGTAATTTTGGATTACATTTTATTATGTTTTTCCTCCAAAATCTGTTAAGAGCTCCAAATTAAGTACCAGTTCCGGTTTATCATATAAGTATAGTCAAAATCGAGTTTTAAATAACAAATTTGATAAGTTTTGGATCATGTTTTAATATATTTTTTTCAAGAAAATCTGTTTATAGCTTTTTGTAAAGTACTACTTCCGGTTTATCAATTTTGGAAAAAAATCTTATATGTCGTTTTCATTTATATAAAACTCTTAATTACCAAATTTGAAAAGTTTTGGATTATATCATTATATTTTTCACGAAAATATGTTCAGAACTTCAAATAAAGTATCACTTCCGGTTTATCAATTTTAGTCTTAATGGAATATATCATAATATATATTTCACGAAAATTCTCTAACGAATGAGCAAATAAAAAATATATGTTCTCATTTAAAACAAAAAGGTTAGGTCCCGTATTTTGCGGACTGGTCCAAAATAGTATATTAAAGAACGTGTTTTATAAGACATGTTTTTTTCGCACGCGTCAAAATTTAGAAAACGAGCGTTAGCGAGTTTTCTAATTGACAAGTGCGAAAGAAAGTCTTATAAAATGCGTTCTTTATACTATTTTTTATATTTTGCGCCTTCTACAAACTAAAAAGAAATTTTGAGGTTATATTGAAATTTCTTATCTTCCAGGTTTGACGTTTGACAATTTAACCCTTTCAGCCTCAGTGTACAGGAAATTTTTATTACCTTCCGTCACCTTTAGGTAAGGAATGTATTGTCTTTGGTCAAAAAATTCGGTTGTGAGTTTTTGATGAATAAGCACGTTTTAGGGTCCCTAGAATACGATTTTACTATTTTTACGATGTGTGTATGTATGTGTGTGTGTGTGTGTGTGTGTGTGCGCGTGCGTGTGCGTGCGTGTGTGTGCGTGTGTGTGTGTGTGTGTGGATGTGTGTGTGTAACAAAATTTTCGTCTACGATAACTCTAATACTACAATTCCAAAAATTATAATTCTGTCGTATTCCTCTTCCTTGCATCCATATGAAGAGCTGATTAGATTTTGGTTATAATTGGTCAACCGGAAGTACCCTCATTTGCAGATTTTAATAGATTTTCTTGAAAAAACGATGTTAAATATAATTTTTTCACATTTAATGTTATTATAAATATTAAAGAACATTGTATTCTCTATACGATTTGACTGCATTTTATACTTCATATTAAATGGATATAGAGTTATAAAATTATAAAGAAGTTAAATTTCATAAATTAGCCAGCTATGCTAGAAACAGCACTATATTAAGAAAATTCTGATTGAAAGATGTCAGTGTCAAGTGCAATGACATATTCGTAGTATATTTGTGTTACGATATTTTTGCTCGAAATTTTCTGTATGAAATTTGTATAAAATACATACAACTGTCGAAAGGTAATGTACATACAAGAAATTTATAATCTTTTGCAAGGAACTTTCTGTATGGATTTTATAGAAAATACATACGCATTTACGAAAATTCTACCGGTAGATACCGCATCTACCGACTGTGTTCGAAAACACGAGTGGTAAAAAGTTACCGTGTTCGAAAATTGTTCAATATCTACTAGATCCATCTACCGGATTCATGAAGAATCTAATCTCAAAACAAGGTAGTGATGCAAAGCGAAGCGTGCGCGGTAAAAGTGGAAATGTGTTCAAAGTAGGACTCTGCTCATTTTGTTAACTACGTTAAATTTCTAACCTGTTTTAAATTTTCAAATTTTTTCGTAGGTTATAGATCTACCCTGTTTACCACTTGCGTTCTTAAAATATAGATTCCGGTAGCTATAAACTGATAAAAGCTGTTTACCGGTAACAGTTCACCGGTAGAATTTTCGTAACTACCTCATATAACTGACGGAAGGTAATGTGCTGGCCACATCAGATTTTTTTTCTTATATTTGAACTAAAACTTGCTTTAAAATTAATTAAAAATAATTTTCAATCGTTCAAAGGTTCAATCTACAAATTTTTAGTACTACTATGTCCATCTATGTGGACTAATTCGAACATTATATTAACATTTACTTACTCAATTTGTGATTATATTTGTAACCATTTGTACATTTTCATGTAAATAATCTTCTCTAAATAAAAAGAAATAATAATAATTTCGACATTATATTATTAAAATGAATTGTCAATTAACTAAAAATAAATTAGTTAAAAATGGGTTAAAGAAACTTCATCTAGTACCAACCGTCTAAAACAAAAAATTGCGTATCGAAATGAAGGTCATTACGATACACAATTGCGTATCTTAATGACAACATTATGAACGCAAAATGTAAAAAGATATTTTTTTTCTTTAAATTTGCTTTGTAAAATACATATTGTTTGCCCATTTAATCGTCTTTGTAGCTCTTTTATAGTTCTCGAGACAGCAATGCTGGTCCATTTAAAATGAATACGCTTTATACAGGTGTCCTCCTATAAGTAAACCAGCAAATATCTTGCTTATTATTTGAACGAGTTCAGCTATTCACCATAATCAAATTATGATATATTTATGTCAGAAATAGAATTTATATGCTCTATAATTATGATTATGTAGTAAGAAGAATTATTAAAAGTGTATCTAGATATAATTGTTTTTAAAATTCGTGTCATCAGGACTAGTTTTGAAAAAACCTTCTCATTGGCCATACATTGAAAGCCCGCTCTTTCCATTATTTCAGAAAGACAATATAGTGGATACAAATTTGTATGTATAAAAACTGTCATTTTAGCTGTCGATTTTGAATTTATACATAAAGAATTACAAATCTCGAAATATTCAAAACATAGTTTGAAAAATTATTTTAGTTCAACAACATATGACAAGCCCATAATAATATCGAAGACAATAATTATTGGACTATAAGATTTAATAAGTATTTAAATTTTTAACAAATATACAAAAGAAGTAAATACACATCACATTTTCAAATTTAATTTTCATTGCTCAATATATTTTGTTACATCATAATAATTTTTTTTTAATGGTGGATTTCAAACTAGCTCATTATTATTACTTCCGGTTTTTGAGTAATTAGTAGCAATGTTTAATTTTCAAATAGAACACTATACAATACAGGATGTTTTCTTTAATACAACAAGCGCTTTTTGTGCGAAATAATGATTTTAGAGAAAAATGTTATATACAAAAAATGATCAACAATAAGGGGCTAATTTATCATTAATAACAAACCGAAAATTCAACCACTGGTTCTGAAGCGGTAGAACAAAATTATATTACTTTAATTGTTCCCTATACAGAGTGGAATGCGAAATTGGAAATACCTTTTTTCTCGAAAGTTATTATAGATACCGAAAAATTGTTTAAATAAAGTTTTTAATACTTTTAATAAGCTAACTAAATCCGTACAAATTTGATTTAAAAAAGTTTAATTTTCGTAGATATTGCCATATTTGTATTTTTTTAAATGGAATTCCTGGCCTGTATATTGTTGCATTAATTAATAGAAAATGATTTTTGCTTTAAAAACGTTTAAGAGTTCTTACCTGCTAAACTTGATAGTTTTTGAGATATTAATGAAAATATTTAAATGTTTCTTCTCAAAAAGAAGTGTGCGTTGAAAACAAAATTTGTTGACAGTTGTTTTGTATTGTATTTGTGGTAAAAAAAATATGTGTTGTATACATACAATTAGGTACGTTCTATCGGTGTCAGAAATCTTCCTACTTCTTTTAGTAGTTGGTCAATGGGCGTTCTTTTGCGTCAAAAAAAATCTTAATATTCCTTCGAATTATTCCAACCTCCGAGTTGGAAGCGTTGGTAGAAAGATCTATGGAGTGGGGATAAATTCAAAATATTACTAGCCAACTATCACGCGCACTTTTTTGACACATTTGTGAATGTTTATAGCGTTTTCAGGTTACACAGTGCAAATGCGCACTGAGTGCAACATATCACGTGATCACTCTGAACGAGTTCTGCCCTCATCCGGTAACAGTGCAGTTTAATAGCGTTTTCAGATAGTGCGCACTGAATGCAACATATCACGTGACCACACTGAACGAGTTCTGCCCTCATCCGGTGGTAGTGCAGTTTAAGCTGAAAACGATTTTGTTTAGCCGCGATATTTGCACTGACACTATTGTACTTTCCTAGGCAGTCAGTGCACAAAAGTTGCACTGTGTCAGTGCACGGTGCAACTTTTTCTTATAGCGTTTTCAGCTTACCCAGTGCAAGTGCGCACTGAGTGCAGCTTATCACGTGACCACACTGAACGAGTTCTGCCCTCATCCGGTGGCATTGCTAGTTTGGCCGCCATATTTGCACTGACACTTGCACTTGCCTAGGGAGCCAGTGCACAAAAGTCGCACTTAGCCAGTCCACGGTGCAACTTTTTCTTAAGCTGAAAACGCAACAGCTGACTAAATTTTGCACTCAATGACAAGCTAAAAACGCTCAGTGCAACAAAGTGCGCACCAGTGCGCACTCAATTTGTAAGCTGAAAACGCTGCGCAACAAAGTGCGCACCAGTGCGCACTCAATTTGTAAGCTGAAAACGCTATTAACCTGAAAACTCATCAGCTGACTAAATTTTGCACTCAATGACAAAGGTTTTCAGCTTACAATTTGAGTGCGCACTTTTTTGCACTGAGCTTCAGCTTGTCATTGAGTGCAAAATTTAGTCAGCTGATACGTTTTCAGCGTAAGAAAAAGTTGCACCGTACACTGGCTCAGTACGACTTTTGTGCACTGACTCCCTAGGCAAGTACAATAGTGTCAGTGCAAATATGGCAGCTAAACAGCACTGCCACCGGATGAGGGCAGAACTCGTTCAGTGTGGGCACGTGATATGTTGCACTCAGTGCGCACTTGAACTGTGTACGCTAAAAACGCTATCAGTGTAAAAAAGTGCTGTAAGCTGAAAGCGATTTTATTTAGCCGCCATATTTGCACTGACACTATTGCACTTGCTCATAGCGTTTTCAGCTTACAAGTCGAATGGCAGCTAAACAAAATCGTTTTCAACTTACACTGCACTGCCACCGAATGAGGGCAGAATTCGTTCAGTGTGGTCACGTGATATGTTGCACTCATCCGGTGGCAGTGCAGTTTAAGCTGAAAACGATTTTGTTTAGCCACCATATTTTCACTGACACTATTGCACTTGCCTAAGGAGTCTGCACAAAAGTCGCACTGAGCCAGTGCACGGTGCAACTTTTTCTTAAGCTGAAAACGCATCAGACGACTAAATTTTGCACTCAATGATAAGCTGAAAACGCTCAGTGTAAAAAAGTGCGCACTCGACTTGTAGGCTGAAAACGCTATAAATTTTGCACTTAATGACAAGCTGAAAACGCTATTAGATTAGGTTGTGCTCAAAATGGATCATTTAAAATGAAAGACAATAACAAAACAATAAAAATTATTTAAATCTAATCTATAATTTTTATCTTCATTTCAATCTGTAATATTTGCATTTTTAAGATCCATAATTAACATACAAAGTTATCGTTACTTGTTAACTAACCTCTGCTCTATTTATTTATTACTTGACAGATATTTGCTACCGAGCGTTCATTGACAAAAAAAATCAAAGTGAGTGACGTCTGGCGGCAGATTTGTGAACTAGCGGAATAAGGAAACGTTGATAGCATACATTGAAACGTATGTAATTTTAAACAGGTTTAATTTATATTTGTTGTAAAAGAAAGTTAGATATATAGTGTATATTACATTTTCAGGTTTAAATAATGATCAGTAACTGCCATAGATACTGCTCAGTGCCACAATAGAGCAATTATAAGTAAAAAAGTGTAAGTATACACTATGTCCCAAGTGACAAAATATGATCTTGAAATTTTCTTCCCTTATAGTATTGACGTCTCCAATCGGTTCTATTTTTTTCTTTTTTAAAACAGCATGGTAAAATTCTTTAAATAATAATAGCCAAACTATACTGTTTATCATCCTTTAATGATAACTTTTGTTGTAAAACAATAAATATAGTTTTGATTTTTACTATCCTGTTTATATGCAACAAAACTGCAACAATATGTTTGCATTTGCCTCTCAATTCTGCTCTACAACTAAATTTGCTTTTCAGTAATTCATATTCTCATTTAATAAAATTTCATCATATGAAGATCTCCACTCAAATGACTGGTTTTTAAACAAGATCCCAGTATTGTACCTGCGGTAGAATTCTGTAACTCATCCGTTATCAAATGGTTCCGTTATCACTATGGTTACATAGAAAATGACATTTTATTTGACAACTATGACGTAAGTATGCCAATCATCTTATAAAAAATAAGTTGCTATAGTGATAACGGTACCGTTTGATAACGGACGAGTTACAGAATCCCACCCCTGGTCCATCATCTTTTATTCCTCAAAGCAATACATGTCCAGCCTTAATAACTGCTTCGTCTTCCTTTATAGGACGTGCAGAAGCAATATATTCAGAAATATCACTTAACTTTATCTTAATTTTCTCCATATCAAATAATTTTCACTTTGAAATGCATATTGCCAGCAATAAGGAATGAGGGAACTCTCCTTATTCCTCCGCCATCTTGCTACCGTCCAGCCTGCCATCTATAGTTCAGTTTTTTCGCAAAATTGCTGTAAGAATATTATTATTCTAGTAGGAATATTTCGGATACCGATAGAACGTACCTATTATTACTTTGTATCAATAATGGCAAATTATTCAATTAATGAGTAGTTAGATATGATAAAATGTTATTATTTATCAAATAATAATTAAAGACAAGTCCTGCAATTATACAGATAATATCCGGATCGCTTTTATCGAAACCATTCTTATTTATTCAAATTAGAAAGAAAGCTATGGGGTCTCGTGGCCGTGTGCCTGAGTGTTAGGTCGCGAATCTGAGGAACCGGATTCGATCCCGGCCGACCCCAAATATTTCCAATTTTAAATGGCACAAAATTGAACCCTGTGTTGCACTACTCTCCACGCCAGCAATGAGTGCCCGTGAGGTGACGCCTGATAAGCGCCCGCACGGTGCAAATATTTCATCATTACCGATATCTGTGTACAAAGCAGATTGGCACACCCAGCAATGGGTAATAAGCCGTGATGATATATCTATTTATTTATTTATTTTATTTATAGAAAGAAAGCTGCGTAGGACTGGATCAGTATTAAGAAATTACGAAACACGTGAGATACATGAAAATTTAGAAGTTGATGTATTGGCATATTTCAATGTTTTCCCGAAAAATTCAATTAGGGAAGCTGCATTGGAATTAAATACCACACATACAAAGGTTCTTACGATTTTGAAGAAGCATAAATACAAAGCCTATAAAATACACAAAATTCATAATCTTCATCCTGGCGATGATGTAAGAAGATTACAGTTTTGTAATACTGGACAATATTGCAGATCCTAATTTTTTAAATACAATTTTATGGTCAGATGAATGATGAATCAAATTTCTCTAACAATGGTATACTAAATAGACATAATTCCCATTATTGGCAATCAGTAGAAACAAATATATATGAAACATTTATTTCAAATTTTCAAATACGCTTTTCAATTAATATATGGTGCGGTATTATAAATAACACCATTTTGGGAGCATATTTTTATGACGGCATATTAACATCACAGAGACACTTTTTTTGCAAAATGAATTTCAAGATTATTTGGATGATATGCATTAGCAGTTAGACGCAGGATGATATTTTAATAAGATGGTGCACCTCCGCACAATTCATTGGATGTAACTGCGTATTTAAATAAATAATTTCCAAATTCCGGGATTGGCAACAGAGGCCCGTAAGATCTCCTCATCTATCATCGCCTTTAGATTCTTTTCTATGGGGGGCTAGCAAAAATAAAATTTATGTAATACCCGTTGCTACACTTGACGAACTTAAAAACAGAATAAGACAAACTGTTGTTGAATTATATACAAATATGGAAAACAAAATTTATTAAAAAGGCTTTATTTATGTGTACGAGAAAACGGTGGCAATTTTGAACATTTTTGTAGTTCGATAACATTTATTTTGTATTTATCTATGAGCTACTATGATAATAAAATTTATTTTGTACATTATTTTTAATAGTAATTTCTTTTTCAACGCACACTTCATTTTGAGAAGAGACATTAAAATATTTTCATTAATATCTCAAAAACTATCAAGTTCAGCAGGTAAGAATCCTTAAACCTTTTTAAAGCAAAAATTATTTTCTATTAATTAATGCAATAAATTATTTTCTATTAATTAATGCAATAATATACAGGTATCCCACTTAAAAAAGTACAAATATGGCAATGTCTACGAAAATTAAACTTTTTTAAATCAAATTTGTACAGATTTAGTTAGCTTATTAAAAGTACTAAAAACTTTATTTAAACAATTTTTCGGTATCTATAATAACTTTCGAGAAAAAAAGTGTTTCCAATTTCGCATCCATCCTGTATAATTTTTTTTATCTCATTAGGTAGAGATTTTTCTGATTTCAACAATATAAATATTGTATAACAATTATTTCGGGTAAAATGGTATTAAAAATTATAAAAAATGTTAAGATATTGCAATAGACCAGAAAAGTTAGGTTAGAATTTGCCTTTGGCGCGAGTTCATAGTTTGAATTCCCTAGTATAGGTTTCATATAGGAGTTTAATTTTACAGACAAATAAAAGATATTTTGTAAAAGAAATTAGACAGCTCTTACTAAGAATTCGATAGTTTGTTTATTCAGTAATAGATTGCAACAGTTTAAATCTGTAGAAAAGGCAAAGTAAGAAAATTATTAGAAATTAAAATGCTTGGTGCAAGCAAGGATACCGTATGTCGTTGACCCACCAGTAAATAGGACAGCAGAATAGAAGATGAAGCATGCACGATCAAACTGTTCAATGAATTTTGTAGTGTTGTATTATTATTTAAATAATTATAAACCGTGCAGAGTTCATGTGAATATTATTGTACGAATCTGGAGTTAAAGGATCGGTCTAGATGCTACATATAATGCTTTGCATAAGAGATTTACTTTTATGTGATTTTTCGGCCTTTAAAGTTGAGCAAAAATTTCCTTGGTAAGAAGTACACGGGGATTGAAATTATGTTCTCAGCGTTATAAACTGAGTTTGAATTTCACGCCTAAGTTTGACCGTTACACTTTTCTGGTCTACAGGCTATGTAATGGCACAAAATGAGATAGTAAAAGTGAGATGTTTCCAATGCGCAGTTGATTTACTGCGCATATAGATGATGAAATAAAATAGTTCTATTTTCATTTCAAAAAGCCATCAATGAATGAAAAATACCGCTAAATGACAGACTTGGATGTCACAGGGTAATTTTTTATTACATTATTTCTAATTTTTATACAACCCTATACAACATATATATCGTTGAAATCAGAAAAAAAAAATTGAAAGCAGAGGCCATGACACTAACAGCTAGTATTTTTATTTGGGATTGTTTGAGGCGGTTGATGCTAATATTGGATACAATAAACTATGTATCAAATTTATTAGAGAAACTATGGATCCCGGGCTCACACGTGATCCTTTTTCTGTGGCCAATCCATGTTTGGGGTATAACTGTCACTTTGCATTGGCGGCAGTGATGAGGTATAGTATAGGGGACTCGCGCGAACACTTTGTTAAATTTTTCTCTAATTTGCGAGCCCCTTGCTGTTCTTCCTTTCTATATAATTTTTACCCAAAAGAACATAATTTCTTAAAAATATTTTCTTTACATAAGATGAGCAACAAAGTAAAACGGTATTCTATACATCGTCACTGACTGTGGGGTGACGATTACATCTCTCGTTTTCTTTTTAAAGTGCGAGCCCTATGTTAAAATCTGAACGAGCCCTTTGTTAAAATTTGTATCTCACCGCTGGTTGACGGAAATGAGAGCCTTAGCACAATATTATTCCCGATAGGTTCGCTACTTGGATAGTTACTTTAACGTTCAAAAGACTTTGAAACGTCAAACGAGCATCAAACATAACTATTAATTACAATAAAAATAATAAATTTAGACTACGTATTTGTTAAAAACGTTTGTATTATTGCACCTATTTTTATATTATTCTATATTTTGTGTTTATGTAATGTGCTACAACCATGAAAAATCACGATTACACACAATAATATCTGAGTATTCCTACAAAAATCTGTACATTGTACTTAGGAGAATATCCATATGCTGCCATCTACGCTAAGCTTTGCGCTAAGGGTCTTATTGAATGTTAATGTTCTGTATGTGAAACTACCAAACTGATGTTTAAAAAGTTAGGTTATTCCTTTCTATAGATCAATACATAACAAATGAATTAAGCAGAGGGCAGCTGCCAGAAATAAAATGCATACATATTTTAGTCAATGATGGCGCCTGGAAAAATATATGGTTTAATTTTATGAATTAATTCTATTAAAATCAAAATTTCTTGATATCTGCATTTTCTTTGTCTCTTTTAAGGCCCGATATTTGCATCTTTTGTTAAACAACTGTTAACTTAAATGTCAGTTAAAATAAAAGTACAGCATCGATATTATAGAATATGTAAAAATTACACGTCAATTTTTTAATGCGACATTTTTCTTTTAACGTACAGTTAAGTTAATAGACCGTTTAATCAGCGATGAAAATACCGGGCCTTAGTGTGTTTTGTTTATTGTTCTTTTAATTTTTATTGTTATAACTAATTCCAGCCGTTACAAAACATGCAATAATAATTTAATAAAGATTTTTTACTTAAAACAATTAGAAAAGCAGGAAATTACTAAAGTATATTTTACATGTTAAAGTCCCATGTTCGGGAATGCCATTCACCATCACCGCCCTATGTATAGTTGAAATCGCTAAAATTAATAATAAGCAACATATTTGGTGGCTCATTTTTAGACGGGCACCTATATACACAATAAAGTTAATAATAAATAATTATTATTACCTATCATAATTTTTACACAGATAACATAGAATTGTAGATCATACTGATTGAAGAATTCGCCAACCTCTCCTGTTTTTACATATTTTACATTGTTATATTTAGATATATTAAACATCCATTCGGAATAAGCTTCCATTAACTGTACCAATACTGCAAGTTTCCAATGATTCTACAAATATCCGATTATATATTATTATTATTCATTTTATTTATTAGGTAATTTGGTGAAACAGCAGAAAGCTGTTCTTATCTCAGAGTGCTACTTAATTAAAAACCAAATAGTTAGCCTGTTGATTGGATGTAAAAATGAATAGGATAGAAAAGGTTTCAATCATTTCCGAAGAAGTGGAAGTGGGGACTGGTGAGAATAGTTTTTTTGCAGTTTCACCGATAATTTATATTTACCTTAAACTCAGTATTATATAAAAAATGTCTGTATGCTTCTTTTCGTAACAAAACTAAATCGATCATAATTATAACAGGATCATATTCAATATATTTATCGGATACTTCATTACAAGCATCCTAAAACAAAATTGTAATTCGCGCTATATCTTTTAAGATCAACATAATTTGACATTCACTGTGAACAAGTAAAATATTAAAGATGCTTACACATGTATTGAGTTTGAGAACAGATGGACTGTACATTTTGTACAATTCACTAACTTTTGTACCGCAATTAACACATGTGTACTGAAAATTACTCTTTTTATTCATATTTTTCTACGGATAACAAATACTTCGACTCTTGCTTCAACTTTAACGTGCTTTTAACAGGTTTACCACCACTTAGATTTTTATAAGGCATGCGCTTGTTATTGCGATGGCGCGTTATTCAAATTTTTTATTTTATTTAGAATCAAGGTTTAGAATTTTGCGAGACGATAAGGTACAGTTTTGCAAATACATATTTTTTAAATATTATAATTCAGTCGTAAAAATATTGCTTGTATTTTACACACAATGGCTCGTAGTATGATCATGGTTTTAACTAAAACACTGTTTTAAGAAATGTCAAATTTCATTATTTAATATCAATAATAAATAATATCTAATTTATCAAAATATGATTTTAAAGCAGAACATAGTTTGTATTTAAACAAATATTTTTTAAACAATCGTTCATTAAACATAAGGGCGAAATTAAATATTGAAGTTTGAATTTGACATTTCTTAAAACAGCGTTTTAGTTAAAACCGTGATCATACTACGAGCCATTATGTATTAAGTAAAACTAAAAACACCCATTACGCGCTTTTAATACAAAGATAAGCTTCTAAAATTTAATATTAAAAGTATTATAGGACGCAAACAGTCATGTGACTTTCTTGGCCTTGACAAGCAGATATGGGGGCCCGTATCAGAATGACAGCTAATGTACATAGATGTCAATTTTACATTCCAAATTTCATGATTTTCCAATTCCATGTGGTTTATTTTTCTCGACAAGTAAATTCCACACTCCTGGTGACAAATTAACACTACATTTTTTATTGCACCGTGAGGTCGTGAACTAGACAATTTAACGGCTATCTTTTTCTATCGCTGCAAATAGTAAGAAACTGTAGTAAGAACAATTACCAGTTGGGCTGTCAAACGAAACCTGTATTCTCAGTTAAAACTTGCATCGTTAGACATTTTAACTTCAATAAAAGCTTTTGTTTCGATAAGATTTTTTTAAAGTTATCTGAAATATTCTCACATTTTACGCCTAGAAACAAACGCCATAGATCTGCTGTTCTTACTATGCGCAGATCCCCATTGCACATATCTTCTATCTCTTTAAATTGATGGTCTATTATTAGTAAAGACAAAACAATTTATTAAAAAATCTGATGTGGCCAGCATATTACCTTCCGTCAGTTCCATATATTTTGTACAAATTCTATACAGAAAGTTTCTTGCACAAGATTCCATATTTCAAGTACATTACCTTCTGTCAGTTCTATGTATTTTATACAAATTCCATACAGAAAGTTTCATGTACCTCAGAGATTCTATATTTCCAGTAACATTATAACACAAACTTATCAATTGCACTAGACACTGACATTCAATCAGCATTTTCTTAATATACTAGCGGTTACCATGGTTATAGCATAGCTAGCTGCTTTATGAAATTTAATTTCTTTATAATTTTTGAACTCTATATCCATTGAATATGAAGTATAAAATATAATCAAATCATATAGAGAATAAAATATTCTTTAATATTTATAATAACATTAAGTATGGAAAAATGATATTAAAGTGTTTTTTCAAGAAAACTGTTAAAATCTTAAAATGAGGGTACTTCCGGTTGACCAATTATAACCAAAATCTAATCATCTCTTCACATGGATGTAAAGAAAAGGAATACGAAAGAATTATAATTTTTTGAATAGTATATGAGTTATCAGTTCCGAAAATTCGTCACACGCACACACATACAGACATCATCGTAAAAATAATAAAATCTTATTCCAGGGACTCTTAAAACATGTTTATTCATCAAAAACTCACCACCGAATTTTTTGATCAAAAACAATACCTTCCTTACCTAAAGGTGACGGAAGGTAAAAACAAAATTTTTATTCTAAATTGGCAACTATGCAATTATCTGTCTTTAGAACATATAACCACATTTCTGATTCCCATTTACCCATCCTCTTATTTTAAAATATTCATTATCACATATCTGCTTGTCAATGCAAACAAAGTCACATGACTGCGCCCTATAATTAAATTATTTATAAGAATTTATGCATAGTAACGTTTTATTTCATCTTTTTTTATACAAACATGGATGTAAACGCATTGTAGGTAATTTATGTTTATTTTTAATATTTCTTTCTTTTCTGAAGTCTAAAAAATAAAACAAATTATGCGATAAATCTTTCCAAATTAACTTGAATCCAAAACACTGCAAGCCTTGTATAAAATTTTCAATTTTCTCGAAACGACTTTCCACTTCTGCAATTTTCAAAATACCTCTGAAAATTAAAATTTAATGTATAATAAACTTTAATCGAAATTCTAATACTTACCCCATTTTGAGTACTCGATTTGCTTCAGATAAATAATCTTGTAAATTTATCCCCATTAAGGACAAACAATACACAGCAACATCAATTGAAGAAGCCGGTAACTTACAATGTGCCATATCACAAGCAATAACGCCAGGCACAGTTTCCATTAAATCAAAAGAAAATACTTTGTGCGGAACTGATCGAGCTAACATTGCTTCTCCACATCCAAAATCTGCTATTATATGATCATTTGGCCTGTCATGAAGAATATTTTTAATTATTTATTGATTAAATGAGCATGTTACATTAGATCCATATCGAGTCGACAAAACAAAACAAAAGAAACTTATATACATACTGTTTTGAATGTGTTGATCCTCACGACATCAGTTTCTGGGTTAGGCATGAACAGTCATGATAATGTCTGTCTTTGTCACTCAGAATATGAATGACAAAGTCAAGCATGGGCATGGTTGTTGGTTCTTGGTTTGGGGGCTGATGACGTGAGGATCACCAGATTTAAAACAGAGTATACGTGGCAACATTGTTAGAGTCAACCACTGAGTTAACTATAGATAATTCGAAGGTTGTTTAAAATAAACGGTATTTGAAAAAAAAGTACTGATTGAAAGTCACGAGTCGTATTTTTGAAGAATATTTTTTGAATGAATTATCTTTATTTAAATTAAATAAAAGAACTTATAATAACAGAAATTTATCAACCCAACCCATGTGATCCCCGTGAAGTCGTAAGAAATGATAACTATATGAAACTAGCTATGAAAGACTAGATAATAATTAATTTTATTTTGAATTGTCATTTTTTAATATTTAATTCTATGTGGAATAGTACATATAATAAGCCCACAATCCTTTAATGAGCAATTGTTGATCCACTCCCCTCTTTTGCCAAGAATTTTACGAGTAAAATAAATCAAAATATTGTTCCTGTGACACACGCATACAAGTCAGCTGATTTTAAGCACTTCAAGGTCGTTTGAGTCATGTGGTGATCACGTGTCTGCTCGCGGCCTATAAAGTTGCGAATTCCCAGAAAATGATAAATGCGACATTGGCCATTTTAACATCAAGGTACAGAATTTAACGTTCCTTAAGTTGATAATAGACCTTTTCAATTTAAAGAAATAGAAGATATGCGCAATCGAGTGCGCAATAATGGGGATCTGCGCATAGTAAGAACAATTGGCGGGAGCCATGATTACGTGGTTCTTTGCTGAGATTCGTGGCATTTTTTTGACTTTAAAAAACTTCTCGAAAGAAGTTACAGAAGCTTTTATTGAAGTAAAAATAGCTAACGATGCAAATTTTCACCGTGAATACAGGTAGTCCAGTAAACAGAGATCGAAAAAGGGGGTTACCTTACGGGTAGTTCTGAATTTTTGATATATTGTATAGGATGGTTGGTTGATGAAAAATCCCCTTCCTCCGCCATCTTGTAAAAACCACCATAAATCGGCACTTTTTACAGTTTTTGACCCATAACTTCTATCTGGTGAATTTTAGCGAAAAAAAAAAATTATTTGCCGACATGTAAAGGATGAAATTTTCTAAAAATTTGATACAAAAGATTTTTATCCACGATTCATAGCAACGGAGCTATGAAGCTCCCGAAAAGGCAACAATTGCGCACTTAACAAAATTTTAAGTTTCTTTCAACTTTACATCGCAATAACTCCGTAACACTTCATTTTAGCGTAAAAGTCCTCATAATGAGTCTGTTATAAAACAGCACTTACTTCTTTTATTTGCCTGCAAGATCTTTCTAGTGCTCTTAACTCGACATGGGACATTTGCCATATATTATATATTCAAGTATAGTGTCAAAAATCGGAGACAACGTTGCTACACTAAAGTTAAAAAAAACACTTTTTCGTTTTTCTTTTTTGGTAAGTTTACCCGTACTCCTTTGCATTGGTTATAAAAAAAATTGACACAAGGATTTTGTAGGTAATTAAATTCTCTAGATTGATTATAAGGACTTTTACGCTAAAATGAAGTGTAACGAAGTTATTGCGATGTAAAGTGGAAAGAAATTTAAAAAAAAATTGAAGTACGCAATTTTAGCCTTTTTTCGGAGCTTCATAGCTCCATTGCTATTAATCGGACCAAAAAACTTCAAATACAAAATTTACAGAAAATTTTGTCCTCTACAAGTCGACAAATAACGTTTTTCGCGCTAAAATTCATCATAAAGAAGTTATAAACGAAAAAAAGAAAAAAGTATCAATTTGCGGTTGTTAAAATATGCATAAATAAAATATGAAAATGGATGAGAGAAGACTGTTTTGGTGTAATAATTCAACAGTGAAATTTCTGTAACTTAAAGTTACCATCAAATATTTTAAATATCCGTCTTCGTTTATGAAAATGGATGTTTCGCGGTAATCTGTGTATTCTATATTTTCCCCATTTTGTAACGGTAGAGCTGAGTATAGCAATTAAAACTATATAATGACATTTTATGATAATGATTTATTTATAGCTATGAAAAATGGGAAAAACCTCAATATTTTTCTAAGATCGCTACTTTTGCCTTGTTAAGAGCGGAGCAAATCCACCACTATTGGTTTGACAAAACACATAATATGGCAAAGTTTTAGGAAATTGAGTCTTAGAAAATATATATATTATATATATATATATATATATATATATATATATATATATATATATATATATATATATATATATATATATATAATATACGGCAAATGTCCCATGTTGAGTTAAGAGCACTAGAAAGATCTCGCAGGCAAATAAAAAAAGTCAGTGCTGTTTTATAACAGTTTTTTTCTAGACTTCACTGGCGTTCACCAACACATAATTACGTTTATTTTGTATCAACACAGGATATTCTGTTTGAAATAATAGTTATATAAATCGAAATAATGAGCCAAAGACTGTTGCTGCACTAAACTTGAAACTTTTTCGTTTTTTTGTAAATTTACCCCTACTCTGTTGCATTCGTCGTAAAAAGAAATTGATAAATGGATTTTGTAGATAATTAAATTCTCTACAAGACTCATTATGAGGACTTTTACGCTAAAATGAAGTATTACGGAGTTATTGCGATGTAAAGTGGAAAGAAACTCAAAATTTTGCTAAGTGCTCAATTGTTACCTTTTTTGGGAGCTTCATAGCTCCGTTGTTATGAATCGTGAAAAAAACTTCTCGAATCAAATTTGTAGGAAATTTCATTCTCTACAAGTCGGCAAATAACTTTTTTTTCGCTAAAATTCACCAGATAGAAGTTATAAGTGAAAAACTGAAAAAAGCGCCGATTTATGGTGGTTTTTACAAGATGGCGGAGGGAGCGGAGGAAGAGGATTTGTGGAAATTTGGATATTTCATTAACCAACCATCCTATAGAACATATAAAAAATTCAAAACTACCCGACCTTTTGTAGGGTAAAATCCTTCATTTACTGGACTAAGGTATATTTTAGTGACTGCAATATTTTTAACGTTTCGTTTGACAGCCCAACTGACAGTTGTTGGCGCCATTTTACTTACTATTTGCAGCGATAGAAAGAGATAGCTATTAAATTGATAAGGTCTATTATATCGTAATTAAAATGTCAATAGGGGATTCCGATTAAGCGAATTTTAAGCGCCCCGTCGCGGTATTTTTATGAACTATGTGGACATACAAGTAACTGTCATCGTGCTGTCAAGTTGATAGCCTTGTGAGATTTGTGTTTTGTATTAAAAATATGGGTATTAGGTACGCTTATAGCCTCTGTAAGAGTGATTACAAGAATAAATATAAAAAATATATGAGAGTAGTTAATTTTATGCCGTTTTCCAAGCCGATCTCATTTCTCATGGTTTATGCGTAACTACATCAAACTAAATGGTTTCGTGGAAGTAGTGGTATATGTGTCCGTAGTTAAATAGGTTTGATATATTATGAGATGGAAAATAGCCCCACTTTATATTTACATCAACTACCACACACGTATTACATGAAATTACCGCAGGTACCCATTTACCACCATCAATTCAGGGTAATATATTATCACTGCGTTCCGCATTCATATAATTGATTTCTGAAAACGCTGAAACACTTTGAGTTAGTATAAATCAGTAAATACCCAGTAACTAACCGAAACTAAAATCTTAAAATAAGATCGCTCTTTTTCCGCCTTTTTTCAGACCACGACACTAACCATCTTTTTTAGGTTATTCACAGAATGATTTTCAATATTTTTCTTTTTTAATTTCGCCCCTGGCACTAACTCTGCACTAAAAAAAATCATTTTCATCATTAACCGAATACATGTCAACAGAAAATGTCTATTTGTCCACATAGTTCAAGATTTCACCGCAAATGGCGTACTTTGTGACGTCACGATCGGAATCCCCTATTAAGCATTGATTTCCAAATAAAATGACTTGTCTCTATTCAAGAATTAGTTCCACAAAATTCTCATAGGGCACTAGATATGCTCGCGTTCAGCCGGAATAGGTATTTATTTTATTGAACCTAGCGAGTGAACGCAAATTAAGTAAAACACATCCGATGGCATGACTATTAACTGACAGTTCTACCGGTCTAATACTGAAAACTCAAAGACTTCAATTTTAAATAAATCTAATATTACTTAAACTGATAGAGGATGTACTTCCTTGTTCCTTGTACTTTGACACTACTGTGTTTGTACAACGAGTAATTAACCTCGTAATTAAAACGTACCTAAAGGCAACAAAATAATACCAAAGATGACGCGTGCAATTCCCTGCCATTTCGCTAGATATCTTAACGAAATATTTCTGGCTAGCTATTGCTTCTAGCGCTAGATTCAAACAAATCCCTCAATTAGTTTGTTAGTCTAGCGCTAACCCGGTTGAACGCGAGCATTGACGATATGGAAAACAGAACTCCACCTACTGTGTCGTTGTCTTTCCTAAGCAACACAACTCGTCATCTCAACTGACCGATATTCGATTATTTTCGAACCTATTTTTCATTTCAATGCAATATTATTAATTTAAGCAAAGTTTAAAATTTAAGTTACGTTGGTGCAACCGGTCATAAGAACAATAAAATTATACAAATTGGTACAAAAAAAAATGGGACTGTTTGATTTTGTGTTCATGTCAATAGATATGGATCCCAAACTCTACAAATACCAATCGTACATTTTCTTAATAGCTGTGATAATTTTGTTCAAAGGATTAATTGGCCACTTTGAAACCTGTTGTCTGAAGCCTTTATGATACGCCTCAAATGACTCTGGATTTGTTTGAAAGAAAAGTTTTGCCTCGTTACCATCAGTAGTATATAACTGTTCATTTAAAAACCGAAAATGAGATGATTTTAACTGATTTTGCATTCTTTCTCGCAAAGAATTCGTTGAATTATTTTTCGAATTTTTTTTTATGACTGAAATTTTAAGTGATTTTAAACCAAGACGATCCTTTTTCACTTCTTTGAAGTTTCCACTATTTAAAGCGAGATTAAAATTAACTGTAGTTTCAGTAATCGTATTTGATGCATTTTGTAAACGCTTTAATTTCTTTTTTTTCTTTTTAGATTTCATGTTCTGTACATTTCTTAAATTTGGTTGTATTTCAGTTGTGACCCCTACAGGTTCATTCCTCACATTATTAATTTTCTGCGTTCTTCTTTTCCGTTTATACTTCTTTTTAGTATTTGTTGCACTCAATGTGTCCCGTTTAATTAAATTTTCAATACTTGATATAGTTTTAGTATTAACCTGTAAACAAAGACATGATGTGTGAAATTTATTTTCACATTTATTATTACATACCTTTATATTTTTCATTTGTTTACTCATTATTAATATGTTCTAAAGATTTATTGTTAAAATGCCAACAATTAAACAGTTTCTTACATAAGTCAGGTTATGACGACAACCACAGAGGAGGCGCGGGCAGACACGTGACTTTGACAAGTGCTTGTAGGGCCCCTCAAGGGTGCCAAGTATACAGCTTGTGTAACTTACCTGTGTTGCCAAATCAATTTAAGCGTAAAATTAATAAATAAAATTGTAAAACTAGTTATTATTAATGAATATCATGTTTTATTTTCTGATACATTAAACTTAATTTTTAAATTATTTTTTATAAAAATAGAGCATTCAACATGAACTGATGGTTTCCTCAAATTTAACGCGCCAAGAAATCTTTGTATCGTAGATGGCAGGACTAATCGCTCTATTTTTATATAAAATATTTTGAAAATTAAGTTAATGAGTTAGAAAATAAAACATGATATTCATTAATAATAACGGCTCGTAGTATGATCACGGTTTTAACTAAAACGCTGTTTTAAGAAATGTCAAATTTCATTATTTAATATCAATAATAAATAATATCAAATTTATCAAAATATGATTTTAAAGCAGAACATAATGGACCTTTCCAATTTAAGGGCTATCTCTTTCTATCGCTGCAAATAGTAAGAAAATGGCGCGAACAACTGCCAGTTGAGCTGTCAAACGAAACGTCAAAAATATTGCAGTCATTAAAATACCTGTATTCTCAGTGAAAATTTGCATCGTTAGACATTTTACCTTCAATAAAAGCTTTTGTAACTTATTTCGATAAGATTTTTTAAAGTTATCTTACATTTTACGTCTAATTTTTTTAGAATCAAACGTCATAGATCTCAGTTGTTCTTACTATGCGCAGATCCTCATTGCGCATATCTTCTATCTATTTAAATTGGAAAGGTCCATTTGTATTCAAACAAATATTTTTTTAAAAAATCGTTCTTTAAACATAAGGGCGAAATTAAATATTAAACTTTGAATTTGACATTTCTTAAAACAGCGTTGTAGTTAAAACCGTGATCATACTTACGAGCCAACTAGTTTTACAATTTTATTTATTAATTTTACGCTTAAATTGATTTGGCAACACAGACAAGTTACACAAGCTGTATACTTGGCAACCTTGTGCGGCCCTACAAGCACTTGTCAAAGTCACGTGTCTGCCCGCGCCTCCTAGCATTTACTAGCGCTAGGTGGCTGAACGGTCTGGCTATTTAGATTTTGCACGAGCAACTTCTAGTATATGATTTGTACGGAAGCGTAGAAAGGCCAAGGGTAAAATATTATTTAAAATAAAATGTTTTGAAATCTGCATTATAACTAGTATTGCCATTTTTTTAACAGATACTACCACTTTATTAACTGCTACTACCACTTTTTAAAAGTGGTATTACTACTTGTAAAAATATCATACCTAAACTATTATTCACGAAAGATGACTATTCAAGGTCATTTGTTCGAAGAAAGAATACACAAAACTTTACAGCAGTAACTTAGCAACATTTTATATTAAAAAGAGAAAGATTATTTGTCCTTTGTCTATTTAATTTATGTGGTGTGACAGATATACGTAAATAGTGGTATTACTTTCTAACACGGTATAAATAATAATGACGTATGTCGTAGAATTACAGATACCTAATTATCTACTACACTGCCCTCTGTGCTAATATTTACCCAGTGGCGTTGACGTTTAAATCAAATTATTATTCCTTGGTTTATAAGTTAGGTAAAATACAAAAACATAAGTATAGAACATATATCTTTCAGAAAGGCATTATTTAGTGAGAAACATAATTTTCAAATAAATTACTCTTATTTTTTAAGTTAAAATATATTCATAAATATTTCATGTTCTACGCATATGCACACGAAATGCAATGAAGTTATGTGCAAGTAATATTATATCAGACGGCTCACAAGTGACCTTGAATAGTCATCTTTCGTGAATAATAGTTTATATAGTGTTGTGACAAAAGGACCAACATAATCTAACGCACAAAAGTCACGTTTTGAAAATTCGGGCCGAATTTTGTGCATTAGGTTAGGTTATTGTTGTTATATTTATTTAACTCGGGACCAGACTGCGGTCCATTTGTCGAGACGCTAGGTACAGTGAAAAAATAATTATATTACTACTTTAAAAATGTGGTAGTACCAGTTAAAAAAAGTGGTACTACTATAATATTTTACCCTTGGCCCTTCTACGCTTCCATAGATTTGTATGCTTCTGAAATCTACTATTCAGTCACGTGGTTTTATTTCGCACGGTTTTGAAATGGGAAATGGCGGAGGACGGAGACCATTAATCGTTTTGATCAAAAAACTCATTTACTGAAACTGTTTCTTCTATGCCTTGCATGTTGTGTTTGTCATTTGCCAAATTTAATTTAGTTAGGTTACGTATCAAAATTCTTCAACGTTCAACAAATAGAACTATTTGCTTTATGACGAGCGCTAGCAGCCTGTGCTAGCTAGGGTACCTTTATAATCAGGGTATGGCCATGGGCCAAGATCGCCGCCATTGTCGGTAATTGATTTTCCTATTTATAATAAATGTGATATTATATTATAAAATAATCTTAAATAATCACACTGTGAATTTAAAAAGGTAATAAAAATGAATTTATTTAAGATATATACAATTATTACTAGACATACATTTATAGGTTATGTAGAATATATGATATGTGTTGTTATTATCACATCTAATTTAATATTACTAGTTCTTAATTACATATTAATTATATATTCTAAACTTACCTTTTAAAAATTTAAATGATTGTGCTTAATGTTGGTAATTTTTAGTTGTTTTCAGTGACAGTAATCGTGGTGGGTATCTTAACAAACTACACAAGTAAATAAGATAAAATATATTACTTACACTTTAAATACATATTAAAATGATAATTAAATGTGTTTTTCATTAAAATAAAACAAATAGCCACAAAAATACATAATACTTTGCGCAAGAACAACACATATAACAGATGTCCCGGTAATGGCGGACGAAACGTGAGCCACGCCATGGCCATACCCTGGTTATAAAGGTACCCTAGTGCTAGCTAGGGTACCTTTATAACCAGGGTATGGCCATGGGCCAAGATCACCGCCATTATCGGTAGTTCATTTTCCTATTTATTTGTAATAAATGTGATTATTATATTATAAAAGAATATTAAATTATTACACTGTGAATTTATAAAGGTAATAAAAATTAATTCATTTAAGAGATACACAATTATTATTAAGACATACATTTAGAGGTTATGTAGAACAAATGACATGGGTTGTTATTATCACATCTAATTTAATATCTGTAGTTCTTATTTACATAATAATTATATATTCTAAACTTACCTTTTAAAATTTTAAATGATTGTGCTTAATATTGCTAATTTATAGTTGTTTTCAATATGTCAGTAATCGTTGTGGGTATCTTAACAAACTACACAATATACAAGTAAATAAAATAAAATATATTACTAACACTTTAAATACATATTAAAATGATAATTAAATGTGTTTTTCATTAAAATAAAACAAATAGCTACGAAAATACATAATAATTTGCGCAAGAACAACACATATAACAGACGGGCCGGTAATGGCGGACGAAACGTGAGCCACGCCATGGCCATACCCTGGTTATAAAGCTACCCTAGTGCTAGCAGCTAGATAGCATTTAAACATTTGTGCTCATTGAACGCACCAAATCATATGCAAATGCAATCCATGTGAACTGTCAAGTTGATGTCCATGTCGATGTCAGTTAAGACGCATATGAAGAATCGAATTAAGAAAATGAATTTAGAAAATTGGAAACAAATAGAAAGTCTGTTGCCAGTGTCATATTTTAAACAAGCTGTCGATGCAGCGCGAAATAGAGAAAGTTTTATCCAACAACTTATACAACATGTAATTTTTAGTATTTTATAATAATTTATGTACTTTTAACATACAATTACGTATTTCAGAAAAAGATCCCTGATGAAGGATGGGACGAACAAACAATAGAAATATTTTTAAACCAGTTATCTGCCATGGATAGCAATAATTTTCCTGCAAATTGTGGAGTTGGAGAAAGAGAAGCTAGATTTGCGTCTGGTAGATATTATTATAAAGTAATTAGTACATGTTAAACTTGAGCTCTACTATTATAGAGATCGTTGCTAAAAGACATTTTAGATTTGGACATGGAATTGGACGATCAGGTGACCTTATGGAAATTCAGCCAAAAGCTGCTGGCTCCAGTCTTGTAGCCAAATTAACAAATTGTATGCTGAGAGATCTACTAATGTTTATGGGTATGGTAATTATTTGGAATTATACTACATATTTATTATCTTCCTTCTTTTTGAAGGGATTGAGGATCAAGTTCATTGTTTATTAGCACCTGTAGCTACAGGTATGAGTTTAGTTTTAACAATGCTAACAATAAGAACTCAAAGACCAAATGCTAAGTTTGTTATATGGTCCCGAATAGATCAAAAAGCTTGTTTTAAAAGTATTATTACAGCAGGTATAGCGAATTATTTTTAACTTTGCTCAAACTATAACATGATTTTATTAGGATTTACTCCTATCATAATTGACACTTATATTGATGGAGACCAGTTAGTAACAAATGTAGAACAACTTGAAGCCAAAGTAAATGAATTAGGTGCAGATAATGTTGCTTGTATAATGACAACAACATCATGTTTTGCACCACGATCTTGTGATTCTATCGAAGATGTTGCCAAATTATGTAAGGAATATTCTGTTCCGCATTTGATCAATAATGCATATGGCTTGCAAAGTCGCTATTGCATGAATTTTATTCAAAAAGCACATAGGTACTAGTTAGACATTTTAATTAATTTCAGTGTGTCAAACATGTTCAAAAAATTCTTACTAACTTTAATTCATAAAGTCATTTTTGTAACTAATTTTGTGATGAATATTTGATACTGTGATGCCGGGACATAAAAATATTAAAAACTCGCTTGTATATTGTGAATATGAAATTTAAAACTGTTTTATAAATTAAAATTCAGATTTTATTATCGACTACATGTGAACTCGGCATAATGTTTATTTTAGAATTTAGCCCGTGCTTATTCTACGTATGTATAATACGTGATAAATGTTTTTATGTTTCATAAAAATCGAATAGGTGATAACTTTTCAAAAATTCTAGATTCTTTGTAGGACATGTTTGATACGAAGAACAGCAAGAAATTAGAAAAATATTAAAACAATGAATACTTTATTATAGAAAAGGACGTGTTGATATTTTTATACAAAGTACTGATAAAAATCTAATGGTACCTGTAGGAGGTACAATTATTGCTGGTTTTGACAAAACATTAGTAGAAATTATTTCACAAATGTACCCTGGTAATTAGAATATGTTATTGAATCAGAGTAATTACTAATGTTTAAAAAAATCAGGTCGTGCTTCGTCTACTCCGACTTTAGATACATTTATAACTCTTTTAAATATTGGAAAGAATGGTTATGATAAACTTGTAAAAGAAAGAGATGAATTATTCCCATATCTTCAAGAAAAGTTAAGAGAAATAGCAGAAAAATATCAAGAAAGAATTTTGAATACACCAGGAAATCCAATTTCTATGGGTATTACAAATATGAATGTGTAGCTTTTAAACATTCTAAAATATGTATGTAATATGTTATAGGTATGACTTTGAACTCTTTTAGAGAAGAACAACGCACAAAAATTGGTTCTATGTTATTTACAAAAAATGTATCTGGTGCAAGAGTTGTGCTGACAACGGATTACAAACAGATTTCAAATAATGATTTTATTGGTAAGTATTCTATTATTTTGTAAAACATTTTTTTATATAAAAATTATATAGGTTGGGGTACGCACTGCAAAAAATATTTTACTTCGTATTTAACATGCGCTGCCACCGTTGGTATGAAAAGAACTGATATTGATTTATTTATAAGACGATTAGATAAAGTTTTAACAAAACTTCGAAGAAATAATAACAATTTATTGTCATAAGTGTATTGTGCAAATAAATTATTTATTAATTTAAAATATATTTTATTATTTACATAAAACTATAAATATAGTAAATAAATTAATAATATGTAATTTTCATTAATCTACGATCAAACGCGCCTTTTGTTACACGATTGTGGGCGTGGTGCATATTATGTTAATTTTCATTTATATACACAAAATGCATCTGTGTGTCCACGATTTATTGTTAGCCAATATTTTTAGCTATTTTCATTTACGTACATTGATAGCAGCCTAAAAATTAGAAATTTTAAAGATTTGCAAATATTCTATTTTATTTTATATTTACCTCTGATAAGTGAATTTATTATCAATTTCATTTAATGTTCTTGCTGCATAACTCTGGATTCCACCGCTTGTAATATTACTACCACTAGAGTATTTTTCTATAGATTCCAACACATATTGCGTTAAGTTATTAACACGAGCGTTATCTATAAATAAATTTTTTAATATTAATTGTTAATTAAATTGGTAACATTATTCGTAATTACCTTCCGATTTTTCATCTTTAAATGATCTAGAATCATCTAATTCATCCATTTCTGCTTCTCCTTTCGGAATTTTAAATTTAGGAATAAATAATAATAAACATATTAATGCAATAAAACTAACAATTTTTTTGAAAATAACTAGTTTTAGAATAATTTTTAAAATTGTGTATATATCTAGTTTTAAGTGCAGTTTATCAAGTAATCCCATCATTGCGTGCGGAACTCCATAGAATGGAGCTGGAAAACTGAAAAAGATTTATTAATTTTCATAAAAATGTAAATAAAATTACAAATGCAAGAATTGGGGTATTCTAATAAAAAAAATATTGTCTGAAATTTCACATATTTGTATTATAAATCTAAAATTTTCATTTTTTTGTTTAATTTGAACGAGATATGAATTTTAAATATTTAAATTTTACTGTACATGACGTAGGAGGAGCTGATGACATTAAAGAAATATATAGAAATAGAAAATTTGTAGGTACATACACAAAATGTAATATTTCATGTTATGGTGGAAAATGAAATTTTAACCTAAATTGTATACAATATTTTCTTGTTTATTTCATTATAGTACTGTGTATATGTATTGTCCATAGTATTCTTGGACATTCTAAAATGAGATTAAAACGTTGACTAATGGCTGTATTACACTTAACGATATATTGATCGACTGCGACCTTCAATTTATCGGTACGTGTAATACAGAGAAATCGATCGATTTCTTTACAAAAATAAATGATGAAATAGAACGAGTTTGATTTTCCGTCGACTTTTTGTTTACTTTTCCAGTGCCAACTCTATAGTATTTGACATTTCAAACTATATTTGATTTGTGCACAAAAATAAATTTATAGAAAATCGTAGATTTGTAAGATAAATGGATCGATTTATCCGTCAATAAATAGAACGATTTATAGTTAAATGTAAAACCGCTATAAGATTAAATTGAAACCACAATTTCGAAAACACGTATGCGCCTTCTTTATTATTTTTAATTAAATTAGTTATTAGTAAGAAAATAGAATTATTTAATTCATTTATACATTCCAACAACGTGTAGTATTCATGGTTATAAAAAAATATAAAAGTAGTATTTTATTTATATCTACAGATTTTCGTATTATGCTGCCATTCTCTCGCCAACAGCGAAAGCAGCGTAATTTTCTTGCAAATCAAAACCAGCAAAGCGTTCAACATGAACTGTTTCCAGTTTGCTGTCTTTTGCTGGCCACATTGAACGTAGTACGTAGCCTTCGTAAGCTATATGATCTAAGCACGTAGCCAGTCACTCGTACGTCGCAAACCACGTGGTATCGTTTTAGCGCCAAAATAAATTACAAGAAAACTCATGTTAGAAAAAATAAATTTTGATTTTTTTACATTATTCAGTTATTTTTTAGCATAATACATGTTATAACATTTTCTACCTTAATTTTAGCTACATTGGAATACCCCATTTATCTAATAAGTTAGATTTGTATGTGCATTCGATGTAAGTTCGTGTACGTATACTTATGCTCTATACCTTGGAATATGACTAGGAGACCCATAAACAGGTGGTCCATAATTTGACGAAGGGAAACTTGGTTCCGGATATCCTGGATGAGGTCCATAAAATTGTTCTGGGCCATCGTAATATGACTCTCTGTCATTTTTATTTGGTCCAATATTCTCAGTAGATCCGTGCGATTCATGATAAGCATCAATATACGAATCTCGTGCTTCAGCTTTTAATTCTTCAGAATAACACCCACAACTTAAAACTATTAAGATAATAATTAACCGAAGCATTGTTAGTTAGAACTGACTCGGTTAAAGAATCGATGAAGACTGATTGATTGTACAATAATGTTTTCTTCATTGAAAACTATTTGTTCTGATTTAAGTTTGTTGTTGAATTTAAATTTCGATTGACATTTTTATAGCGATCACTGATTGGCTACCTTTTAACTGAACTAGTTAATATTATTTGTATGCAAAGCGTGAATCGTTAAACAATGCGGACATTGAAATACGAACTAAATAAACTTAAATTAGGAAGGGCTTTATAATCTGAAATATTAAAATTAAGGATGCGTTTCAAATTTTTTTTTGTTATAAAAATTTTTAGTGCCATTATTTTTAGATTCTGAATCATTTTTTATCATTATTTAAAAAATAACTTCGTCAATATTATTCCGTACTATTTGTTTAGCGATGTTTAAATTGAGTTTTTATAATAAATTATAATCTATTTCAAAATATAAATTTAGGATTCGAATGTGAAAAAATCCGTTATTCTGCGGACGTGACATTATTTATAGAAGAACAATTTTGGCGTTTGACCTAGAAATATTGTAAGTAAAATTAAATTACAAAATTTTTAATTAGTTCGTATCTATATATTTGAAAATATTTAAAATATACATATAAGTAAATATATGATTACAATACAAATCACAATCATTTGTTTTATATATTCATTTATTCCTTTGTATGTCAGTTGTTTTTAAAACAAGTGGATTGGAAACTTTGAAGATATTTGGTAACATTCCAGTTAATGATTGAAACACTTCATTTGAAATTCCTTCGGGTAACACGAATTGTAAATTTTTCAATTCGGAACCTCCCCAAGATGCCATCTCAATCATAAATCCTTTTACGCATTTAAATACAAGTTCTGCTCTTTTTGTACACCAACTAACGGTCATTTCTTCTGTCATATCATATTGTAATAATAACGGAATTGTTATAGAAGTAATATCATTGGAACAAGCAGTTTTCAGTATATTTCTAAGCCCTAATAATACAGGATGTCTTGAATTAATTTCTTTTGAAAGCAATGTATCATCAGTTACTATATGAAAAATAACATGAACTTGTGCTAAGTTAGAGTGCCTCGTTACAAAAATGTCGCCAGTTTGAAGATTTTTGCTGCCTTTATAAGAATTTCTCGAATTATCTAAATCTCTTCTTTGCGGACTCATCACTAAAATATTTAACTTTGCACTTTCACGAATCTTCTCTAATTGGTCTTCAAAGTGCAAAAAGTGAAATTCAGTGGAATATTGACAAATTTGAGTAAAATTTTTCAGCATTTTAGAGTAGCTGTCTATATGATTATCTGTTAATAATACTAATCCACATAAATCATTTGAATATAATGCCAAAGATGTTTGTAGTAGATGTGGAGTTGGTTCTGAAAAGCCATTCATGTTGTTAACGTAACAAAATTCCATAACATTTGATGACATGATTCGAATATTATGCATTTGTTTTAATTGGGATCCCAAATGAATTGTGAAACTTTCTTCATATTTTGGCATTTCAGGATATTCTTGTTTAGTGCTACTTTTACTATCAGGAAAGAGGGTAGTTAATCCTGAATTTAATGGAGAATTACTGGGTGTTGTTATAGAACTATTTGTTTGATTTTCTTCAAGCATTTGCATTATCCAGTCTCTATACTCCCTTCTCTGAACTTCTTTCATTGTATCAAGTTCACTTGACCATTTTCCTTGTAATAATGTTAAGTCTTCGAAATGTCTAGCTACTAAATCATTGATAATTTTTTCATTTGTTGTTATATTTAGATTATCTACAGCAGTATTCATTTCTTCAGTTTGCCTATCTTTTAAGGCTTGCTCTTGTCTATCCCTTTTCTTAATTCTTTCTCTGACGGTGTTAGCATAAGTATGTTCTAACTTTAACATTGTATCGAGAACAGGGGAATGAACCAATTTATGATATGCCATTGCAAATAATTCTTCATCAGATGCACATTTTTTTTCACTAAATTCCAGTGTTTCATCTTTGTATGTTCTTTCCCAAAGTTTAATTGTATCTTCAGCATCGTGAGTGGTGGATTTTGTATCTTCAATTAATTTATTCAGTCCTAAATCATAAAAATCTGCAGCAGATTTATCAACAAAATCATTTAATTTTTCAATTATGTCAGTTTCCAAATAAACAGGGAGTTGCAAAGACTTTATAATTATATGGGCAAACTCATTTACTGAATTTGCATGAAGCACATTAAATGGATAATCAAACCGTTTACTACAACTTGGAAAATCATAATAGAATGGAACTGAATGTTTACTATTATCCATTGAGATTGTTGTTGAACAACGTACAAATACAATAGGTAATTATTCAATGACGATAAAACAACCAACAACACAAACCACTGTTACCTTCGCAGATATATTTTATAAATTATTTACAAACTTACACATGTTTATTACAATATTGTAAAATTGTGTATGTACAATCAAATATATAATTTCTAATTTAATATTATTTTTAATTTTACTTTGAAAAGAAAAAGAAGAGATTTGTCTTGATCATGTGATTAAGTTCAGGTGAAAAATCATATGACAGTGTCCAAGTGGTTAAAGATCTGTCAGTGAATTTTAAAACATTAATTTTGCAAAATGGGAGCTTCTGCTGTACCACTAATAATTTTTACTTTATTATGGGGCGTAGTTGGTATAATTTTACCGTTTCTTGTTCCTAAAGGGCCAAACAGAGGGTAAATAACTATTTCCATACAAGTTTTCAGATATTACATATTTTTATATTATTTCAGTATAATTCAGGTTGTTCTTATACTGACTGCATCTACTTGTTGGCTATTGTAAGTATTAATTACATTAGAGGTTGCTTTTGATAAAAAAATAATTTTTAGCTGGTTATGCTGTTACATGGCTCAAATGAATCCGTTAATTGGCCCTAAACTATCTGATCATGCTGTTTATCTAATTGCTAAAGAATGGGTATGTTAAAAATAAATTTTGATTTGATTATCACAATGATTAACTGTTTTGTTCTGTTGCAGAGTGGCTATGTGCCAAGCTAAATATCTTGCTATGTAATCGAGAATTAATTTTTGTGCACATCTCAGAAATTATATATTATCGTCCTATTAAGTTCATGATTTTAAATGCACTATTCCATGAATGTAATATGTATTATTTACTATTTAAACTGATTATTATGTATTTAAAATTACAAAATATAAATGGTGTTTAAGCCTAGATATCTGTATATTAGTAATATATGTATATAAATTATTTGCTTGTTTTATTCAAGAAATGCATAATCTCTTCTTTATATTTAAAAACTTATTCTTGATTGTCAAAAACTTAACCTCTAACCAAACGTCAAACAATTTTGAAGATTTATTTTTATAAAAGTATATGGTGCTCCTTGGTATGTATAATTTTCCATTTTATTAATAATAATAATTATAAAGTAGTTACCACGTAGTTATTTGTTTTTTATGAAAAATCAAATTACTTGTGTTCATAACATTTGAATAAATTTTTGTTTCATTGATAAATTTGGCTTCTTTTACAAAATTTAAAATGTGCTGTGCGCTCCGTATCATTTCGTTCTTTTCTAAATTATCAATTTCAAAATTAAGTGTTCGTAAAATTAGTACAACATGTCCAATGCAAAATATTACGAACAAGTATCAACCGAATGCATGTTTTCCAAAAACACCATTGGATAAGTATTGGGATCTTCCGATACCAGACTGCATATGTCAAGCCAAATATATATGGATAGATGGAACCGGAGAAAATTTGAGATGCAAAACTAGAACTTTAGATTTTGTTCCAAAATGTATACAAGAAATGCCAGTTTGGCAATATGATGGAAGTTCAACATACCAAGCTCAAACTGGTGATTCAGACGTGTATTTGTGTCCACGAGCTATGTATGATGATCCAATTCGTCGTGGAAATAATAAATTAGTTTTGTGTGACACGTACTATCATGATCACAAACCTACAAAGACTAATCATCGGGCTAGTTGTGCAGAAGCAATAGATTGCATAGCAGATCAAGAACCATGGTTTGGCATAGAACAAGAATACATATTACTAGATGTTGATCATAGACCTTTTGGATGGCCTGCGTTCGGATTTCCAGCACCACAGGGGCCGTATTATTGTGGAGTTGGTGCAGCAAAAGTAATTTGTAGAGAACTAATAGAAGCACATTATCGGTGTTGTTTATATTGTGGTATTCAAATAGGAGGAACCAATGCAGAAGTCATGCCTGCTCAGTGGGAATTTCAAGTGGGCCCAGGAATGGGAATAAAATGTGCAGATGATTTGTGGATGGCGAGATTTTTATTACATAGAATCTCTGAGGAATTTGGTTGTATTGTAACATTTAAACCCAAGCCAATAGAGGGTTGGAGTGGATCAGGAGCTCATACTAATTTTTCTACTAAAAAAATGAGATCGGATGGAGGACTTAAAGAAATAGAAAGGTGCATTGAAAAACTATCGAAAAGACAAAAGTATCACATCGAAAGGTACGATCCTAGAGGAGGAAAAGATAATCTCCTTCGGCTTACCGGTAAATTTGAAACAGCATCTATCGACAAATTTACTTCAGGCGTTGCAACTCGTAGTGCTAGTGTAAGAATTACTAGAGCCACTTTTGAAAACAAAAAAGGTTACTTTGAAGATAGACGCCCATCTGGTAACGCCGATCCGTATAGTGTATGTGATGCCTTAGTACGAACATGTTTTATAGACTAGATTTTTTAAATATTTCATTTTACATAAAAAATAAATGTATCTTACTATACTTTTTATTTGAAACATATTAAAATCTGCAATACTATTAATAGTTATAGTTATTTATTTACTTTCTTTACATCAATTTATAAACTTAAACAAATAATTAACTTGATACAAAAAATCTTAGTGGTTATAATAATTTTAAATTATCTAACTACACTAACTTTTGGAAATATATGTTAATTTATGTTTAAAGTTTATAGACTGAAACATTTTAAATGATAAACAATTCTTAAACTGAAACAAATTCTTTGGTACAAAAATAGATTACAACAAAAAAACAATACAACTTCTTTCGGTTATATGGCAAATTTTATATATCTTAAGTAAAAAGATTTATAAAATTACTTATACTTTAGTAATTTGTCTTATTTCATTATTAATTTAATAATGAAATATTTTAGATTACTGGTCTTGTTATTTATAAAATGTTTTTTGAAATTGTAGGATACGGTCTTGTTCCTGTAATTCTGAAAGTTCAGATCGAGTCAAATAATTCGCGTTCCATCCTTGCGCATCGTTATAATAAAACATGTTAATATGTTTGAGCTCCTCTTTGTTTTTCTCTACTTCATGTCTTAAATTTCTTAAATCATCTAATTCTCTATGAATTTTAAATCTTTCAGATCTTCTTTGGTAGTGATTATGAGAATTTAATTTATTGGTTAAAATAGTTATTTCTCTAGTAATATTTTGAATTCTATTGTCTAAATATTGATTGCAAGAAGTTGCTCTTTCGTTCTCTGAAGAAGTTACAGTGTGTGGTTTGACTTTTGCAATGCTTTCAGGAACATAGCGTGTAGTGTTTGTTTTGTGCGGATTGGGCAAAGCCAAAGAACGCCATTGTTCTCTAACTGATTTAAAATAGTCCTCATTTGTTTCCAGGTCTTTCAAAGCTGACCATTTTGGATCATTGTGGTCTGCAGTTTCTTCAGGGTCGAAGATTGCTTGAGTGAAATTAATTTCAATAGGATCATCAGGTACAGAACGGATTTCATCCAAGTTTATTTTTTCCGTATTAGTTTTCTCAGGCGTTTCAGCTGATTTTAGTTTTTTCGTATCATTTTCTAAACTAGATATATCTTCACCAGGTCGTTTTAAACTTTCTGTTATTATGTTGTTATTCTCATTTAAAGTAACATCTTCGATAATTTTCTTATCATTTATAGCAAACTCTTTGATAATTTTATATTCGTCTATTGCATTTTCTTTGATTTTTAAAGGTATATCATTATTTATGTTTAGTTCAGTATTATTTTGTACTTCAACGTCTGATGTATGTTCAACAGTTTCATTTTGCATTTCAGAATTGATGAAATTTTCAAATGTAACATTAAAATCCTCACAAATAACGTCATCATTGGATTTATTTATTGCAGTAGTTTGATCAACAATATTATATAATTCAGGTTCCGTGATGTGATCAAAAGTAACATTAACATCATTTGCGAATTCATTATTATTTTTTGATTGTTCAGAACCAGAAGTTTGAGCCTCTATGTTGTCATCTTGAGAACAAACAATCGTTTGTCCCTGATTGTCTGTAATTGGAATTGATTCCAAAGTAGGTTCTGTGTTTAGAATAATAGTAAAATCATTTCCAACATTTTCAGAATTAAATTCTTGTGAACATCCTTCAAAATGATCTTGGTGTTTTAGTTTCGATTCTACCAGTGATGATTCTTTATTTTCATTTACATTTGGAACTGTAATCTCTAATGTTGTATTAAATATATCAGTGTATAAATAATCATGTTCTTCTTCTGAATCTAAAGGAACTACTGATTTAATATTTACAGTTTTACTTGTACATGGCAAGTCAGAATTAATATTTTGGTTGTCTGCAACTAAAGTTTTATTTAAATCGTTATCAGTTTCACTATAAGTATTTGTTATTGTCTGTTGATGTTGAAAAGCTTTGTTATAATTTTTTAAATTTTCATTAAATTCTTCCAAAAGGTTGTTTATATTACCTGATATTAGTTGTGCATATTGTTCATTTACTCTTGAATCAACACTGTCCGGTGCATAACGAATTGGGGAAAACTTTATATCAGAAGAGAGCCCTTTAAACAAATCTTCAGACACTTCTATTGACAGTGTTGAATTACTATCATCGTCTTCTAAAATGAGTGGAAGATTATCTTTAATTGTTGCTTTTAGCTCCGTTTCAGCTGTTTCTAACGCAAAATCACTTTCGACAAGTAAATTATCCATTTCTAAATTGCTTTCAATAACATCGTTTAAAAAATCACTTTTCTCCATGTCGTCAACAAGTTTTGAAGTATTGTTTTCCATTTTTTTTTCTCTATTTAATAAAGAAATAATATATTTTTGATAGAAAAACTTTTAAAAGTTTTTACCTTTTTTATTTGTTGACAACTAAAATCAAAACACCTGGCGCATGTTTCTCCTTGTTTACTTCAAATTTTAATCAACCACGTTTGTCACTTTGCTTGTTACCCGCCATTTCTTACATGGCGTTGTTGTATGTGCAAAGAAGAAGAAGGAAGTGCGCAGAAAATTGTAAAAGTGGTAAAAAATAGACAAATTAAAATTAAAACTTTTTATTAAAATAATTTCAATACGGAATTAATGTATATGTAATCATAAAAAGGATTCACCAACACTGGTCCAAATACATTTATTACTTGTAACAATATTTAAAACATCAAATGTAGTACATTTGACGTTTTTAAAAGTGATTATGCTTTGCATTTGTTTAAATGTAATTTGATTTATATACAAATTGAAATATCTTTGAACTTCTCTATGTGTTTGTAAAGTTTCAATAACTTCATTATTTGGGTTAAATATTACATTGAAACATCCAGCAATAATACCACTTGATGGAAGTATTTTACATAATTCCAACAAAAATTCTTCCAAATCATTACTATAATTTAGAAGTATTATTACATTTCCAGAAATTAAAGCACTAATAATAAGTGTCAAATATATGAAATTTACATCGTTGTAAATATCGACTACAATTATTCCCAGAGGTTCTTTAGTTATTTTTATTTCTGGATTTCCTTGTTGAAACGAAGAATTTATGGAATCATATAACACTGCCCAATTACGTAAATTTTCAATCCATTTTTGAATTAATGCTGTATTTTTAATTTTAACAGACTCGCTAAAAATAAAACAAAAGTGTATTCTTTTTTTTTTCAAGGAAAGAAATAAAAATTACCTGAGATCTGCTAATTTTAATAAATGTTGTGAACGTGTTTTTGGATTAATTCTATTCCAAATATGATAACTTTTCTTTGCCATTTCAACGCAGTTTCGTATATCTTTCCTAATAATATAGATATTTTAATTATTATAATATAAATAATTCAATTTATCTTACTTATTTAGATATTCGTAATCTGCTTCTGGTACTCCACTTTCGGATTTTTTAAATGATCCTCCATAGTACATGTTGATTCTTCTCTTGTTTGTTGCATTTGGTAAATATGTTTCAATTGTACTTTCTTTTAACATCGGGAGTTCATTTTCATTTGATTTACTATAAATTATATATTCTAATAGACCTGCGTAAAATGAAATATAAATTAGATACGAGTATAATTATGTAAACAAATTTGTATCTTAAAAAATGCTGAATGAATTTTTATCTCTAATGATGGCGAGGGATCCTAAATGGAATCAAATTTTAACATTTTTACAATATGGTGACACGCGCGTTCTTCTTGTGTGTATGTTTGTGGATTTAGTCAGGATGATTTCTCATGTTATAAGGATTATAACTAACGTATCTGAATTTTGTTTTAACTTAGAAATAATGAGTGGTCGTAGAAAAAGTATAGTACATAATTCGAGTTGTAAAGTAATTACGCACTCGTGGAATTACACTCGCCTAGCGGCTCGTGTGTAACTTTTCCACTTCGTGCGTAATATGCTTCTTACAACTCTCGTTACGTAATATACTATTATATAAAAATAATTATTAGTTAAATTTAAAACCTTTATATGATTTATACAAATATTTTACCTTCTTTTCCTCCGAAATAACCCTGACCATTTCGTGTTGTAGGCGAAAATGCAATATTTGCATTTATATGTCCATGCGTATTTATCCATATAATTCTACTCTGCATGATATAAATTTTATAGTATAAAGAAAATATATAATGCAACAATTACTCATTTACCTTCAGTTTAGAAGTAAGTTCATTGATTAAACTAATACTTTCAGTCCACACGGAAATAGCTAATCCGCATCTACTATTATTTAATAGAGCAACTGCTTCATTAGTAGTTCTAAATGCTAAAATGGATAAAATATGTGTATTTTCTTCATCAGATAAAATATTTTGGCCAAAAGTTTTGTATCCAAGTTGTAAAGGAATTTTATTAATTACTTCCACTTTTATAGTATCTGGAATTATTTCATGAGGAATAAGAACATCAATAGTTTTTCCTGTTGAATTTTCAAAATAATCAACATTTAACTTAGAAATTCGTTTTTTGAATCTGTTTACAAATTCAGTAAATATAGTTTCTTGTACAAACAATTTGTTAATTCCACACGGAAACTAAAAAAAAAAAAACATATTTGTAATGTAATAATTTCAGAACATTAAACTAACCGTTCCTTTGTAAGCCCATGCTGATTCCACGATAGAATCTATGGCAGAATCTATATCCGTTGTATCGAATATAATTGAAGAAGATTTGCCTAAATGCACTAAAAGTAATTATTAGTAATGTTTATATTTATAAGTACGTATTTATAACTTACACGTAGTTAAATGTTTTTCATTTGTAATATGAATATCACAATTTGATTTATTGTACAAATTTCCTATATAAGTTAGTTTTTTGATTTTTTTATTTGATAAGAATATTTCAATACTTTTCACTTCCACAACCGAAATTAATCCTTTAGGAAAACTGCAAAAAATACTCGTTACTGAACTCTTTTTTTTCTACAATCGTGCGGAATAGTTATTTGTCAAACTAGAGAGCAAAGCGCTTCCCTTTCCCATTCGAGCTCGAGTAGAAAAAGCGCTTTCTTTTCGTGTTAGACACAACATTTTTTCACATGTTTCTAAAAACGATTTGCTGGGACCTTAAATGCATTTTAAGAAATGATTAGTAGAATAAGGGTAATATTTTGTTTATTTGAATCAAATTAGTTTATATTGACATGTCTAGTAGAATAAGGGTAATATTTTATTTGTGTAAATAACATTCATATAGATAAGACTTCTATATTTTCCTCTCTAGAGAGGAAAATCACATTTTCCTCACTATTTTTATATTTACCTCTCTAAAGAGGAAAAACACATTTTCCTCACTATTTCGGGGGAAGAAAGTTGAGCTTTCTATGCATGTCGTGATAAAAATAAGTATAGGTGTTCTGAATCTCAAAATGACTGCGGAAAATGGCCAATTCCCGCACTAGTACGTGAAATTATTTTTGCCATGAAAACAAATATTATCATGACCGCTTCAAAATATTACGTACAGGCGCTCAAGTAGCAGATATGACAAAAATTTAAAATACATTTTGTAATGTTTCTTAATTTTTGAACAATTACAGAAAAAATCTCGTTTGTAACAAATACGGAAAACGTTATTATGAAACTTAATGCAAATTTCAAAACGAGCACAGGGAGTTTTGCAGAACTAGAATTCGTTTTTAGAATCACTTACCTCCGCACGTGTTACAAAAATAATTATTCTTAAACTCAAAATGAATGCGGGAAATAGCCAATTCCAAGAATTAAAACATACGATTTTCGTTGTGTTGCGTGGAAGCAAACGTCATAATTGTTGAAACTGAAAAATACTATGCATTGCCGCCCAAGTTGTAGATGATAGATGGTAATGTTAAAAATTTGGAATACATTTCATAATTTTTCAGTTTTGGACGATTAGAGAAGAAATAGTGTTTGATTTGCAAAACATGCGAAAAACGTGATTCTAAAACTTCGTACAAGTTCCAAAACTTACATTCATTTCAGCATCACCAATTTCCCGCTTTTGTTACAAAAATATATTACAGTGATTAAAAATGAGGGACTCAGAACTCAGTGCAAAAATGGAAGTTACATTTTAAAGAAAATGTCTCGTCTCTAAATATGCATAATGCTCCATTTTAATATTTAGAACCATTCAGAAGTTTACTGGAGTCACTGCTCGATTTTGGCACGTTACACTTTTTCACTAAGCTCTTCGAATAAACTGGTTACAAAGAAGAAATTTCTACCATACCCAACATTTTCACACAGTTCCAAAATAAGGCACATTACAGGAATTAAAGTAGAAGAAACTCCAAAAATTATTCCATTTCCTGCTACTATTGCCGGTGCTAATATTGCTCCTAAAATAGCCAACGGTGTTGAATCAGCTAAATACGCTGCACAAAAACCTACAAATTTATTGTATTATAAAATGTTCATTTTGAATAACAGTTAAATACCGTATGGTTTATAATCCACAAATTCTTTTTCAATTATATACGCCCAAGTAGAATAATATCGAATATAATCTATAATTAAATTAATTGATTTGCTTTTTGAATCTTTTGTAAGTATTTGACGAACAAAGAGTTCAATTTGGCATATTAGAGTTGTGTGTCTTTCAATTTCGCTTGCAAGCCTGAAAATTATTATTGTAGTCGAAAGAATGATTAAAATTAAAATATTTACTTGTTTAATAGTTTAGCTTTTTCACTAGGAGAAATGGCAGCCCAAGTTTTAATCTGTTTTTCACTATTTTGTATAGCATTTTCAATTTCTTCATCCGATCTAGGAACTTTAAGTCCATGTTTTTCTATCCAGGTCTATATTAAAACAAATTTAATACAATAACACATAATTATATATTATTTTACCTTAGCTAAATCGAAACTTTCTTGTACAGTACCATAATTCATATTTTCGAATATTTCTTTCACTGATTTGGTCTCTGATTTTACTGCCATCGTTAGTACAGTTTTACGGTGAGCAAAATTTAAAATATTGTAATTATCATATGTAAGGTTGAGATAAACGTGATTTCAAGAAAATATTTTTAAAAAACAGCTGTTTATCTTGAATAGCATTGAGTTATCGTATTCTTTTTTATAAATAGATTTGACCTTGTATAAATTATCTCCTTATCCTTATATACACGGAGAAAAATTCTATTTTCCACTACCAAAAACCACAAAATATTAATTGCTTTTCAGTAATGATATAAAACCAGGAAAATTTACAACTTATTATTTTCTGAAAACGCAATTTATTGTTTATATGTTTACTGTTTTTATTTTTTCCAGGTTAATAAAAAATGCTCTGTCTTGCAAGGCAATGCTGTACCAAACTAATTATACCGAGATCAAGTAATTTATTACTTTCACAGTCTATAAGTAAAACAAACTTCATTAAGCCATACACTCAGTCAGCTTTGTGGCGGAGACAAACATCCTCAAGGTTGTTAAATGTAAGTATTAACGAATTTCAAAAACTATTTTGAAACTTGTAGTCTAAAATATTTACTTAATGCGGGTCTCGATACTTTTGAATAACATCATCATTATAATTTACGAAAAAGAAAATGGCCGAAATATTTTCCCATTTTTCTTCAAAAAATTTAACTACATAAAATTTTAGTAATAATATCTACATACTCGTATATTTTTATAATTTAATAATAAATGTACAATAAAGAACATTTGTGATATTTGGTGAAACTATACTATAATAATTTATAATTCTATCATAATATAATATTTTTAAAATCATATTTGACATGTTTCACAAGATTTCAGTATCTCTCGGTTATTTATAAGAAACTGACACATTTAACATCATAATTTTGGATGGTTTACCATCCGTCCACTGAACCTAGTCATTTCCTCTTGGAAGCTGCAGTACACCACACTGATGAGTTCCAAGAAGAGCGAAACGCGTCTGTGGTTCTGGTTGAGTGGCTAGTTTCTTATAAATAACCGAGAAGTTGATTCAGACTGAAATCTTGTGAAACGTGTCAAGTATGATTATTAAAATATTATTTTGTTTTAATTTATTACTTTTATGCTAAAATTTACTTTTTTAAGATGTATATATGTTTCAGTTAAAAAATGTATTTCGTGGAAGCGGAACTGTTGCTATTCGATTATCATCAGAAGTTACTCCTAAAGCAAAAAAAATAGTCGGCTGCTGGCTGCTAGGATGTAGCGGAATGGTTTTTGTAGCAGTTGTTTTAGGTATAGTAGTTGTTTATTACGTAGTATTACTCTCAATCTGCATTGTTTTGGATGAAATAATAAAAACAACAATTCGCTAAATGTATATGTGATAATTGTAGTAATAAAATTTTCCTTAAATTTAAGCTTTTCTTTTTGTAAAATCAGACACTTTTTAATTTTGCAAAGGTGGTGTAACTCGATTAACTGAATCTGGTCTTTCAATGGTGACATGGAAACTTCTGGGAGAAAAAATGCCTATATCCCAAGCAGAATGGGAAGCGGAATTCCAAAAGTATCAGCAGTTTCCAGAATTTAAAATGTAAGAGTAAATATAATATATATATATATATATATATATATATATATATATATATATATATATATATATATATATATATATATATATATATATATATAATTACAATTATACCTTGTTCCATTTAAGCCATTCAGTATTGTAGAGAATAGGGCATATTTTTGAACTCTGTGATCGACTCAAATTGAAGACAACAGACAATGGGGGAGTTTTCGAATGTTTGATTTTTTTATGTTAAAATATTTTTAAATCTAAAGCGTTTTTACTTTTATATTTTGTAAATTTTTATAAAATACCGTAGAAAAAAATGTTAAACTTTTGCAATATTTTCTTCCCGCCATTACGGCGTACATAACATTAACTATGTGCGAATTAGGTCTCGACATACGTGCCCAAGACGTGCTTACAAAGAGAAAGAAGGGAAGAAACAGGGCCACCTGTTTATGTTTACATTTTACACTTGACAATTTAATTTCTGTTTATCGTATTATCTAGGTTTTACATTTACATATTTAAAATAAAATAATTTACTTTTTGCGATTTGACATTGAATTTGACGCTTCAATATCAAATATAGAAGACATACGTTCATGTATTCATTTGTCAATTAACGCTCGAAGCGGACAACTACGGCTACGGCGAACCAAAGTTGCTGCATACGTCAACGTATTGCTAGCGTTTTAACTAACGGTAAATTTAATGTCATTTGTACAAAAAATACGCTATATTTTATTACTTTTATTGCATTAATAGTTATATTGCATTGTATAGTATTGCAGTAATGTAGAAAAATCATTACATTTCCACATGACTAAACTCCCCCATTATTCACAACTGACACCAAGCGCCATGACATCTGGCGGCATCATTTGTAATTGTGTTATTTAGTACTCTGGCTGATTTAACATTAAAACTTGTATAGTAAAAATGAATGTAAATAAAGGTAAAAGCAAAACTTATTGTTTGTTGTAAGGTCGTAAGTCATGAAATGCACTGTCGGCTTTCAAAATTATCGTAACTTCTGTGAAAATATTATAGTTATCGCTAGTACAATGAGTACAAAATAGGGTATTCTCTCATATTTTTTTTATTTACTTTCCTAAAGAACAGTTATATCTAAGAATACCTGTGAAAACCCGAGTCCAAAATTTCTTTTAATAAACGAGTTATTAATTTTAAAAATTTGATTTTGTTGTGTCACGTGATAGTGACGTACTAGTTGTACAGTACCAGCGGTGTACTATCAGTGGTTCATGCGGCGTCTTATCACATTCGAACATGAAGTAGGGATTTCAACTGGTCTCCCATTGGAAGGTCATCTAGTACATCAGCAAAATTTAAATGCTTTATATCTTTTGTAACAATTAATTTATAATATGATTTTTTGTTTTCTTCCTGTTGTCTACCTATCAACACTAATATTTTTAATATTGGTAGTCCTCAGAGAATACCCTATTAAACTTTGACGGGCGCAATAAAAAGTTTGTATTTAGAATTAAAATATAAATTAAATATAAAATAAAGTTGTTAAAGCATTATCTCCGTGGATGATAATTTCAATTTAATCAGAAGCCGATTTTAGTGCACCTGTTTGTAAACAGCACAAAATATATAAAAGAATAGGTCTTGCTTCTCCCGCAAATTATACAGTAGTATGTTGTGCATTATTATGTTTCCGCCTAATTAAAAAATATACTAGACACATATTTAGTAATTTTCAATTTATTAACGTACCTTGGTACCTTTTACAAAACATCTTGAGGTCGGATTTGCATGTAGAAATCTAACCTCGGCAGTAGTTATCCTTATTTTCGCTTAAATATAACGTTTTATTTTTTTAATAATGCCTAGTTTCTTATAATATCTTCTATACAAGATTAATCAGTTGATTTTTTATATAATAATTTTACAGAAATTTGTTTTATTTGCAAAATTGTATAAGACGCCTGCAGAAGTAATACGAACGGCAGTTAAGAGTACTAAATCAAACGCACGTGTAGTTGACGCCGGTGCTGCCACCAACGGTCGTGTCAGTTGTCAATACCCAATGTAATTTCAACTACTTAAAACTGGCGCTGATATGAGCGCCATCTGCTGAATGGCTTAAATGGAACAGAGTATTACAGTAGTTTAAATTTTGTATTGCATATTTATATTATAGAAAAAATCATGATATAACGCTGACTGAATTTAAATGGATTTGGTATATGGAATTTACGCACAGAATGTGGGGTCGTGCGATAGGTGCATTTTTCTTAATACCTGCAACAGTATTTTGGGCTAGAGGAATGCTAAAACCTGGGATGAAACCTAGACTTCTTGCTTTTGGAACGTTGATTGGATTACAAGTAATATTTTATAACAAGTGTACAATGTATTTCAATGAATATAAAAAAATACTATTTTATAGGGATTATTAGGATGGTACATGGTAAAATCTGGTCTAGAAGATCGATTTGTTGGAGAAAATGATATCCCTAGAGTTTCGCAGTATCGACTGGCTACTCATTTAAGCGCGGCATTTGTACTTTACACTTTATTTTTATGGTCGGCTTTAGATCATTTATTACCTGCTGAATCTATTTCTAATATTAGTGCAACAACTTTGAAAGCTGCTAGAAAATTCAGAATGGTTGCTCACTCTTGTAAAGGAATGGTTTTTCTTACTGCTTTATCAGGTACATTATTCAATTACACGAATAGCACAAATCTTAAATAATAATTAACTTTTTTCGTCTTAGGTGCTTTTGTTGCGGGCTTGGACGCAGGTCTAGTATATAATTCTTTTCCAAAAATGGCTGATAAATGGATTCCGGATGATATTCTTGCATTTAAACCTGCAGTTCGTAATATAACTGAAAATCCTACAACTGTTCAGTTTGATCACAGAATATTGGGAACAACAACACTTTTTCTTATTTCTGGAATGTGGCTTATGTCAAGGAAAAGGCAATTACCTGTCAGAGCTTATAAAGCTGCCACAGCAGTTGGTGTCATGGCCTGGATACAGGTAATTTTATATTATTTTATTACATATTAAAATATATTCATTTTACAAAATGTATAGGTACTGTTGGGCATCTCTACTTTATTAACTTATGTACCAGTGCCATTAGCAGCAAGTCACCAGAGTGGATCTCTGGTTTTATTATCCACTGCAGTATGGCTTACTCATGAACTGAAGCGATTACCTAAAATATAAAATAATTCTTTATTTTTTTTTATGAAGTATTATCTATATTGTAAGAAAGATAAAATTAAGTTCATTTGTAAGAGTAATTAGAATGTATCTTGTCAATTTTATAAAATAAAATAAATTTGTTCAATATATTTTCATAACAAAATTAATATATTTCTTGGTAAATATATTGTTTATTGTTGTTAAATATTTACAAATTGCATAAGAAATGCAAAATTACAGAAAACCACTTATTACTTACCAGTTTTAAAATAAGTTTGAATAATAAAAATAATTATGCAGCTAGATTTATAAATCTCATATTGTCATCATTTGGTTAAGACTTAAAACAGGTCTAAAATAACTAAAATATTGAAAATAAACAATATTTATTTGAGTATTAATAATTTTAAATGAAATATGTATATACTAAATATTTAAAACTGAAAAATTACAATGTTTAATTGAATATTATAATAACAGAAAATAATGTTTGTACTAGTCAGACTTTACATATACAAACTTGATATTAGAACACAGTTTAAGACCACACACAGTTAACTATTGCACACTTTCCAAGAAGTGTAGAAAAATATACAAATTGATTCGTCTTTTTTAAAATAATAATTATAATAAAATTGATTCGATCAATAAAGAAATAAGTCTGTAGGTATAGAAACTTAAGTGATTCACAGCAAAAATTTGTGATTTTATGATTTTGTGCCCTTTTACTGAGAAGGGAACCAACACAAACTAAAGCAATATATTTTGAAGCAGATGTCATGACACACTGTGTGAGGAACAAAATATTTTATCGAATTGACTCTTTTCTTTTTAGGTTTATTATTTGGCTTATTCTATTTTGCTCTATAGTATATTTAATAACAAGGTCAATATTCGAATTAATCATTTCTAAAACTTTCAGTCTCATCAACACAAGTAATTTATTACATTTTTTGAAAAAGTAGAAAATTTTAGGAGAGATTTATTCGTATATGTAGTAGACTTTAATTTCATATTTAACAATTTCTATTACTATCATATTTCTTTGAGCCAATTCGACTGTGTACGTGCTTATTGCAAGTTGAAATGATGGTACGTTATCATTACTTCAACAACTTTGATTTTATTTATGATAATTACTGTATATATCAGTCTAATTATTTTCAATAAAATTTGAGTATAAATAAATGCGCAAATAATATAATTGATCAACTCTAAATGCGAGTGATCATTTTTCTGTATGTAAATACACCCGTTTATTTTGTTAGATAAACCATATACTTTACATTGTATCATAGGCCAGTGGTGTATCCACTTTTATAGTATACTGCCAAATTACTCGTTAAAATGTAAATACAAGTACAAAATAATCAATTAAAATATATTTTTTGTTTTCTAATTGTTTCAATTATAATTTGTAATATTTTAAGCTTAGATAATTAAGTCTAATTATTTCAAAGGATGAAATAAGCAAACTATATTAAATAATAATTTCAATCTCATATTTATACAAAATGAAATAAAATATGTACACGCATAATTTCAAAGACGAAAAGCCAGTAACTAAAACATATTAAAACATATGTACCATTAGAAAATTAATTTTCTAATAAAACATATTTTTAATCAATATTTCTACATTTAAAATTCTGCAATAAATTTAGATAATAAATAAAATTAAGTACTAAAGGTGACGACCGTTAGAACTGTTACTGTGTTGTAATGTGCAGATACACCAACTGCTTACCATTATTCATCTATGATATTTCTAAAATGTATACGCTGACCAGCGTACCTGTATAAATGATATGATGTCCTCATATCGAAACAAATATAAAAGCGTCTTTTTACGTCTTTAACACACTCACAGCCACAAAGCACATTTAGTGACACACATACACACCACACGCGATTTTGTCTTTCTCTGGCTCGACAAAGGCAACGACTGGTCCGGGTTCGAATCCAGGGCGTGAACGTTATTCACGAAGCACGTCTAGGGGGAGGGGTTACCAACTCGGTGTTAACTATCACTTGGACAACGTAACCAGGCTGGATCTTCGCTTCTTCAACGTGCAGCTTATCCCCGAGGAGTTTACCGCCGAAGAACCATCGCTGTCGGCTTGTTTCCACACCTTCTTGACTCTGAAATTAACACATTTATGGGTATTTTCAATATGACAATAATATTTATTCTCTCCGTAGATCAATTAATACATTTAAATGAATTGTTCTATACAGGATATTTCCTTTAAAACAATTAGTGCTTTTTTTGGGCGAACTAATTACTTTAAAGAAAAATATTATATACAAAAAAAGATCAGGAATAAATAGCTAATTTGTCACTTCATTATATTATCAAACCGAAAATTCAACCAGTGGTTTTCTAGCAGTGCAAGAAAATTATACTTTATACGTGGTGTAATCATACTTCGGGAAAAAAATAAACGGCGTATCCTACCCGATGTACTGATCATGGAACAAAAAAATTTTTTTTAAATTCGCAAATAATATTGTATCTTATTTAGAGTAAACATATTTTCTAGCACTGGTTGATAGATATTCTTAATAATTTTATTCAAATCTACTAATGTAGGTAATTGTTTACATAACATGTAATAACGGTCTGATATTATGTAATTAAATATTTAATTTAATTCGATGGGGATAGACGAGCGATAGAGCATTCTTTCGTAGATATTACTGTTAATTATCAATCTTTGCTGGTTTAGTGTTCTGATTGTGCAGTGAATTGCAGTTTAGTGTAGTTTTTGTGAAAATGAATGCATTGTACCGCGATAGTAAGTTAGTGGACATGCTGTTAATTTATGGAGAAGCAGGGCAAAATTCTTTATTAGCACAACGTCTGTATGCTGAACGTTTTCCTTTACGGCGGTGCCCCAATAACCGTTTATTTGTGAAGATTACCCAGCGCCTTCGAGACACAGGATCTTTGCGACCTATTTGTGGAAGAGGCGGTGCCACCAACGACAACGCATTCAAATTGAAAATGCTGTCTTAGATGCTGTAGAAGCTGAACCAACCATTAGCACCCGGAGAATATCTCGACAGTTAGGAGGAGTACTCATTATTAAGTATGGCAAATTTTGAGAGATTACAACTACCACCCATTTCATTTCAACGAGTTCACGGGCTAACAGAACCTGACCATCATTTCCGAGTAATGTTTTGCGATTCGTTTTTACAACATGCTCAAAACCCTTATTTCCCCTCACACATAATACTTTCTGATGATGCAACTTTTACGAGGGAATTCATAATATTCATAATTCTCATTATAGTTTCCAGCACCGCTTTTCAATAAATGTTTGGGCAGGTATTGTTACTGGTGTTGGCGCGAACTATCAATTTTCTTAACAAATTCTGCAAATTTAGTTACACTTTATGCTAGCGCGCTATACTACGTGTACGTATTTCACTACACACTTCCAGAAAATATGCTAGTCCAGTGCTGCCATTAATTCGCACAATGGGCACCAAACACTCCCATTGGGCGGGGGTGTTGAAGAGACAATTTAATATAAATATTTTATTGACAGGTGTCATGCACGTCATGTATATGTCAAATGTATTTATTCTTTTGTTATTGTATATAAAATCACAGGTTGTAAAATGAGTAGTTGAAAAATAAATTCTGATCTGATTCTGACAGTACATGAAATTAAACACAGAAGTCTTTCATTGCGTTTAATAATCTTCAGCATATAAAATCTTATAACAGTATATACCATAATATATTTTTCACGAAAATCTGATGAGAACTTCAAGTAAAGTATCACTTCCGGATTATCAATTTTAGAAAAAATGTAACATGTCGTTCATATTCATATAAAAATCTTAAATACGAAATTTGAAAAGTTTTGGAATAAATCATATATTTTATTACGAAAATCTGTTGTGAGATTTAAGTAAAGTATCACTTCCGGTTTATCAATTTTAGAAAAAATCTAACATGTCGATCTCATTAATATAAAAATCTTAAATAACAAATTTGAAAAGTTTTGGAATGTATCATAATATATTTTTCACGAAAATCTGTTGAGAACTTCAAGTAAAGTATCATTTCCGGATTATCAATTTTAGCCAAAATGTTGTTTTTATTCATTTAAAAGTCTTAAATACTAAATTTGACAAGTTTTGGAGTATTCATAACATATTTTTCACGAAAATCTGTTCAGAGCTTCAAGTAAAGTGTCAATTCTGGTTTATTAATTCTAGCCAAAATCTAATAGTTGTTTCCCTTGATACAGAAGTTTTAAATACTAAAATTAAAAAGTTTTGGATTCTATTTTAATATAGTTTTTCATTAAAAACAGTTATGGGCTTCAAGTAAACAGTCACTTCCGGTTATCCAATTTTACCCAAAATCTAATCAACTCTTTATATGTAAAGTAATAGAATGCTTCTTGATATATTTTATTGCCCATATTGTCCATAGTAAATTTGTTTATTTAAAGATAATCGCTATCTCCTTTAAAAACAGAGATAACTGCTGGTTCATTCTCGCGTGATCACCTATATACACAGGATAACATTTTTCCCCAAAAGTCATTAGTCCGCCCGAAAAAGCACTAGTTGTTAACAAAGGAAACACCCTGTGTTTCAATTTAAGCGATCCCTATGTGTTCAATAATATTATGCTCTTAACCTAACGTTCAATAAAATAAATTGAAATGTGCAATAACAGTTAATTCTTTTACTATCTGCAGTCATTTAAAAATTCATAAATTTTTCTATTGCTCTTCTTAAATGTCACAGTATTTCCATAATACATAAACTAACACAACGTATTGTTTTTCAAAACAAATTGACCAACAATAGTTGTTTGCCAATCACCGCCGAGAAAAGTTATATAGTTTAAAATTCTGTATCTAAAAATCTATAAGCAAAATTAATTTTGCATGCTGTGTAACGGCAGAAATTAGGTGTGAAAATCACCCCAAAAATAGCATTATCCATGAAATTGAAACAAATAAATTAACAAATGTTTAAAGTTTTATTTGTCAAATTAAGTTAATTTATTTTTATTAGGTGTTATTTTTAGTTTCTTTTCAAGTGAACAATTATGTTAATTATAATAATAGATAATTGAAATTGTTCACTTGAAGAGAAATTATTATAAATAATAATAAAAATAATAATAAACTAACCTAGCATAACAGATAAATCGTTAACATTTGTTATTGTTTCAATTCCATGGCTATCGCTATTTTCGGGGTGATTTTCAACATTTCATACCTAATTTCTGTCTTTACAATGCATGCAAAATTAATTTGAATGATTGATTTTGATGCAGAATTTCAAACCCTACAATTTTAATTGAAGTTTTTATATGAAATAATTAAGGAAGCAGGAAATTACGAAAGTATGATTTTACATAAAGTCAGGGAGTTTCAGTCAAAACCCAGTACATGCAATAATTTATTTAAATAAGTTCTCAATAATTCAATATCCTGACAAACGTTCAATATCAAATAATCAATAATATTGCCCAATATTTAATATTGCGCAAAATTACTAAACGGCTTTACTATCCGCAATCATTCATTCATACTTTTTCCTATTAAAGTGATTCTGGCTGACAAAACTTTTTACCGAAATTTATTTATTTATATTCGGGGAGCCAACGGATATATACAATAATAGGCTTCCACATCTATATATGAGCATGGCAGATGGCACAATATTGCCTAGTATAGTAATACCTGTAGACAGACTATTCGTACATACGAAATATATAAGAGATTTTGATTTATATAATTGCACAAACACTAGTCTATACGCTTGCAGTTTTAATATTACTTATATAAACTGATAAGACTATTATCATAAGGATTACATTCAGATAACGAAATTCTGATTATGTAAAATATACTGAAATAATTATTGCATTATGAAATTTTGGTGGAAACTAAGTTTAAAACTAAATAAATAGTTAAAAATATGTTAATCGAATTTATGATAAATGGAGTTAAAAACTTAAATGTATAATTTTTGAACGAAATTAATATAATAAAAATATTTAGTTTAAGTATTATTCACTTTGAAGGAAAAATATACATACCTGCAATTTCTTTTTACAAATACCGATGGTATCAGTAGAATACACGGACAATTTCACATCTGTACAATTGTGTGATAAGCGCAGTTTTAAAGTTGTTTCTGTTCCGCCATCAACAGGTTCAGAACAATCAGCAGGTGAGTCTCTACCATTGTCCTCTTTTACTATGTTTATGGGATACGATAAACAATAAATAGGCACTTGATATCGTGCACCCAGTTCGTCATAACATTCTGTTAAGTAACCATTTGGGACTGATATACTAGCTCCGTCCAAAATTGCCTGGGCCAGTTCAAAATCAAGGGATTCTGCAGCTACCGCTGCTGCACGAAGAGCATCCCAGATCTCTTTTCGTCCATCGAATGCGGGGGCTGTGTCCCAAAATTCATCTCTTTTACTTCGTAACTGGCCTTCTGTTAATGGCACGTCGGATTTCCAGCGTATTGTCTCATGGCACAAGGGGTGATTTTTTCTAGTGCTTCCTGGAAATTAAATTTCAATTAACTATTATGCTACTAATTCCTAACTCCGAAAAATATGTATTGTTTGTGATATTTATTTTTTGACCTATTTGGTATTAAGGTCCAAGGTTAATTTCGTAAAATGTTTACCAGAATTAGGTCTTGAAAGAGTTCCAGAGGCATCATCAATTGCTCCACTTCTACTTCGAGTAATTCCTATGCATCCACCCATTTTGAAACCTTATTTTTATACGGCATTTCAATGTTCATCAACTTTACATTAACTAATTTTTTACGTTCCACTTCTGCCATTTTCCATTCATCATTTTACATTTTGCTAGACTTTATCTAATACAACATTCATACAGCAGATGGCATCGTGGTAGAGAAATATTTGTCAAGTTGTCAAGTTTGACACATTCAAAAATAGTTTTAGGTTAATTCAATCTTTACTTAAATAATGGAAAAGGTGTTAATTACTAACTTAATTTGTTTATTGAAATCATAAGAAATTTATAAAAAAATCTATTTTTAATAATAGATAAATTTAATAAAATGTATTATTTCTGCAAAAACTAATTAAACTTTTTATATTTATTTATTATTTTATATTATTTTCTAATGAATAATTTATAGCGCGAAGGTCATGTTTTTATAAAATTTATTTATCAGCAATTGTTTATCAAATTCATTAATCCAGTTCAAACAGATATGCCCTAAATTTCCAGTATCATATCATGAATAATATACTTAAATGGTAATTTGGAAATAGGTTAACAGTGCTTTTAATAATTGAATTTTTTTGTAGCAATATACATGGCTACAGATATATTAATAAGTTGGTAAGAATTTCTTATGCTACACGTCCAGACTGTAGTACTTATCATAGCAACAAATTACAAAATGCCTGTGGTACAAAACCACCTGCACAGGATGATAATAGAAAAAAATCTTCAAGTGATCAAAACAAAAAGAAAGGAAATTGCAAACTTTTCATAGCACTAGCAGTTGCAGCCGTTGGAGCGGGTTTCTATAAATTTTTATATGCAGGAGGAAATCCAGTTTTATCGGGTAAATATCTAAAATAGTTTATGAAGAAATATAATATAAATAGGATTTTTTTTGTAGATAGCGAAAAAATTAAAAATGTTCCAATAAGTGAGGATGAAGATGATATCAATGCTGGTGGTTATAGACCAGATTTACCTCTATATTCTTTAAAAGAACTTCAAAGTCATACTACACAGTATGTTTTACAATTAATAGAAACCTCATTTATTCAATTTTATCTACATATTACCCATTTACGTAATGACATACCGTGTGTCTATTTTAAAGGTGTACATAGCAGATTAACTTGAAAAATCAGTTGACTGCAATTTCCTGCTCTATTTTAAGCAAACACGCGTCAAATAAAAGTTTTAGGGCATAAAATTTTGCTTCTAAATCAATAAATAGAATTACCTTTACATGCTTTGTAACAATAGTAATTAAATATGAAAATGTCAAATATTACGTTGAAAATATCAACAGCCTTGGATTGGACTAAAAATAAAATGCTGGACGTTGTTGACGTTTTATCTGTCACAAGTAAGTTAACTTGTTTCACGTTTTTGACAATTTGATTTGAACAAATGTCGGTAATTATAATAGAAATATATTACAATTTGTTTAAATAATATGAATTTATTAAGAATTCAACTGCGTAATAAAATTATGTAGGTATGATGCTGTGATATACTCCCAACTCATTTCCAATACATCTAGTACGACAGAAGAGGTCTACACTTATTCCTAACATTCTTCCAGTAACGCATTATTTCCTGCTTGTCCTATATTCTGATTACGCAGCTCACGTATATTTTTTGAAGACACATTAGCAGTCTTCAAATTTTGTCTCGAAATTAGCAATTGTAAAATCACGCTCTTCATTAGTATAAATATTCATTTTCTAATAATTTCAGACTATAACACTAGAGACAAATTCAAATTGACAGTAACGTCTAATAAGTTAACCAAGAAGTTAACTTACGTTGTGACAGATAAAACGTCAAGCATTTATTTATTCCATGGCTGTCGATATTTTAAACGTAATTTTCGACATTTTCATATTTAATATCTGTCGTTACAAAGCAAGGTAATTCTGTTTATTGATTTAGGTGCAGAATTTTATGTCCTAAAACTTTTATTTGACGCGTTTTTGTTGAAAATAATTAGGAGAGCAGGAAATTGTAAAAAACTGATTTCGCATGTTAATCTCCTATGGACACCTTTAAGACAGACACACGGTATACGTAGTAATTGTTATTTATCTTAGATATTAAAATATTACATAATAACATTCATATACAAGAATATTCACTCGTTTATATAACACAACGTTCTTGCTAACAACTACATTAATTAAAACACGTTTAACCGTTAAACCCGGCGATTGACTGGAGCCAAAATGTTGTAATTTGGACTGTCGGTTTTTTTCACGAATCCCTTTCAGTGTTACATTACAAGTCAGTGCAGGTTGTAGTTTGTTCGTTCTGAGCTTGCTTTTCATATGTATCCAGTACCAGTAGTCGTCAGGGTTTAATATATATCTTTTATTATAGTGTCAAATGTGAAACTATTTGCTATTTATACTAATTATGGAATGGTCCCAAGAAAATATTTTATTTTTTATTGACCAGTATCGTCTAAAATCAATCTTGTGGGATCCACAACATCATAATAATTTTTAAAAAAATCTGATGTGGACACCACACGACTTCCTTGTACACAAGACCAATATGAAGTATAGACCCAAGTATATAATTGCACATATTTGACGTAATTTGACATTAGCATCTATTTTTTATTTTTTTGTTATTTTTTGTCCTACTCCATAGCAATCTTCATTATAAAAACTAAAAATTATATAAGTTTTAAATATACATATCTCGCTTATACAAAGGGCTAATTTAATAATACTTGATGTGCTAGACACAGAATTTAATTCTCTAAAAATTTTATTTCAAGCATTTATTTCTAAAATCAAAATGATACCATTTTATTGAAGAAAAACTGTTAACACCTTCAGGTAATATGCCACTTCCGGTTAGCCTGTTTTAACCAAAATCCACTATGTTATTCCAATTGACATAAAAGTCTTATATACCAAATTTTAAAAGTGTTAGATTATATTTTAAGATAGTTTTTCATTAAAATCTATTATAGGCTTCAAATAAAGTACCATTTCTAGAAATTATGTAATGACCAAAAAGGGAGGTGCACAACTAGATGTTATAGCAGTGCTAAATACAAAATTTCAACTTTCTACGGCTTACCGTTTTTGAGTTATGCGAGATACATACGCACAGACGTCACGACGAAAATAGTCAAAATGGATTCTGGGATGGTCAAATTGGATATTTCCGTTGAAATCTCAAAACCGAAATTTTTCGCGATTACAATACTTCCTTTACTTCGTACAAGGAAGTAAAAAATGAAAGCAACACTCACGTCTTCTAGATTCAACATTTTTGAACGAAGTGAGAGTGGAGCGCTGTAAAAATCAAGCATTCAAAACGAACATTCATGTGTGTTTTTTGAAACGTTTGTAATACAATGCTCGGGACATTACAATATTTTGGCTTCAGTCAGTCACAACCTTTAGCAGCTAATTACTTTACTCTACCAGACAGTAGTATGTACACTAAAGTTCATATTTTCACTTAACAACAACAAAAAATAATAATATCTACACCTTTATTATGATCATAATTAGTCACATTTGAAGTTTTCTCTAAATATTTAAAATTGACGCTCTAAATATAATAATTATGTATTAATCAAATATTCTCTTACACAGTGATTGATTTTGATTAGTTTACATGAAATTTTATTATCTTTTGGAAAAAAATACCTTTTTTATAAAAATTTTTATTGACTTCAATTACTTAAAATACACAGAATGAAAATATTCCTGTTTGCGATTTTAGGAGAATGAAATTTCCAATTCAAACTTAAAAAAATACAAAGACTGTCATTTTTCATTCGCAAATATTTAAAAAAAGAAACGTATTACATATCTACAGGAATGTGTGGCGAGGGATGATTGTTGCGTACTATTCCGGATGCGATATTTCGCTATTGGACTTTAATATCACTTTATATGTCTTTATATGTATACTTTTAATGTCACTTTAATATGTAAGGAGTGACGAATATTTGTTATATGAAGATGTACGGTTAGTAAGAACGTTGTTAAGAGAGCGCAGTGAATTAGCTAAGCTCTTATTTTTGATTGCGATGATAAATGTGGACGAGAAGGATGTGAAGTATGATTGTTGCGTGAACAACTATTATTGTGGTCCGGATGTGGTGTTTCGCTAACGAAAATCGGTCAAGTAGGAGTGAGAGTGAGGAATATTTCCTGTATGAAGATGTATGGTTAGAATATTGGTAAGAGAATGGAGTGAGTCACCTGAGCTCTTATTGTTTTGGTGCGTAAAATAAATTTCATAAGAGATGCATTGTATTTTGCGCATTTCTCTTAAAAATAAGACTTCACGTACTGCGGTCAATGTGGGAAGCACCTATTCACCTATGGGAATAGAATTTGTTTTTATAATTTATAGAAAGAATAGAATATGGGTGAATTACAAGGAAGGAGTATATGATATAACAGACTTCGTAGAATCTCATCCTGGTGGTAATATTATTTTGAAAGCTGCTGGCAGCTCAATCGAACCATTCTGGACAACATACGGTATACACAAGTGTACGGCGGTATATGAAATGTTGGAAAGTTTGAGAATTGGAAATTTAAGCAAAGAAGATTCTTATGAACTCACCAAACATATACAAGACCCATACATAACAGATCCAGAACGACATCCTTGCTTGAAAGTAATTTCAGCGAAACCATTTAATGCTGAACCAGATCCTCCATCTCTACTTGTGGAAAATTTTATTACATCTAAGTATGCACTACTAAATTTATAATAATATTTTACCATCACAGCTTATTACCCATTTCTGAGTATGGCAATCTGTTTATTCGCAGAATTCGGTAATGACACTATATATACAGGATGGTGACTTGGACGACGCATAATGGAGATTTCAATGGTAAAATCTTACTGTGCAGTTAATTGTTCCCCTAATTATTTTAGAGCAAAACCGTATTGAGGTTTTTCTTACAGAAAAAATATTGCATCCGAAAATGCTATTGTTTATACTTTTTCAATTTCCGGAACCGTAAAAATAGTCGAAAACAATAATAACATTTTTGCAAAAATCATGGAGGCCATGGAGGAAAAATTTAAACAACAACGCAAACATCTATTATAGATTCTTGACGTTTAATTTTGTTTCAAAGCGAGGAATATGAAAACAATTTTTTGTGCAACCGGACGCGAAATAAGCATTTCGCAGCCGCAATACAGGCCGCGAAATTCAATTTCCCGACCGTTGTCATGGTAGCGGCCGCGAAATTAGGTAAACAACCACTTTGAGACTTGAGAATTGCATGGTTTTGTTTATCAAATGTTAATCCCATAGCCACCTTGAAAGCTAACTTTCTATTTACATTGAAACTGTTTAAAATTAATAAAATTTGTAATTACATATTTTTTACGGTTGCACAATAGTTATTTGTATATCAAGGCCGCGGAATCACTCTTTAGCGTACCGAGAGAAAAATTGTCGCCGAGGCCGCTTGCGGCCGAGGCAAGACAATCTCGAGGGCGCTAAAGGATTTCGCGAACAAGGTGTACACAATGGCTGGTAGCACGAGCGTGGTTCTATCACCGGTTTTAACTAAAACCATACTATATATAACAACTTGGCACGTACTTCAGGGTTATTGGCAAAATCAATGTTTCCAATGTACTGAATAAGCCGAAAATGTACTGACAGCCATATTTAATAAATTTGACGGCATTATTTAAAAGTGTTTAATATGACTTTTGTCTTGCCTTCTTTGTAGTATAAACAATTTAAAATAATGAAGTCAAATTTAGTTGATCAGTATATTGGCAACACTGATTTTGTTAATAACCCTGAAGTATATGCCATGTCGTTGGCATGGTTTTAGTTAAAACAGGTGTTAGAACCGCGCTCGTGCTACCAGCCAATATTTTTTGTGCAACCGTAAAAAATATGTAATTACAAATTTTATTAATTTTCAACTTTCATTATAAATAGAAAGTTAGCTTTCAAGGTGGCTATGTGATTAACATTTGATAAACAAAACCATGCAATTCTCAAGTGTCACAGTGATTGTTTACCTAATTTCGCGGCCGTTACCATGACAACGGTCGCGAAATCCAATTTCGCGGCCTGTATTGCGGCTGCGAAATGCTTATTTCGCGTCCGGTTGCACAAAAAAAATATTGTGTACACCTTGTCCGCGAAATCCTTTAGCGCCCTCGAGATTGTCTTGCCTCGGCCGCAAGCGGCCTCGGCGACAATTTTTCTCTCGGTACGCTAAAGAGTGATTTCGCGGCCTTGATATACAAATAACAATTATTGTAGTTGATGAGAACAATGTAATAGTTGATTACAACAATGTAGTTTGACGAGAACGAAATTTAAGATTATTTTAAGGTTTAAAAGTGAAGAATCTAAGACAGATGTTTGCGTTTTAGTTCTATGGCATTATTGTATTCGACTATTTTTACGGTGCCGGAAATTGAAACATTATAAACAATAGCATATTTGGTTGCAATATTTTTTCTATAGCAAAAATCTAAACACAATTTTGGTCTAAAATAATTAGGGGAGCAAATAACTGCATATTATGTTTTTACCCCTATGCTGCGTCGTCCAAGTCACCATCCTGTATATATATATATATATATATATATATATATATATATATATATATATATATATATATATATATATATATATATATAAATGCCGGTGACCGCGCGACCCCGGAATATAGGACTTTAACATGTAAAATCATACTTTCTTAATTTCCTGCTTCCCTAATTATTTTAGGTAAAAAAACTTCAAATAAAAGTTGTAGAGCATACAATTCTACATCAATTAATTTTACATGCTCTATAACGGCAGAAATTAAATATAAAAAAATTGAAAATTAACTCCACCTAGCTCAAAAATAGGGATAGCCTTGGAAATGAAACAAAATTGTAAACAAATGACTTACGTTTTATCTGTCTGAGGAATATTATTTTTTCTGTTTTAAATTTAAAATTTAAAAAAAATCTAATGTTATTGATAATAAAAAACAACGGTCCTTTTCAGGACCATAAACAATTTTACAAAAAGAATTTTTATAATCAATTATGCAATTTATTATAATAATTTATAATGGACCTTTTCAATTTAACGGCTATCTCTTTCGACCGCTGCAAATAGTAAGAAAATGACGCAAACAACTGCCAGCTGGGCTGTCAAACGAAACGTCAAAAATATTGCAGTCATTAAAATACCTGTATTCTCGGTGAAAATTTGCATCATTGGACCTTTTAGCTTTAATAAAAGCTTTTGCAATTTCCTTCGATAAGTTTTTTTAAAGTTCTCTGAGATATTTCTCATATTTTACGTCTATGTTTTTTAGATACAAACGCCATTATATCTCATTTGTTCTTACTATGCGCAGATCCCCATTGCGCATATCTTCTATCTCTTTAAATGGAAACGGTCTATTGAAAACTAATTTACAATTTTTTTTCCAATGCTCATGAAACAAGAAAAAATATCCTTCTGACAGATAAAATGTCAATCAGTTGTTTACAATTTGGTTAATTAATTTTTGAGCCAATTTTCAATATTTTCATATTTAATTTCTGCCGTTATAGTGCACATAAAAATATTTTTATTTTTGATTCTGATGTAGAATTTTATGCTATACAACTTTTATTTGAAGCTTTTTTTACCCAAACTAATTAGGGAAGCAGGAAATTAAGAAAGTATGATTTTACATGTTAAAGTCCTATGTTCCGGGGTCACGGTCACCACGCTGTATACAGGCTGAGTCTTTGAAATGACCGTCTTCGATATCTCCCTTGTCGTTATAAATACAGCAAAAATTTATTAATATAATTTATTTGTCTACTCAAGGAGCATAACCTAAAATTATTTTCACATATACAGAGTGTTGCATTAGGGCTGGGCAAGAAGTGTTACTTAAAAAAAAAAATAGAATATCCTATATATTTTCATATATTTTGAATTGTATTTTATTCGCACATATAAATTATATATAAATTTTGTTTTAGTTTTCTTCGGCGTTGCCAAGTTATTTCGTTTTTTCTCTAAAAACGTCCTATTACACGCATTGCTTTATAAAGATGTACTAAAGTTTAATAGTAAAAAATAAGATTTTTTTCTGGACAACTATAACTACACTCTACGTTCTCATACAATTAAAAAAAAATAATTATACAGAATGTTCAATAAAGCGAATCAAATGGAGCAGCCTATATTTTATTATTGTTTTGTTTCTTTTTGTGTTATCTTTCTGTTATTAAAGATATCTTATGCCTAAAACTAATAATTTTAAAATAAAATAAATAAGTTATTCACCATTATTGTCCAAATTTATTTTAATTAAATCTAATATACTATGGAAATTGTGTGTTTAATAAGAAACAATTGCAATAATGGTCAGTAGTTTGCATTAGCCAATAAATAAAACTTTATTATTATTAATATTAGTGCGATTAGGTAATTACTAGTTCTTCTTGCGAAAAAATCATATGAATAAATTTTATATATATATGAATTATATATATATATATATATATATATATATATATATATATATATATATATATATATATATATATATATATATATATATATATATATATATATATATAAATGCCGGTGACCGCGCGACCCCGGAATATAGGACTTTAACATGTAAAATCATACTTTCTTAATTTCCTGCTTCCCTAATTATTTTAGGTAAAAAAACGTCAAATAAAAGTTGTAGAGCATACAATTCTACATCAATTAATTTTACATGCTCTATAACGGCAGAAATTAAATATAAAAATATTGAAAATTAGCTCCACCTAGCTCAAAAATAGGGATAGCCTTGGAAATGAAACAAAATTGTAAACAAATGACTTACGTTTTATATATACAGAGTGTAACAGATAAACGAGCTCCCTCAAATAATTTCTATGCTATTAAAGATACAATAAGGTACTATAAGACAATCTTATAGAAGACCAAGGGGGACATCCGATTAGAGAAGAAAATATTTTTTTCATCCAGTGGTTCTCAAGTTACAACACAAAGTTATATTTTTTAAATGGGATGATACATATTTTTCAGGCCTATTCGACAGAGTATTTTTTTCTGAATTCAACCATATAATCATTTTCGATCTTTACATAAAAATATTGAGAAATAATAATTTGAAATTTAAATATATTTGGTTTTTATAGTCATTTTTCAGTATGCTATCTGTCAATTTGAATTAATGTGGGTAGAACGGATAGAACACTGTTTATAACATTATTAACGAATATTTGTTTCATTTTACTTTAAGCGAATGACATCAAAAGAGAGAGATAGACAAAAATGACATATATGTAGTGCGCAGTAAGTTGTTTGCGTACTGAAGAGGCCAGTTACATTTCAAATGAAATTACAAATGGCGGAAAGTAAAAACTTTGGCAAAAACTTAACTATTAAATAAATTCACACAAAGCGATTGTGATGAATATTTTAAAACAAGAGGAAGAGGATATGGGAATCAGAAAAAGTGGTATTTTGTTCTACAAGATGCGTAATACACACCACATAAAGTGACAGTTAATTGCGTAGTTGCCAGATTGATATTAGGAAAGTAGTAAACAGAGTAAAATTGTTGTTTTTTCTTTTAAATATATTTATTTTCGTTATTAAAAATTCTTATTAATTACAGACAAAATTATTTAAGTTTTTGTGATGTTTAAATATTTTTTTATCGAAAATAAATGGTTATTCTTTTAATCAATTTACTTGACAACATGGTGCCTCCTCATCTCTAGTTCTTAAGAATTTCACTACGTGACGCATTGAAAAATGACGTCAGGGTGCAATAAAAATGTAAAAGGTCGATTGTTTTTCATACACAGCCTATTGAAAATAACTTTAAAAAAGAAATTTATTTAAATTTCAATTGAATTTTTCTCAATATTTTTTTATGCAAGGATATAAAATAATCACATATTTGAATTCAGAAAAAATAGTCTATCGAATGGACCTAAAAAATATATACCATCCCATTTAAGAAAATATAACTTTGTATAATAACTTGAGAACAAATGGTTTTTAAAAAAACATTTTCTTCTCTAATCGGATGTCCCCCTTATAAACGAATACGTGTTAATTTTTTTTACACAGACTTAGAATGCCATGAAAGAAATACGTGAATATTTTATTTCCGTTGATATTTATGATAATTATAAGAACAAAACATTCATTTCTTTGATCAGGGAACTCTATGTAATAACAACAACATGTATTCATTTTTTCCATTCGTGGCACTCTTATTATAGCCATATTTTAATCAAATTAGTATAAAAATTTGCATGTATTTTTCTCAAAAAAATCGTTATGTAAGAGTATAAAAATATTGTATCATTTAATTCAGAATTAAATTCTGTAACGAATGAGCAAATAAAAAATATATGTACTCATTTAAAATAAAAAAAGTTAGGTCCAGTATTTTGAGAACCATTGGCCGAAAAAAAAATTTTTTTCTTTTAATTTGTTTTATGAAATAGAAATTGTTTGCCCATTTAACCGTCTTTGTAGCTCTTATAGTTCTCGAGATAGCAATGATGGCCCATTTAAAATGAACAGCCTGTATATTTCATATATTTTGAATTGTATTTTATTCACCTATAGCTACATATAATTTTAATTAAATCTAGTATATTATGGAAATTGTGTTTTTATTAAGAAACAATTGCAATAATGGACAGTACTTTACATTAGCCAATAAATAAAACTGTTTACACTATTATTCACGAAAGATGACTATTCAAGGTCATTTGTTCGAAGAAAGAATACACATCACTTTATAGCAGTAGCTTAGCAACATTTTGTATTAGAAAGAGAACGATTATTTGACCTATGTCTATTTATTATTATTATAGTGGTGTGACATTACTTTCTAACACACTATAAATAATAATGACATATGTCGTAGAATTACAGATACCTAATTATCTACTACACTGCCCTCTGTGCTAATATTTACCCAGTGGCGTTGCCGTTTAAATCAAATTATTATTCCTTGGTTTATAGTTAATTCTATGTTTTTGAATTATGCAAAAACATAAGTGAAGAACATAAATCTTTCAGAAAAGCATTATTTAGAAAGAAACATAATTTTCAAATAAATTACTCTTAATTTTTTCAGTTAAAGTGTGTCCATAAATATTTCATGTTGCACGCCTATGCATACGAAATGCAATAAAGTTATCTACAAGTAATATTATATCAGACGGCATACAAATGACCTTGAATAGTCATCTTTCGTGAATAATAGTTTATTATTAATATTTGTGCGATTAGGTATTACTAGTTCTTCTTGCGAGAAAATCATATGAATAAATTATATATATACCGGGTGATGAATTGATTTATGCAATATAGGAAATTCAATGCAAATTTTTTCATATGGCGATATTTCGTTCCCTATTTATTTTAGAGCAAAATGGTTCAAATAAAACTTGTAGATAATTGAATTCTGCATCCAAATCACTCATCACATTTTATTTTACATTTTTTGTAACGCGGGATTAATTTTTTTTATAAAGTTGCTCATTTATAGCGATTGCCATGGAATTTAAACAAATGTACAAACAAATGCAAAATAATATCCAGTAATTTGACAGTTCGCGCATGTAATTGCATGTAATTACTATGAGTTTATTAATTCATTTATGGTAATTTTGTTTTGTCGACATTGACTCTTAATGGTGAACCAAATGTTCAAAATTTCAGATATTGGGCTAAGAATAATCCACGACATATGCTAAAAACACATACCCTATACCCACAAAAAGTGAATGTATGGGCAGGTATTTCAGGGGCCAATATCATAGAACCTTTTTCTATTGATGGATATGTGAATGGCGAAAAATATTTGGATTTGCTTCAAAACCACATTGGTCCGGAAAATGACCAATCCGAAAATATTGAAAATATTTGGTATCAGCATGATGGTTGCCCTGCACACTCTGGAAGAAACATAACAGAATATTTGAATCAATGTTATCCTGATTCGTGGATTGGTCGAAGCGGTACAATTAATTGGCCGGCAGGTCACCAGATTTAGCGCCTAACGACTTTTCTTATGGCTATACCTTAAAGAAAAAATTTATCAAGAAAATCATTTTAATCTAGACTTTAAAAAATGCCATTCGAAGAGATGTAATAAAATAACATTTATACAGTGTGTTCAAAAAAATTCCTAACTCGGAGTAGGCTATGAACAGAGAAACGTGTGTCTGATCATTATTCAATTCAAAAGTCAGGTTGTCAAAATTGATCTTGAAATGTAATTTTAAAGAGAAAATACAATAAAGAAGAATACAGTATACTGACATTCTCCGTTTTCTAATTTGTTTCCATTTCTAAAATAAGATACAGGAAGAAAAACTTTGATTTCTTTACAAAACATTTTTGACAATATCTTATGTCACATACGTTTCTTTGTACATAGCCTACTCTGAGTTAGGAATTTTTTTGAACACCCTGTACAATGGACCTTTCCAATTTAAAGAGATAGAAGATATGCGCAATGGGGATCTGCGCATAGTAAGAACAACTGAGATCTATGACGTTTGATTCTAAAAAAATTAGACGTAAAATGTAAGATAACTTTAAAAAATCTTATCGAAATAAGTTACAAAAGCTTTTATTGAAGGTAAAATGTCTAACGATGCAAATTTTCACTGAGAATACAAGTATTTTAATGACTGCAATATTTTTGACGTTTCGTTTGACAGCCCAACTCAGCCCAACTGGCAGTTGTTCGCGCCATTTACTATTTGCAGCGATAGAAAGAGATAGCCCTTAAATGGACCTTTCCAATTTAAAGAGATAGAAGATATGCGCAACGGGAATCTGCGCATAGTAAGAACAACTGAGATCTATGACGTTTGATTCTAAAACATTTAGACGTAAAATGTGAGAATATTTCGGATAACTTTAAAAAATCTTATCGAAATAAGTTACAAAAGCTTTTATTGGAGGTAAAATGTCTAATGATGCAAATTTTCACTGAGAATACAGGTATTTTAATGACTGCAATATTTTTGACGTTTCGTTTGACAGCCCAACTGGCAGTTGTTCGCGCCATTTTCTTACTATTTGCAGCGATAGAAAGAGATAGCCCTTAAATTGGAAAGGTCCATTGGAAAGGTCCATTAAGTAATATAGGATGTGAATTTTATAATAGATTAAGTCACTGTTTAACAGTTAACGGTGATTTGTTTGAACATTTATTGTGATAATATAAATAAATAATTTGTTATATTAGTTATCTTAAATTTATTTCAACAGTAGTTATAATCGGATTTTGTTTAATATTCACGGAATAACTAAAACCCGTATTTTTCTATAACTGTAAATATAATTATTTCTTTCATAACATGCACAAAGATCTTGTTTTTATTATTAATATGTTATTAATCTGTGTTATACTACTTACTAACTTTTCTGACATTTCAAACGTCATTGCTTTTGTTTAAATTTCATGGCTATCGCTATAAATGAGCATTTTATAAATATATTAATCCCAATTTTACACGTTACAAAAAGTGTAAAATAAAATGTGATGAGTGATTTGGATGCAGAATTCATTTATCTACAAGAAAAAATTTGCATTGAATATCCTATATTGTATAAATCATTTAACCAGCGTTACCTGACGAGTAATCACTCTTGTGATCAAAATTGGAAATAAATTTCAAGTTTGATTTTGCGCGAATTCTAAATAAATTTATTTTCAATTATTTAATTGAAAAACTATTTTAGAGAAAAATTTTACGTGCGAAACCATCTACCTGTACCAGTAATAGACCCAAAAACATATAAATTGGAAATTGAAATCGAAGGTACAGATAAAAAATTAACTTTAAGTTTGGAGGAGTTGAAAAAATTAAAGAAACATACACTTACATCTAGTCTTATGTGTGCGGGAAATCGACGAAGTGAAATGAATGAGGTAATTTTTATTTGAACAATGTAATCTTAAATGTAGATGTCGCTTTCTGCGAAATTATTTGCTGCAGGTTAGACCAGTAAAGGGTTTAGAATGGGGTATTACTGTTATTGGAAATGCTGTTTGGACTGGAGTTTATTTAAGGGATATATTAATAGATCTCGGGCTTACCGATGACGCTAATTACAAACACATTCAGGTAAAAATAAAATTTTATAATTTATTTTAAAATTTTGGCCTATAATTTTGTATTTGTAATAGTGTTTTTAGTTTAAAGGTTTAGATTTTGATCCCGCTATAGAAGGCAGATTTTATGGAGCATCCGTACCATATAATTTCGTAATGAATAAAATCGGAGAAGTGTTAATAGCTTATGAAATGAATGGGGAACCCCTTACCAGAGATCACGGATTCCCAGTTAGAGCTATTGTTCCTGGAGTATGTGGTGCTCGAAACGTTAAATGGCTTGGTAAAATTACAGTTTCGAATGAAGAAAGTCAAGCATTTTGGCAACAAAACGATTATAAAAGCTTTAATCCAAGTACTATGTTTGATGAGGCTGATTATACTAAATCCAAAGCTATACAAAAATTGCCAGTTACTTCTGCTATTTGTGTACCACAAAAAGGAGAAACAGTCAATTTAGAAAATGGTTTCATGACTGTTAAAGGTAGTGTGTGAAAAAAAGTTTAAAATTGACATTTTAATAATATTAAATTTAGGTTACGCTTATTCAGGAGGCGGCAATCAGATATACAGGGTAGATGTAACTATAGATAATGGAACCACTTGGTACTCAGCTAATTTGGAAAATGAAAATAAAGATCCCCCGCAACACTTTAGTTGGACTCTTTGGACTGTTAAAATACCAATTGAAAGTGGAACGAAGGAGGTAATTAGTTGCAGTTTTAATATTTTTATATAAATAAACATTTTTAAACGGAAATTCCCCTTAATCCATATTTAAGTAGCTAATTTACCAAATCGATTAACTCCCTAATACAATAAGTAGTGGAAATTGATAATATACATACACCGCTCTGATTATACTTAAAAAAAAAATGCGTACAATTAATTTTTCTAAAATTCTTATTTGAATTATTTTTTTATAAAATAATCCATAAACGTGTAACAGAGATAAAACAATGCTAGTCAAATGCTCGCTAATTACCCTCAATCAGTTGTTCATATTGTTTTTAAAATTCCTATGAAAATTTGCATTCAAATTAACATTCTTCTTCGATATCTCCCTTGTGGTTAGGAATACGGTATAAATTTATTCCCAGATTTTATTCGTCTAATCAAGGAGTATACCGTAAAATTGTTTTCACATATACAGGTTGTTGCATTACGGCTCGGCAAGAATTATTGTGTTTCTTTTGTTAATGGAACATGCTATATACATATATATATATATATATACCGTGTGTCTGTCGTAAAGGTGTACATAGGAGATTAACATGGAAAATAAGTTTTTTGCAATTTCCTGCTCGCCTAATTATTTTAAGTAGAAATACGTCAAATAAAAGTTTTAGAGTATAAAATTCTGCATCTAAATCGATAAACAGAATTAGCTTTCCATGCATTGTAACGACAGAAATTAAATATGAAAATGTCGAAAATTACATTAAAAATATCGACAGCCATGGAATTGAACAAAAAATAATTGAATGCTTGACGTTTTATCTGTCACAACGTAGGTTAACTTATTTGACGTTTCTGACAATTTGATTTTGTCTTTAGTTTTATTGCCTGAAATGATTAAAAAATGAACATTTATACAAATGAAGAGCTAAATTCGTGCAAAATTTGAAAAGACTGCTAATGTGTGTTCAATAAATACACGTGACCGGCGTAATCAGAATACAGAACGAGCAGAACATGCGTTACTCTAAGAAAGAGTGTTAGGAATGATACCTGCAGACCCCTTCTGTATCTGTAGTACTAAGGTAGATGTAATGGAAATGAGTTGAGAGTACATAACAGCATCATACATAATTTTGTTACGCAATGTTGAATTTTTGATATATTCATATTTAAACAAAACTGTATTTTCTTAACTTTATTTATTAATTTTATATTTCTATTATTGTCATAATTAACGATATTTGTTGAAATCAAATTGTCAGAAACCTGAAATAAGCTAACTTACGTTGTGACAGATAAAACGTCAAGCATTTATTTATTTTTTGTTGAATTCCATGGCTGTCGATATTTTTAACGTAATTTTCGACATTTTCATATTTAACTTCTGTCGTTATAAAGCATGTAAAGGTAATTCTGTTTATTGTTTTAGATGTAGAATTTTATACCCTAAAACTTTTATTTGACGCATTTTAGCTTAATATCATTAGGCGAGCAGGAAATTGCAAAAAACTGATTTCCCATGTTAATCTCTTATGTACACCTTTAAAATAGACACACGGTATATATATATATATATATATATATATATATATATATATATATATATATATATATATATATATATATACAGGGTGATTCATCGGTCTGTCCTCTCTCTATAACTCTTTTATTTAAAGTCAGATAGAAAAACTCTTCGAATATAAATTATATGATATATTATTGTCTATCTACGTACCATATGCATTTGTATACAGGGTGCTCCGTTTAAGCGCAACAATATGTAACTTTATATTTCTTAATGGAACACCCTATATTTATTTGTTTATTTTGATAGTGAATTAGATTCCCTTTAAAAAAGTATTAAATAATAAGGGGTCTAAAATTATAAATTAAGAAGTTATATACGTTCATAAAAAAATAGTAGTTCAGAGTGGAAAAACCCATAATATAATACAAAATTTTGATCCTTTTTTATTAATACTTATTTTAAACATTACACTAATTCCAAAGAAGCTATTAAAATTTAGTGACAGACTAAATAATGCAAAATTATAATAAATGCTCGAAAACTTGTTCTTCAATTTCAATAGATTTTTCTATTATAAATATTATATTAACCATCTCATCTTTACTAAAATTTGAATTATTCATTTTCACATCAACATCAACATTGATAAACTTAGAGTATTTGTACAACTTGTTTGTTTAAAATCGAAACAATTGATCAAACTGTCCATAGCTTACTTTGTTAATAATAACATGATAGAAACATATCATTCAACGAATAAAGGTAAATAACTTCTTAATTTATAATTTTAGACCTCTTATTACTTAATACTTTTTTAAAGGGAATCTAATTTACTATCAAAATAAATAAATAAATATAGGGTGTTCCATTTAGAAATATAAAGTTACATATTGTTGCGCTTAAATGGTGCAGCCTGTATATAAATGGATATGGTACGTAGATAGATAATACTATATCATATAAATTATATTTGAAGAGTTTTTCTATCTGACTTAAAATAAAAGAGTTATAAAGAGAGGACAGACCGATGAATCACCCTGTATATATATATATATATATATATATATATATATATATATATATATATATATATATATATATATATATATATATATATATATATATTGTATTTTATTCACATATATGCACATTTTTTTTTTAATCTTTATTAACAATATAATATTTACAACTGGCTCTGTTCAGGCCAACCAGCAAATTGGTTATTTTTTTTATTTACATATTATTTGTGAGGTAAGGTCCCAATAGAGGTTCTTCTATATTTTAAATAAATAAAGATTGTATTTTGTCGTTTAATGTTACGTAAATTTGAGATCTAGAGGTTTGGTTCTCTTAAGTCTTCGGGAGTCTTTTTCGTTGTTTAGTAGGTTGAGCGCTAGTTCGTTTGGGTGGTCATATAGTTTGTTTTATTGTTTTCGTAATTTATGGCGTATTTTCGTATTTTTTCATAGACATATGGGATCTTGAAGTCTTTATGTAGTGTGTGGTTATTGATATTGACGTACCAGGGGGGATTATTGATCATTCTCAGCGTTTTGTTTTGGAACCTTTGTATAATACTTATGTTGGATTTTTTAGCGCAACCCTCAGTTGTATTCCGTAGGTCCATATGGGGACGATAACGGCTTTGTATAGTAGTAATTTGTTTTCCAGTGTTAATTGTGATTTGCGTCCCAAGAGCCAGTACATCTTTTTGATTTTCATGTCCAAGTGCTTTCTTTTAGCTTTGATGTGTTCTTGCCATGTCATTCTTTTGCCAAGGTGCATACCTAGATATATTAGTTTTTCTTTTGTTTCTAGTTCTTTGTTTATTTTGACTCGTGGGCAAGTAACTTTTTTGTTGGTGAATACTACGTACGTTAATTTATTTTCGTTGATTTTTATTCGCCATTTTGAAGCCCATTTCTCTATTTCATCTAGGGATCTTTCTAGTATTTTGGATGCTTCTGTAGGGTCCTCGTGTGTTGCAATTATCGCTGTGTCATCCGCGTAAGTAGCAGTAGTGACGTTTTCAGTGCTGGGTAGATCGGCTTTGAAAATCTGGTATAGGACAGGACCTAGGACGCTTCCTTGCGGTACGCCGGCGTTGATTTTGTAGATCTGAGATGAGGAGCCTTGGTGATTTACTTGGAAGTATCGGTCATTTAAGTACGATTTAAGTAGTATATAATATTGATCTAGTAAGGTGTTTTTAATTTTGTACAATAATCCAGTGTGCCACACTCGATCGAACGCCTGGCTTATGTCGATAAATGCTGCAGAACTTATTTTTCCGAGTTGTAGGCAGTTCTCTATTTCGTCTACTATTAGACCGGGGGCTAGTGCTACGTGAAAAATGTATCATGGTATTCCAAATACTGACCCTTGGTGCTTACTTTAAATACCCTGAAGAACGATTTGCTGTCTTCCCCGGAAAAAAAGACGATCTACCCAGCTGTGGGTCATGACCCAAAAATGTTCAAAAAAATGACATTTTAGAATCTAGGTATTCTGTATGGTACTTGCATAAAATTAAATTAAGTATATGTAAATGTTGGCCGATAATCAATGCCAGACATTTTCAAACGTTACGGGAGGCGGTAAAGCCTTTTCTTGCTATGCATTTTATCTAACACAAATTGTTCATGCCATTCCATCCGGGCTTTAGTCAACTGACAATTTTTACCCTACAAGACACAAAAAAATTATGGCCAGACACCCTACTTGTATATACGGGTTACAGCACCCTTGCGATTTCGTCGGCCACTTACAGTTAGGAGTCTATGATAACAAACTGTCTGGGACTAGCTTTATTTTATTAATTACCATTAAAGAAAATAAGAAAAATTGATCCCGGTCAATTTCATTGGTTATTAGCTACTCCCAGACATTTAAAAAAATCATAATCGCACCCCATTGCGAAAATTTTGTTTTTTACTTCCTTGTGCAAAGTAAAGGAAGTATTGTAATCGCGAAAAAGTTCGTTTTTCAGATTTCAAAGGAAATATCCATTTTGACCATCCCTGAATCCATTTTGACTAATTTCGTCGTGACGTCTGTACGTACGTATCTCGCATAACTCAAAAACGGTAAGTCGTAGAAAGTTGAAATTTTGTATTTAGGACTGATATAACATTTAGTTGTGCACCTCCCTTTTAATAATTACCAGAAATTGTACTTTATTTGAAGCCTATAATAGATTTTAATGAAAAACTATTTTAAAATATAATCCAAATCTTTTCAAATTTGGTATACAACACTTTTATGTCAATTGGAATAATATAGTAGATTTTCGTTAAAACAGGCTAACCGGAACTGATATATTACCTGAAGTTGTTAACAGTTTTTCTTGAATAAAATGGTTTTACTTTGATTTTAGAAATAAATGCTTCAAATAAGAGTTTAAGGACCGGTTTTATAAAGAAATTGAATCTTCACTTAAAATTTACTTCCATACTAAATTTAATGAAAAGAAAAAATGCAACACGATTTTTTGACAGCAATGATTTAAATGTCATAAGAACATGGAAACTGATTCGAATTTGTTCATTTATTAAATTTACTTGACAACTAAATTTTAAGTGAAGATTAAATTTCTTTATAAAACTGGCCCTTAGAGAATTAAATTCTGCGTCTAGCACATCAAGTATTATTAAATTAGCCCTTTATATAAGCGAGATATGTAAATTTAAAACATATACTTTTTGGTTTTTATAATGAAGCTTGCTATGGATTAGGACAAAAAATAACAAAAAATAAATGTTAATGTCAAATACGTGCAATTTTATAATTGCTCTTGCGTACAAGGAAGTCGTGTGGTGTCCACATCAGATTTTTTATTGTAAAATTATCTACTTATGGCGGAGTCACAACTTTCGCGGCAAAGTTTAATAATAATAATTAATTTAGGTGCTATTAGATGAAATTTCAAGAAAAAAAATATGGTATTTCTAATTTTTAAATTCTTAATAACATACAAAAATTCAAAAAAGCTGGAATTCAAATAACTCCAAAAGTTTAAAAATTAATTCTAAGAGAATGTTAATAAATAAATAAATAATTGTTCCTCTTCTATTTTTATACGTATATCAGTTTGTTTTAAAATAACATATAAAAATTGAACTAATTACAGTTTTGTGTAGTTTCGGAGTAGGTACCTACTTTACCTACTATAGCTTTTTTGCTTTATATGAAGGTAAATAATCATAATTCAAAGTTTTGCACGTAAATTAGCTATAAAACCACACTTATATTCAATAGTAGGTTACAAAGTTGTAAAATTTCGTATAATATAAGTGCCAGATGATATGATAGGGGTGCATGGTGCAATGTTTTAAACATTTACATATACAGTCAGGCCCGGATTACCCATAAGGCCAACCTAGGCCATGGCTTAGGGCGCAGGCACAGATGGGGCGCACATAGAGTAGTTTGAAAAATGAGAAAACGGAACGAGAGAAGTTACTGTAGTTACCAGACGACGTAAACAGTCACATTTGCTTTAATTATACAAAATCAGTATTGTAAAGTGATTGGTAAACCTTGTTGAGCTATGACACTTGTCGAAGGTTTTAAATAATTCTAATATTTATATACCGGGTACCGGGTGTCTACTTTTTATGAATCTCAGCAAATACAATGGTAAAATTTTCATGACTGTAATTTCTGCGCTATGAATTGTAGAATAAAAGTATAAATACGAAAATTGTTCAGAATTAAAAACTGCATCTAATAAGTCCATAATTATTATTTACAATGCGTTTCATTCGAGAGACAGAGAAGCAAAATAAAAGTTGTAATCTTTAGCTACTTATAAAAAGATAGGAAATGTATCTTTGATGACTGATAATAGTAGGTGTATTAAAAAACAAATTTTATAAGGCAATCTGTTAACCCACGAGTCCAACTTTGGAAAACGGGCCGCTTCGCGGTGAGTTTTACATAGGACGAGTGCGATCGCAGTCCTTATGAAACATGTTTTTATACTATTTTTTCTATTTATTTATTTATTTAACCAGTCCTACAGAACATAAAGTTCCAGTTACAGGAGGATTTTACACCAAAAAAGAATGATACAATAATAAACCTTGCATAGTAACGGTACACAAAAACAATAAAAAAATACATGTTAATAAACTAATTAAATAATATGCTTTTTTAGAAAATAATATTAAGATATAAACATTCAACAACTAATAATAACAAATAAGAATATTGGGGTAATTTTATAATTCTAATAGATTTTTAATAAATGCGACTTGTAAAATCAGTTACGTTGGTGGCACTTCTCGCTAAACAAATGATACAGGTGAAAATTCTTTGTTGACTGACAGCAATTTGATGTTGATATGTCATTTATGTATCAGTTTTAAAAGCTATTAATCATACCACCTCTAGAAAACGAAAAGCTCCAAAATCAGTACGTTTATAGATCTTCTTAACATGTTTTCACTGCGTTTATAGACTCATAAAGACATCGATATAAAAAACAATTTAATGAAATCAAGAATTGAGAGGAGGGGGGGGGGTGTAATAATGAATTTTGGCCTAGAGCGTAAAGAAATGCTAATCCGGGCCTGTATACAGTAATCGTTATAACAATAAAACTGGTTCCAGACAGAATACCATAATAAAGATGGCATCACTTGTAAATGGTGTAACTTTAAACTCTTCCAATACCCCCAATATAAAACATATGTATGGTATTTGTGAATTATTATGGTAATTATAAGTTCTCCCTGAAATATGAAGCGGTATACCATCAAGCACCGTCCTCACTTTCAGCGGCCGACAAAATCGCAAGGGTGTTGTGACCATTATATACAAGTAGGGTGTCTGGCCATAATTTTTTTGTGTCTTGTAGGGTAAAAATTGTCAGTTGACTAAAGCCCGGATGGAATGGCATGAACAATTTGTGTTAGATAAAATGCACAGCAATAAAAGGCTTTACCGCCTCCCGTAACGTTTGAAAATGTCTGGCATTGATTATCGGCTAACATTTACATATACTTAATTTAATTTTATGCAAGTCCCATACAGAATACCTAGATTCTAAAATTTCATTTTTTTGAACATTTTTGGGTCATGACCCACTGCTGGGTAGATCGTCTTTTTTTCCGGGGAAGACAGCAAATCGTTCTTCAGGGTATTTAAAGTAAGCACCAAGGGTCGGTATTTGGAATACCATGATACATTTTTCACGTAGCACTAGCCCCCGGTCTATATTCTGTGGACCTCTTGGATGGTAGAGTGTTGCTCCCTAAATCCAAACTGGCGATTTGGGATCATGTTTTCTTCTTCCAAGATTATTTTCAGCCTTTTGAGTAGTAACTTTTCGAAAAGTTTTGATAGGAGTGGGAGCAGAGATATAGGTCTATAAGATGAGGCTTGGTGAGTTGGTTTTCCCGGTTTGTGGATCATTATTATCTGTGCGAATTTCCATTGTACTGGGAAATATAACGTTCTCAGTATTGCGTTATAGATTTCGGTCACTAGCACGATGGTTTTCCTTGGGAGATATTTTAATATTGTTGAGTTTATGAGGTCGTATCCTGGAGATTTGTTTTTGTTTAAATAGTTGATTTCTTTTTTATTTCTTTGGGGGTGATGTGTCTGATAGGTAGGGATAGTTGCTGTGGGGTTGTTAAATTTTCTTCAATGTTACTTTGTTCTTCAGATGGTGTAGTCGAGGTGAAAGGTTCGAAAACGTTAGAGAGGTATTTTGCGAATACCTCAGCATTTTCCTTGTTCTCTCTAGCCCAAGAGCCGTCTTCTTTTGTAATTGGGGGGTTGTTCACTGTTGGTCTTTTTAGCTTTCTCGTCGCTTTCCAAAGGGAATTATCGTTCTCTGGGAGCGCGGAGAGATTACATAAGTAGTCTTGGAAAGTGTCATTTTTTATTTTTTGTATTAGCTTTGTGACTTCTTTCGAGATGTGGTTTAATTTGTTCTTGTCATTTGGCTGGCGGGTTTGTTTCCAGATCCGTCTTAATTTCCTTTTTTCCGCTATTTTATCTCGCAGGGCTTTGGGATAGTTGGGAGCGTAATCATTTTTGTTTTCAGAGTTAGGAGTAGATTGACATGCTGCCTTTTGTATTAGTATTGTTAGGTATTCCACGGCTTCGTCAATATTGTCTGGTGTCTTTAAAGGAATTTGGAGATTAGTATTTTCTTGTAGGTATTTTTGAAACAAGGTCCAATTTGTTTTCTTGTTGCACAATTTTGATTTTTTTACCTTCATTATGATGGTAGAACTCATGGTGAGTATTGCCGGTGAATGGTCCGAAATTAGATCATAGCCTGGCTCGATATTTGTATAGTTTGGGAGATGTTATTTCTCTCTGAGAAATGAGTTTCACTTATTAGTAATATGTCAATTTTTTCTTGTGTGAGAAAGATTCCCACTTCATTTCGACGTTGTGCCAGTCCGTTGGCATTCCAGAGTACAATTTTGGTTGCGCTAGACATTAGTTTTATTAACTAGTATCGTGCGGAGATTTATTATCATTGTTTTGCTGCATAAGCTGATTAAACATTAATTCGAATTTATTTAAAAATGTTACCATGTAGTTATTATTCTCTCTTTGGCTCTGTTGTTCTTTTACTTCTTGAGTGGGACTATTATGAGACGTTGCTTCTGCGAAACTTACATTTTGTCTTGCCTGGTAGGATTCGTAATTTCTTAGTTTTATTTGGTTCTGAAGTGGCTTGTTTCTTATTTTTTGCAGTTCCCGGTAGACACTGCAGCCTTTATAGTTCGCCGGATGGGGACCGGAGCAGTGGATGCATAGTGCTGGTGTATCTTTGCTCTTGGTGCATTCTTTGGTCGGATGGTTTTCTGCACATTTAACACAGTAATATGGTTTTCTACAGTATGCCTTGGTGTGGCCATATTCTTGGCATCTCTCGCATTGCGGCAGTTCTTTTTTCTTTCGTGGGGGTTCCACCGTGATTTTAGTGCCCAGTAAATGTTTTAATTCGTAGATCTTTTTGTTATTTTCCCCTGGAGCTTGATCAACGAAAAACATAGGAAGACGTTCTTTGCTTTTCCAGCTTTTAATGTTGATTACGTTTTTTATTTCAAAACCTTTTCCCTCTAGGGCTTCTTTTAGGTCTTCCGCAGGAACTGATTGATGGATATTTTTCACTACTACTCTGTAGGCTCTCTCTTGTCGTGGCTGGTAGGTGTGAAACGCCATTTTGTTTGTGTCTAGTAGACGTATTAGTTTTCTATATCCCTCTGACGTGTATGTGTTAACTTTTAGTCCGTTGTTTGAAAGTGTTTTGCAGATGAATTCTTTTGACTCTAAGACCGTTTTGAGGCTTTCTAACATTAGCCGAAAATTTGTGACGTCTTGTATAAAATACTGGTGGTGGTTTTGTTTCTTGGGTATTTTGTGGTCCAGCAGGTTCATCGCTGAGGGGAGTGTATCTATTTGTATATGAGAAGTAATTATACTGTCAGTTCTATTATTGTTGTTGCTTCGTTTGTATGTCTTTTCTTGAGAGGGATCGGTTTCCTTTTCTCTGGCTCTTTTAGGCGCCTGTTTTTTTGTAATTGTTTGCCAAGGGAGTCCTCCAGGCGAAGTTTCTTCTGATGTGCTTGTTGACATGGACGTCGGTGTTCGTGGTGTTCGTAGACTAGAGTCTATTTGGAACCTAGAGTATAAAGTATTTGAAGCCATTGGGCTGGTTATGGGTGTATATTGTGTAGTTGTTATTGGTTGGGTGTACATTGGTGTAGTTGCCAGAGTTGTTGTTATGTTCGTTATAGTTGTCGTTACAAGGTTGAATCCACCGCTTGTTTGCTGCATAGCTGTTGTTTTTTGATATACAGGGTGTAAATGAAATAAGTGCATTAAATTTAACCAGTAATGTAACTCGATGAGAGCAACAATATTTCTTAATAACTTTTTTTTCTAAGTCTTTTAGATTTTGAGTTAAAATTCTTTAAAGATTTGCTGCATATTTCGTTACCCGCCTATGGAGAACAAAGAGAACATATGGCTGCTGCCGTATTCAAGTCAGATACAAACAGCTCAAAAATTGTCGGTTATCGGTTACACTTACAGTCACAGTAATTAATAAACGAATCAAGGGAAATAACATTATTATTAATTAATACGTAATAGTACAATTTTTAAAATAAATAAATTTAAATTTTGGATAACAAAAGTATAAAGTTGTGTATTGAACCGGGCTTTTAATCACGTGAATAGTAGAAGACAAGGAGAAACGAGGTAACGAGACGAAGAGTAAAAGCATAGTTATTAGGTTATGACATGATTATTTATCGTCGATAAATCATAATAGTTTAAATACGTTATTCAAAAAATGTAAGTACAAACTTTTGTCCATTTAAAAGAGGTACATGAGTACCAATAATTAGTCGTCCATTTATTGTTCCCGCTCAAATATGTTTTAATGAAAATTTTTACAGCATTTTCGTCTGTCGAGATGTGTATTGTGCATAATAAATACACCTTCCCAAGTAAATTCAGTCTCAGTAATGAACATTATGAGCCATTCCCAAAATAGAAGTCTGTTATGTGCTGAAAACATAGAACTTTTTGCACATATTATGGATATAACTGTTGCTTTTTTTAAAATTGTCATATGTGACACTCCGTATTGTGATGTTATAAAGATGTACAAGATTAACAAATGTGCGAATATTAAGAAGAGAATGATTTGGTGATGATTTGGAAACGCTCCGTGTAAATGCTTTGGCAACTCCATGACACTGTCTTTATGTCAACCGTGATGTCAAGTAAAATATAGTACAGATACGAGTAAAAAAATAAATAAATAAACCATAGGTAAGTAATTGCAATGTCTGTGTACTCGCATTTTGACAGAATTTTACTTTATTAACAAGTTTATTACTAATGTCAAAATTTAATTGCAACAATTGACAGGACTGTCAATTGCTAAAACAAAATTTTTGATAGCTATTGTTACTGCATTCAATTATCACAAAAATATTTGGAACGACTCGTCAATTTACGGGGTGGTAAAAATGCTAAAAAAATATGCGATTTTGAGAAAAAGTTATTAGGAAATATTAGGTGCGTTCAATGAAGTAAGCAAATCTAGCAAATGCTAGGTAAGCAAACGAGACTTGTTGCTTAGTGCGCTGAACGATTTGCTAGCTATATGACGAACTGTCATCCACAACTGTCATCGAGAAACGTATATAGATGTCAAATGTAACATTGTGTAATTGTGTACCTGTTGTATTTATTTTCTTGGTCTGCGAACATGTGGAAAATGAATTTATATATTTATTTTCAGATAGTTGGATTAATTTGGAAGAAGCTATATTGACTATAACAAAATATTTCAAATTTAATAATGTTATAAACATCCATCACAAAACTCTCAAAGCCTTTTTTACATGTGGTTGATAGACACACACCATATAAAGAAATAGAAACAGTTCAAGTTAACTTCATGTATGTAAAATTTGTATTTCCCGCCATTATATTTGACACTTAGCAAGACAAGCGAGAAAATTGTGGTTTGGATTGCTTGCGAGCAAATCAAGCAAATGCTAGGCTAGCAAAGTCGTTCAACAAATTTTACTTCCGGTTGCTTGTTTTGCTTGGCTTATTGAACGTACCTATTGTTGCTCGGCGAGTTATATTACTGGTTAAATTTAATGCACTTATTTCATTTACACCCTGTATTTCGCTTGTACTTGAAATTTATTTGCAACACAGTTGGCAACACTGAGTTAGCTCGCTTACACTGTGGCGCACGGACAAGCACGCACACTTAAAACGTGCTGATTCACTGTCACTGTTGCTCTGCGTTTAATGTTTTTTTAATAATTACACTTAGAATTCACTGACTTTAAGTATCAGAATTTTAACCGAAGTTAACTCTTTTGCAACACACTAGAGTTTGGAATTTTTTTTAATGATTTTATTTCAAAATTTATAGTTTTAGCTTAGCTCAGTACAATGACATTACCGCGTTACACTGTTCATATATGCACATATAAAGTTTTTTTTTTTAAGTTTTTCGCGGTATTGTCAAGTTATTCAATTTTTTGCGTACTAAGGTTATTTTAATAGTAAAAATTAAGAATTTTTTTTTTGTAAAACTAACTATATTCTGTGTTCGTTTACGCAAACTATACTCGTATTACAATAAGGATCATTGTAATACTTATCAAATACTATTACATTTAGAATCTACGAATTCAACGATATGCTTGAACTGAAATTACAAAATAGTATATTAAGATTTGAAAATTATTTTGACATATTAACAAATTTAAAAATAAATAAATAAAATATATCATCACGGCTTATTACCCATTGCTGGGTGTGCCAATATGATTTGTACACAGATATCGGTAATGATGAAATATTTGCACCGTACGGGCGTTTACCAGGCATCACTCACGGGCACTCAGGAGTCAATTTTGTGCCATTTAAAATTCGAAATATTTGGCGTTATTTGATCTTGGTCTTTGTTTTTATTTAATTACGGTCTCGCCTCCTGAACAGTAAGTGACTACGTTTATCTCGACGTTTGAAGCCGCTTGAATTTAGTAAATCCCGTTTCAATCTTCAAAATAAACGATCGAGATTAATATTTGAAGCCGCTTGAAAATGTCAAGTCAAGCCTCTAAAGTAGCAGACTTGGATTTACGAAGCGGCTTGACAGTGAAGCTTCAAATAATGTAACTACGCATGCGCACATCCGCAATATGTTGCAGTGTTACTAAATTCATTTCAGTTGTTGGTTGTTTGCATTTTATCTCATTTTATAAAAGTCGCGACATAAAACTTTGTAAAATTGTCGAAAAGCGAAATATTTGGAGTGATGAAGAAATAAATGTTTTTGAAAGCAAAGACAAATAACATGACAATTTTTAGATTTTGAGGTTATATATCCAGGATGAAATTAGATCATATACCTCTCCCTGTTTGTCTGCATAATCGAGTATTTAACTATCTTTTTTAGTCGATACAAATTTAATGAAGATTAAAAATAACTCAATCCTATTTTCAATCCGCTGAGATAAACCAATAGGATTTTTCAAGTCATAATATACTTGGAGCCGCTTGAATTATCGAGATAAACGTAGTCAGTGATTCACATCACTTACCGAGGTGATTTACATCACTGTTCAATTTGTAAATAAAACCTACTGATTTGGAAACAATATCGGTAAGCATGAAAAACAAACCGATCGTACAAAAACGTAAATAATTAACTAGGTAAGCCATGATAACACGTAAGCTGTGATAACAATTCGAATCCAATTTTAACATTTTCACGATGATGTACATGCACGCGCGTCTGTGTGCGTTTTTTTTTTTTTTAATTAAATCTATTTCAGCGTGCTCCATTTACAAAATTTTACATGCTTTAAATGTACAATAATTTTACATATTTGTGCTGTTACGAATTTAACATAATATTTACATTACATATTATGTGTGGATTCTCCGCTCTAACTCCAATACTAACATTCAGAAAATTCTGAAACCTTAAATCTTATTCTAATATGGAAAGAAGCCATTAGATTTTGGTGTAAATCAGATAACCGGAAATGACACTTTATTTGATGCTCAATATGGTATTTCTTCGAAAAATACCTTTAAATGTTATTTTTTCGCAATTTATATTATTATGAAAATTAAAGATTATTATTTTTTACAGGTTTGCATGAATACTTTTCCATATATTATATGAATAAATTTATAAAATAATGAAAAGAAAAATTAGTTTTTTAACCGTTTTTTTTTTTATTTTAAATGAGAACATATATTTTTATTTGCTCATTCGTTAGAGAATTTAATTCTGAATTCAGTGATGAAATATTTTTATACCCTTACATAACGATTTTTTTTTTTTTTTTGAGAAAGAATGAATGTAAAGTTTTATACTAATTTAATTATAATATGGCTATGATGGCTAAGAGTGTCATGAATGGAAAAAACGAATCCGTGTTAACTTTTTTTTAGATAGAATTAGAATGCCATTATCGAAAGAAGTAAATGTTTTGTTCTTGTAATTGATCACAAATGTCAATGCAAACAAAATATTCATACTTCTTTCGATAATGGCAATCTAATTCTATGTAAAAAATAACGTATTAATTTTTTCAATTCGTGGCACTAATGGAGAGCGATGACGATCTCGCATCTGGCAATAGCTAGTGCTATTTTCGATATCATGCCGCAAAAGAAGAAAAAATCAATACCAAAACCCAAAACGGAAGCAACAGACATTGTGAACAGATCACTTATATTCTTGTTAGGACTCATTTATTTATTTATTAATAATAATTGAGTACTCTTGGACCATTGTGATTATAGTAATTATCGTATAAGGACAATAACGCCTGAGGGACATTTAACGTTCGACTGTATTTTTTTAATATTCTACGGATTACAACTTTTAATACTAAATTGTTAATAGTAACTTATATGAACACATTTTAAGCTAAACGTAAGTAAATACTCTCTGTTTTAAATGTGATGATCCTCATGTCATCAGCCCCCGAACCAAGAACCAACAACCATGCCCATGCCTGACTTTGTCACATTCTGACTGACAAAGACATGACTGTCCTTTCCCAGCCAAGAAACGGATGACGTGAGGATCACCACATCCAAAACAGGGCGTATATTGGAAATTGCAATGTAAAATCGATAAAAAAAAGTTTGTAGATTTTTCAGGTTACGTTTGTAAAATACCTAAAATTCAAATCTTCTGATGTTACCAACATGAAACATCCCTAGTATTTCATATTTGGACAATACATCAAACTCAAAATTTAGGGAGAAGTCGGTACAAAAAATCTTGTGTATAGACCATTTCAGAAATTCAAAGCGCATGCGCCAAGTAGTTCTGTCTGTTTCAGTTTTTTTTTGTTTTGGTTTCGTTTTTCAAATAATTATGATGAGTACTAAACTTCCGGTCCCCAAAATACTGCCATTGAAATGTTTTGTCCAGGTTTTGTCTGGTTTGGAAAATAAAAAGTGAGGTTAAGTGTAGTAATACATTATTTTTATAATTAATTGATGAATATACTTCACTTTTTCACATACTAAAATAACTTTTTATTTGTAAAATAAGCATTTATACCTTGTTCCATTTAAGCCATTCAGCATTGTAAATAATAGGGCATAGTCTTGAACTCTCTGATTGGCTGAAATTGGAGACAAGAGATGCGTTTACCCAATATAATTGCGGCTACTTGAAATTGGCGCCGATATCAGCGCCATCTGCTGAATGGCTTAAATGGAACAGAGCATAAATACTAAAATTCATTTTAACAACTCCTGTGTGTAAAATGTAAAACTATATGCCGGGTCGCGTATAAATTTGAAATTCCGCCATTTAGCAGCACTAACTTTTTAGTTTAAAAAGTAAATGTGGACTACTGCAACAAAATACTATACATTTCACGTAAGAAAATAGTAGATGGCGCTTGCGAGTCGACCGTTTTTACATATACCTTGTTCCATTTAAGCCATTCAGTATTGCGGAGCATAGGGAATAGTTTTGACCTCTCTGATTGACTGAAATTAAAGACAAGAGCCAAGATTACTCAATGTAATTTCGGCTACTTCAGATTTGCGCTGTTGTCAGTGCCATCTACTGAATGGCTTAAACGGAACAGAAAATACATTAAATAAATAAGTTAAATTTCTGAAACCAAACTTGGTCAATAATAAATATTTTTACTTGTAAAAAATCTGATGTGGCCAGCACATTACCTTCCGTCAGTTCTATGTATTTTGTATAAATGTCACACAGAAAGTTCCTTGCAAAAGATAATATTTCTTGTACATTACCTTAAGGTAGTTGTATGTATTTTATACATATTCCATACAGAAAGTTTCTAACAAAAAATCTTATACTTCCAGTAAAATTATAACATAAACATACTGTCAATTGCACTTGACACTGACACCTTTCAATCAGAATTTTCTTAATGTAGCAGCTGTTTCCTGAGTTATAGCAGAGCTGACTAATATATATGATATTTAATTTCTTTATAATTTTTTAACTCTATGTCCATTTAATATGAAGTATAAAATGAATTCAAATCGTATAGAAAATAAATAATTCTTTCATATTTATAATAACATTAAATGTGAAAAAATGATATTTAACACCGTTTTTTCAAGAAAAACTGTTAAAATCTTCAAATGAGGGTACTTCCAGTTGACCAATTATAACCAAAATCTAATCAGCTCTTCACATGGATGTAATGAAGAGGAATACGAAAGAATTATAATTTTTGGAATTGTAGTATTAGAGTTATCGCATTAGAAAATTTTGTCACACACAGACACACACACACACACACACACATACATACACACACACACACATACAGACATCATCGCAAAAATAGTAAAATCGTATTCTAGGGACTCTAAAACGTGCTTATTCATCAAAAACTCACCACCGAATTTTTTGACCAAAGACAATACCTTCCTTACCTAAAGGTGACGGAAGGTAAAAATGTACAAGACCAGCATATTAAAAAATACAACAAAACATGTCAAACATCACTTAATGGGCCTTTTCAATTTAACGGCTATCTCTTTCTATCGCTGCAAATAGTAAGATAATGGTGCGAACAACTGCCAGTTGGGCTGTCAAACGAAACGTCAAATATATTGCAGTCATTAAAATACCTGTATTCTCAGTGAAAATTTGCATCGTTAGACATTTTAACTTCAATAAAAGCTTTTGTAACTTATTTCGATAAGATTTTTTAAAGTTATCTGTGATATTCTCACATTTTACGTCTGAATTTTTTAGAAACAAACGCCATTGATCTCAGTTGTTCTTACTATGTGCAGATCCCCTTTGCGCATATCTTCTATATCTTTAAATTGAAAAGGTCCATTATGTTGATCTTATTTGATTACTGACAACTGATATTTTTTTTCGTTTTTGTGAACTAGGTTTGTATTCTGACCAATCAAAGGGCAGAATTTATATCCCTATCTCAACTAACGCTATTTTCTTTCTTACGTGAAACGAAGTATAGTGCCGTTTGCCGTATATCCATCCTTGTTTATATGACAGTTCTGTCTGTTTCACAGTCTTTTTTGTTTTGTTGGTTTCGTTTTTCATATAGTGGGATAGAATAGTGTGACGTCAAAGTATAGCGCGAAATATGAAGCATTGTACTAAGCAAAAAACGATACTTTCAAAGTAGACTCTATTGAAGGAACATATAAGGGTTAGAATTTAAAGGCTTGTAATTTGATGTTGATATTTTTATTATGAAGAACTCTGTACATTCTGAACTACAGAGGATCAAGTTTGCGCAGCTTCAAGCATATCTGAGAATTTACCCACATACCGACTGAGATTTTGTTTGTTGGCGTTTTTGAGCTTCGAGCATATACTGACTATACCTTGTTGCATTTAAGCCATTCAGTATTGTAAAGAATAGGACTTAGTCTTTAACTCTCTGATTGGCTGAAATTGGAGACAAGAAATGAGTTTACCCAACGTAATTTCGGCTACTTGAAATTGTTGCTGATATCAGCGCCATCTGCTGAATAGCTTAAATGGAACAGAGCATAGAGAAGTACACCAACGAACCCATATAACGCATATAAAAAATAATAATGACTTCCCTATTGGAATAAGTTCAGTGCTGTCACCTGTTTTCCTTGGCTCATCAGAATTATGATGGGTACTAAAGCTGTTTTTTGGCAACACACTGGTTCGTAGTGTTTTGAAACTTATTATTTTCTCGAATGAAAATGGTGCAAATAATGACGTCACACTACGACCGTTTTGAAAATGAGGCGCGGGCAGACACGTGACTTTGACAATTTCTTGTAGGGCCTAACAAGCGTACCAAGTATGCAGTTTGTGTACTTTACCTGTGTAATTTAAGCGTGAAATTAATAAGTAAAATTGTAAAACTATACACTATCCGTTTTAACTACAGAGTGGTGGGAAGATAGGTGCAGTTTGATCTTGTATTTTGATTGGATAATACCTCGATATTATCCAATGAAACAACAAGATCAAATTGCATCTATCTTCCCAGCACTTTATAATTAAAACGGATAGAATGTAGTTGTTATTAATGAATATCATGTTGTTTTATTTTTTGACACCTTAAACTTAATTTTTATAAAAATAGAGCATTCAACATGAACTGATGATTTCCTCAAATTTAGCGCGCCAAGAAATCTTTGTATCGTAGATGGCAGCACTAATCGCTCTATTTTTATATAAAATATTTTAAAAATTAATTTTTTGTGTCAGAAAATAAAACATGATATTCATAAATAATAACTAGTTTTACAATTTTATTTACTAATTTTACGCTTAAATTGATTTGGCAACACAGGCTAGTTACACAAGCTGTATTCTTCTATCTTACGTCCTGGGTCCTACAAGCACTTATCAAAGTTACGTGTCCGCTGATCCGCCCGCGCCTAATAGTTTTGAACCAGCCGGTTGTAGTGGTTTGAAACGTTCTCGATCGGGAGCGGGGGGAGAGGGTGAGGAGGTTTAACCTCAACAATTTGCTCAGTGTTTTGTGTAAACAAACTTGACAGATTCGATTCATTCGAAATAATGAATAGAAATCTTTTTCTAAATATCTATCTATCCAGTTTATTACTGAACTTTTATTTGATAACTTTATTTGTCAAATTCAAATACAACGCCATTACGTCATTTTTTTAAAACTATACATTTTGGCGAGTCAAAAAATCTGATGTGGCCAGCACATAACCTCTCGCCAGATATGTTACCTGGTTGTACGCATAAAACGAAAAATATTTTTAAATACAAATACATATATTCATGTCTCACTACAAAAGAATTCTCACATATATTTGCAAAATCTATGGGATATTTATACAATACATACATTTTCCTTATATTCAATATCCTGAAATTTTCTTTTTCTACTTTCCTTTTCTTTTTCCATATATTCGTCATTTTTTCGCAAATTCCTTTTGTATTCTTTTTTACGTATATTCTTTTCATAATCTTCATAATGATGTACAAATATTTTTGAAAATATGGCATACAAATATTTTTGACAGTGATTTATGTGTCAATTACAAACATTTGAATTTCTTGTCTTGAAGTAGTTTGATCTGAGATTTTTTTACATCAAATTATTTTATGTGCATTTCTTTATCTCTAAATCTATAGAAGATATAATAATGAATTTATATTTATCGAATAAAGAATTTAACGTTATTACATAAATTTTCGATAAATAATATTTAGATGTTTTTTTTCTTGTAACTATTACTTCCGGTTATCCAATTGTTACCAAAATTTAATCAGCTTCTCCCATTATTGTTAGATTGAGGAATCCGTAGTTAAAAATGTCTTAAGTCTTATAGTATTTGATAAATCGTGGATCCAACACACACACGCGCACACGCGCACGCGCGCGCACACACACACATACACACACACACACACACACATCATCGTAAAAATGTTATAATCGGATTCTAGGGACCTTAAAACCTCTCTTAGCGAGAGGTAAAAACGATGACGTCAGATACGAAAACGGTTTGAATACCTTGTTGAATACGGTTCGTCGCCAAAAAAACAGCTTAAACTTCCCTACATATTGTCATTGTCTAATTTCAATTGATACCAGTGAAATAAAATAAAGCAGAAAACTGGTATATGAGTAGAGTATGTAGTATTATTGTAATCAAAGTGGAATATAATTTTTAATGTTATGAAGGGATCTGTAAATCAAAACTAGTGTGATTTCATTAACGTAATTATAATTGCCAAGTCAAAAGAAGTAATTTTGTCAAAATAAAACAATGCCTAAACATAAGCATGGGACAACCAGTCCAAATTGTAGAACCCCCATTACTACCTTCCGCTACCCGTACCTTGTCTTATCCGTACTAGGAGAGCGCAAAGAAATCGAATACGTTTAGCACAAAAGACGGGTTACTTTTAACATAATAACTTCTTTATTTGATTACGAATAATAATGTAGTATATTGTATCTTGATAAGGAAGGTTGGTTCTATGTTCCTAGCTTTTCAGATTTTGCAATATAATCTTTAATTAGCCTGAATATTCATTTGAAAAATGCAAAAAATATGTTTTTTACAAATTATTCCCTGTTAACTCCAAAATCAAAACACAAAACAAAAAGCTACTAACATTGATATTTCCCTTATAAACATACTAATATTAAAAAAATTAATATAACTTTATGCAATCCGGAGTAATCATGGAATTCCGTAACCGGTACAATGCACTAACTTTTTAGTTCAAAAAGCAAATGTAGTGATCGCTCAAATTTCTGAAATGGTCCATTCAGTTGATATGATCTAAACGTCTAGAAACTGCTTTGCGAGTTCTCGTATTTAAATCAAAATATTCTCGCACCCGCAAGAGTGCAGTTTCTAGACTACAAATAATTATTTCCAATATCTACAACATTCTACTTTATCTCTACTATAGATTCCGAAAAATAAATAGGTAGGTATATGTCTATGGCAACCGACAAAATTTGTGTTGATAAATTAAATATAAATGGTGTACACAAATTTTATCTGAAACACCCGTTTTTTTTTACCTACAGTGAATGAGTTTGTATATTTGATAGTTTGGTGATTGAGTACAGTGCGTTGGAGAATGGAGTGAGACTGGAGCAGGTGAATGAGTTTGTGTATTTGATTTAGGTAGCATAATGTCGAAGAATGGAGAAATTGATCGACAAGTTGAAAGGAAAGTGAGTGCGGAATGGAAGGTACTAGGTGCTTTGGGTACTTTTGTTAGAAACGTGAATGTATCTAGAGATGCTCGATAAGATTATGTATTGGAATGCTTACGCCTGCTTTGATGTATGGAAATGAATGGGAAAGCATACCCCGTATTAACCGGCTACCACTAGAAAACGGTTAACCGCTAGATAACGGTTATGTCGGCCATTCGCGGCTATTGCGTGAAAAGTAAATAGACGTTGCTAGGCATTATACACAATCGGTTAATTTATCTCGTGTTATAATTTACGTAATCGGCTGCGCTTCATGCGTAAAACATCGCACTCGACCAAAAAAGTACAGCTTTACACAATTGTTGCATAAATAACGATTATGCCCCAAAACTTTTATTTAAAGCTTTTTAACCTAAAATAATTAAGGAAGCAGGACATTGCGAAAGTATTATTTTACATGTGAAAAGTCGTATATGTGGGAGTTCCGGTCACCGCCCTGTATATGTTGATGAAGTTGAGGGTGTGTTAAGGGAAAATTTCGGACTGAAAAAAGAAAAAAAGCTTGTATGAATGCATATGAAAGTGAGCGAGGTAAAACACATATGTGTACTGTGTAGACAGGAATCTAACCCGGCACTTAGAAAAAACATGAATTTATGTATGTATTTAGTAAAGTTTAAGATGTTTAAGTGTTGATTTTAACTACATACTAGTAAAAGCAATCACTTTGACGCTTGAGAATTACATGGTTTTGTTTATGAAATGTCATTCCCATAGCCACCTTGAAAGCTAACTTTCTATTTACAATGAAACTGTTTCAAATTAATAAAATTTGTAATTAAACTATTATTCACGAAAGATGACTATACAAGGTCATTTGTGAGCCGTCTGATATAATATTACTTGCAGATAACTTCATTGCATTTTGTATGCATAGGCGTCCAACATGAAATATTTATGGACACATTTAACTGAAAAAAAAGAGTAATATATTTGAAAATTATGTTTCTTTCTAAATAATGCCTTTCTGAAAGATTTATGTTCTTCACTTATGTTTTTGCAAAATACAAAAACATAGACTTAATTTATAAACCAAGGAATAATAATTTGATTTAAACGTCATCGCCACTGGGTAAATATTAACACAGAGGGCAGTGTAGTAGATAATTAGGTATCTGTATTTCTACGACATATGTCATTATTATTTATAATGTGTTAGAAATTAATGCCACTATTTACGTATATCTGTCACACCACATAAATTAAATAGACATAGGTCAAGTAATCTTTCTCTTTCTAATACAAAATGTTGCTAAACTACTGCTGTAAAGTGATATGTATTCTTTCTTCGAACAAATGTCCTTGAATAGTCATCTTTCGTGAATAATACTGTACATATTTTTTACGATTGCGCAATAGTTATTTGTATCACTAGGCCAGAAACTTAACATTTGCGAGACCAAGTTTATAAAGCGAGGCCTGCAAATACGAGATCTCACATTTGAGCTTAAAATGCGTAATTATTTTATATCTATTGAAAATATAACATACAAACATTAGTTATACAGGGAATTTATTTTAACGTGCAACATATGGTCAATCACTTCCATGGTTACTACAAACTACTGTCAAAAATGACAGCAATGTAATGTTTGTCCATTTTAAAATGCAACATACAAAAATTTGTAGTTATGTATTTTCAATACCAATTTCCAATAAATTAGTCTACATACTATTAACAAAAAATCAAAACTTTAATGTAGCACATCTTAACAAACTTTGGCTTACCAAAATTCATAATTTTAATGTAATAAATGTTCAAAAATACCTCCATTCACACTGAGGCAATATCCTAGTCGATCTTAGAAAGAATTGACACCATTTGTGACGTGTTCTGGAGGTATCTCCTGTGCTGCAATATTATTTATAATGTTGCATTTTAAAATGGACAAACATTACATTGCTGTCATTTTTTGACAGTAGTGTGTAACCATGGAAGTGATAACCATATGTTGCATTTTAAAATAAATTCTCTGTATATATTTTATATATAAACTATTATTCACGAAAGATGACTATTCAAGGTCATTTGTGAGCCGTCTGATATAATATTACTTGCGGATAACTTCACTACATTTCGAATGCATAGGCGTGCAACATGAAATATTTATGGGCACATTTTAACTGAAAAAATAAGAGTAATTCATCTGAAAATTATGTTTCTTTCTAAATAATGCCTTTCTGAAAGATTTATTTTCTTCACTTATGTTTTTACAATGTACAAAAACATACACTTAACTTATAAACCAAGGAATAATAATTTGATTTAAACGTCAACGCCACTGGGTAAATATTAACACAGAGGGCAGTGTAGTAGATAATTAGGTATCTGTAATTCTACGACATATGTCATTATTATTTATAGTGTGTTAGAAAGTAATGCCACTATTTACGTATATCTGTCACAGCACATAAATTAAATAGACATAGGTCAAATAATCTTTCTCTTTCTAATACAAAATGTTGCTAAGCTACTGCTGTAAAGTGATGTGTATTCTTTCTTTGAAAGAATGACCTTGAATAGTCATATTTCGTGAATAATAGTGTACTTTCGCATATTTTTAATGACAGATGGCGGAAACTCAATTGTATCACGTGAAGTTAGTCGTAGTTACAAAACAAACTAGTCCTAAAGTTGGAACTTATAATTAATCTACACTATTATTCACGAAAGATGACTATTCAAGGTCATTTGTTCGAAGAAAGAATACACATCACTTTATAGCAGTAGCTTAGCAACATTATGTATTAGAAAGAGAAAGATTATTTGACCTATGTCCATTTAATTTATGCTGTGTGATGGATATACGTAAATAGTGGCATTACTTTCTAACACACTATAAATAATAATGACATATGTCGTAGAATTGCAGATACCTAATTATCTACTACACTGCCCTCTGTGCTAATATTTACCCAGTGGCGTTGACGTTTAAATAAAATTATTATTCCTTGGTTTATAAGTTAAGTCTGTGTTTTTGTATTTTGCAAAAACATAAGTGAAGAACATAAATCTTTCAGAAAGGCATTATTTAGAAAGAAATATAATTTTCAAATGAATTATTCTTATTTTTTTAGTTAAAATGTGCCCATAAATATTTCATGTTGCACGCCTATGTAAACGAAATGCAATGAAGTTATCTATAAGTAATATTATATCAGATGGCTCACAAATGACCTTGAATAGTCATCTTTCGTGAATAATAGTTTATACGAGATGTCAGTAATGACAGTATATTATTTTTATGGCAAAATTTAGTTATTTAAGTTACAACAATTAAAGATTTAGCCCAAAAATTTGTAAACATTTTGCTAATTCTTGTGTTGAAAATAATCTAAAATTTACATATCACCAGAACAGTAATGCCAACTCCTTTTGCCGGCTTAGGTCAGCAACAGCGCATTTCTGGACGATTTTGAGTTCTGTAATACTAGTCAAAATGGACGGAGGTACGAAAAAAATATTGTGTACACCTTGTCCGCGAAATCCTTTAGCGCCCTCGAGATAATCTTGCCTCGGCCGCAAGCGGCCTCGGCGACAATTTTTCACTCGGTACGTTAAAGAGTTATTTCGCGGCCTTGGTATACAAATAACTATTCACGTCTGCAACAAACGTGAAAAAAATTATATGGACACCACACGACTTCCTTCTTTCTTGAACGGTTGTACGCCTATTAAACTATAGGTACATATTTTTTAAATATAACTAAATTACAAAATATTAATTTTAACTTCAAAACAGTAGGACAGTGATCATAAAGGTAGGTGCACAACTAGACTATACAAGTCGTAAATAATAAATTTCAACTTTTTACGGCTTATAGTTTTTGAGTTACCGTGAATATCTGTAAAGCGGGAGGTCTAATAGAGACCCAGTCATAAAATTGCATGTATTTGACGTAATTTAACATTAACATATTAATTTATATATATTTTTTGTTATTTTTTGACCTAATCCATAGCAAGCTTTATTACAAAAAACAAGAAGTATATAAGTTTTACTTCCTTGTGCATAGTAAAGGAAGTATTGTAATCATGAAAAATTGCGGTTTTAATCCCTGAATTCATTTTGACTAATAGGGGTTTCCACTATTTTTCAATTTTTTTATATGTTATTCCTCATGAAAACTTATATGTATTACAATAAATAAAACATTTTTATCATAACAGGTTTTCTGTAAAAAAAATATTGAAAACGGTATTTTTTGCAACTCGTTTGAACGGCCAATTTTTACCGCCCCGTCAGCGCGTAAAAGGCCGGCTAATGTAGCTAATGCTCAACAGATGGTGCATGAGTCTCTAGTGGCGTCATCTGTCAATTGATTGTGTACTAACACTCTTCTATTACAGTTTTCTTGAACTAACGCATAGGGGTAAGGATAGGAGTTTTCACTGAACTACAAACAAAAAATGTTTTATTTCAAACTGAGTTTGTTTGTGACCTTACAATTCTTAGAATTAAAGAACTGAACTTCGAATCTTTCGAGTACGACGTCAAGATAATAAGACTTACAAAATATTTGGAGAGATAAATTATATCATACATAATTTATATTTTAATTTGTTACGAATCCTAATCAAAAATTCCAAATCCCTCGTCAACTGAACATCTGGGTGGAATGTTTGTATCCTGGTTTTTCCACAAATATTCTTTTACGGGTGTTTCAACTTGTAAATAATTATAGGCAAAGGCATAACTTCTGGTAATCCCTTGAATTCGTTACTGGAGATTTACCAAATACTTTACAAATATTTAATCCACGAAATACAATAATCTATAAAATACTTATACCTTAGAAAATGCTTTACCAATATAACATACGGCAAATAATAATAATAATTGTATTGTATTCACATTTTTAACTAGTTTATAATACCTACTTCATTATTTTTTAAATATAATGTTCCAATTTGAATGTGCTGCCATCTATTATCACATAGGAAGACATTGAATGTATTTGATGTATGTAGGTAAAATCGAATATTGTAAACTACTCCCATCACACACACATATATATATATATATATATATATATATATATATATATATATATATATATATATATATATATATATATATATATATATATATATATATATATATATTGACGGATAACATAGAAACTAAAATGACGTCACTGGCTGGCAGCGTTTCAAACGTAGTAAATTGTTTTCATTCATTTTTAAAAAATTGGAAACATATTTAACCATTTAAGTAGTGTTTTCAGAAATGTTTTATGTTATATTTTAGTGTAATAGTGTTATTTTTCAATATTTTGATTACGGTGGAAACCCCCATTTCGTCGTGACATCTGTACGTACGTATCTCGCATAACTCAAAAACGGTAAGGCGTAGAAAGTTGAAATTTTGTATTTAGGACTGCTATAACATCTAGTTGTGCACTTCCCTATTTAGTTATTACATAATTTCCAGAAGTTATTCTTTACATGAAGCCTATAATATATCCAAAACTTTAAAAATTTGGAGCATTAAATTCTGGGTCGAGCACATCAAGTATTATTAAATTAGCCATTTGTATAAGCGAGACGTGTAAATGTAAAAATTATATACCTTTTGGTTTTTTAACAAAGCTTGCTATGGATTAAGACAAAAAATAACTAAAAAATAAAAAAAAAATAATGTTAATGTCAAATTACGCCTAATACGTGCAATTTTATAAGAAAGTCGTGTGGTGTCCACATCCGATTTATTTTTAAATTTCAAGCATTTATTTCTAAAATCAAAATAAAACCATTTTATTCAAGAAAAATTGGTAACAATTTCATGTAATATATCACTTGCGGTTAGCCTATTTTAACCAGACCTATTATGTTATTAAGTTAAGTCTTATATAGCAAATTTGAAAAGTTTTGATTATATTTTTAAAAAAATTTCACGACGAAATTAGTCAAAATGGATTCAGGGATGGTCAAAAGGGATATTTCCGTTGAATTCTGAAAACCGAAATTTTTCGCGATTACAATACTTCCTTTACTATGCACAAGGAAGTAAAACTTATATACTTCTTAATTTTTATGTACAAAGAAGTAAAAAGTGTACTTTTTTTTAACAAACGTAAAAAATATTTTTATATAAACGTATCTATAACAACCGGGGCATTATATGAGGGCAGGGGATATAATTTTTAATATTTAGAGGTGCACTTTTTTGTTCAAGAATAGGGGGGGGGGTGATTTTTTGAGTTCAAGGTCAAATGAATACGCAGTTGCAGGTTTAACGCATTTTTATGTAAAGAAATTAATTTAATTAAAATTATTTCTCCACATTATTTACAAACAAAAGACTCGAGCGACCTTGAAGTACTTGAAATCAGCTTATATGTGTGGACGTGTCATTTTGACAACTACAATGTCACTTTGACAAGACCAATGTTTTGACTTTTTTATTTTGAACCGGTAAAAATGTTTTATTTTACAATTTTCAGGCAGTAAAACAGATGAAATTAAAAATAATAACTTTAACAGTTCAAAATTAAAATAAGTCACAATGGTGTAGTCAAAGTGACATTGTTCGTGTCAAAGTGACACGCACACACCTATCAATTGAATCCAAGCACTTCAAGGTTGCTCGAGTCACGTGTCTGCTCGTGCTCTATAGAGAGAAATGAAAGCAACTGCAAAATTTGAATTTAGAGCTGCATTTTTCAAATTTAGAACTGCAGAAACAAGCCAGAGCTGCACCAAATTATATCGCCTGTATGAGGGCATAATAGTTCATTATGCTATCATTATAATCCGATTATCGTTTATGGACTTTAAATTAGAAATACATAATATGAATGGTATTTAACGAAATTTTTTTTAAAATTATAATTCATTACATTAATCATAAGGATTTTACAACAATTTATACATTAATTGATTACAATTAATATAATTAAAACCAATTTACTTTTACCACACATGTAAATAGTAAGCAATGTTATGCATTGATTTTGGACGGATGACGGATCACAATTTTTTTTGGGGACGATATTTATTCACGCTTGAATTCATCTTTGATATTATTTACCGTCACATGTCACACATCCAAATCAGTACAAACTCTCTAAAAAATGTAATAATATTCAGAAATAAATGCTTAAGAAATAAAGAACTGAGATCTGTCATTTGAAAACGAACCTCAACATATAATACTTACATCTTCTACAGACGAGAAAGGAATAATTAGAGGAACATTTATGCGTTTGTCTTCCTCAAAGTATGCAGAAACATTCAAAATAATTTCTTTCCACCGTTCTGATAAAATATCTTCCGAAACATCAAATTCACCCATTCCATCATCTCCGACAATATAGAACGTTGACGTTTTAAAAATAAATAAATGTTGATAATAAATAAAACAATTAAACAACATCCTTAGTAACGCTAAAGTTTAAGCATTATTGTAATCAAAATAATTATTATAAATGAAAACTTATTTCACATACTCTAGTGAGACATAAAATCTTGTATGCACCACGAGTGTTACTAGATAATAATGCCCATAGGACGACATCTCTCCCTCGGGCTAGATCCTCGTCGCCGTGACATTATCATTATCGTAACATCCTTGGTACATAAAATACTATTATATACTTAGCTTACTGCTAATATAATATAAAATATAATTGATATTTTAATTTTTTTATTAGGTTGAAATATGGGCAAAAGCAATGGATTCTAATCATAATACTCAACCAGAGACCTTTGATAATATTTGGAATATGCGAGGTATTTTATCTAATGCATATCACCGAGTAAAAGTTAATATTGGTTGATCACGAATAATACTTTATTCCATTTAAGTGGGTTTTGGGCTTACCGTATACGCTTACATATTACAAAAGACAATATTACAACGAATTTTATGACAGCATTTTCTCTCTATTTTACAGTTTTGTGTTAATTCTAAAATACTCGCAATCGTATTATTCTCATTTACATTTTGATGTTGTATTGTGATGAATATTTTAATGTAAATTAAGATTTATTTTATATTATGTACGTTGAGGGTTAAGAATAAAGGAATAAAAAATATGTCTTAATTACTGTTATATTTCAATAATATTATGGTATTTAATGTACAAAATGGTATGTGACAATCTTAACTTATCTTTCAACAATAAAAGGCAGTGGTCTATAATAAACTATTAAGGAATGAATTAAGTCTAGGACCATTTTCCCTTTACCCTATATACATAATACCTACCACCATTTTATTATGAACTCTTGAGATAGTACGCAATAATCACAATTTTTTATTTAAAATCTTTGAAATAGGTGTGACCATTTTTTTTTAAATATAAATTTATTTATTATTATAAATGTTAAAAGTTTTCCTAAATATTTAATAAATTATTTCTTTAATAAAATATAATTCTAAATAACGTCTGTCACTTTTGTCGTTTTTTTTTTATTTTTGGTATATTTAATTAATTTAAAAAACGCATAATGATGAAAATATTAAAATTAGATAGATAAAAAGATGGCCACATATCCCTTTCCTACGAGAAAAATGGAATCAATTTTAAATATTATTTTTAATATTATTGATTTACCATAAGCTCAAAGCCATTACATTATTTAAACTTCAATTATATTTTGTTAATTATTTACATTATCTATCTAAATTCTTGTGTAGTTGACTCCAATTACCATTATTTTATGTAATTTTACTGACGTACATACATAACTACAGGAAAATTGTTATAACAATAACAGATAATAACTAGAACATCAAAATGCATGGTAAGTGATAAAGAATGTGATAGTATTATCACTTTCTTTCGAATATCTTACTCCCGGAGTGGTCGATTACAACTAAACATTAATTTTCAACACGTGTTCATTTCGTTAATCTTAGATTGGGCGGTTTTCATTTTCATAGAGGTAATTAACGTTTAGTTTAAGTCTATATTCTATTGTTGGTTTGGGTGTAGGGACGCGTAGATTGGAACTGCTTTTGCCTTAGCCAATTCTGATGCGTTTTTTGCGGCGTCTTTTAATTTACTCGTTGTAGAAAACGTCGTAGCATGAAGTAGCTGTGCACTTTGGCCAGGAAACATTGACGTCAATACATAATTGAATCCACCAACCTGAAAATATTTATTATTAGAAAATTCACTAAATTACGCAAAGAGTTATTTTAAATAATTTGTATAGCTCCAAGTGAAGAGTTTTGGAAAGGCGACAAAATTTATGAATCTTGTCGTAATAGGAATTTATTCGCCATTAGGTTGCTAAACCCTTACGTAGCCTACTAGCCCAGTCGCATCTGTATTGGACCAAAGAATTTTGCGCAAAAAGTAAATTTTTCAGAATTAAAATTTATTAAATACAAATTATTTATAGAAAAGCAAATGAGTATTTTAAACACAATATAGTTTTAACAATATTTAATACGTACTCCCAATTATAATAATCATAAAAAAAATAAAGACAAAATTATGTCTGGCGCATATCAACTGGACAGACCGTAACTGTAACGCAGGCGCAGAGTTAATGTCTTAATATATCGTATCTAACGATACGAGTGTGGACAGCATAAATAGTGATTTTATGAGACATTAAACATTTTCCAAAATATTTATTTTATAAAAATATAGTTAACAACTGGAAGTAAAAGCAGCAAAACAATATATTGAAGAAAAACAACTACAATGGTTCGGTCATCTTATTAGATTATCAGGCACCAGACAAGTAAAAACACTATGGAAAGCCAAAACAACCAGCAAACGAAGCAGCGGAGGACCGCATAAATCACAGGACGACGTCATGGAAGAAATTTTAAACAAGAAGTAAATGATTAGACGAAATTTTTGATCGATCAACATTTAGTCATTTGAAAAAATTTAAAATAATTATCAATGCAAATGTTTTACAGGGCCTAAAACAATTTGGAAAGAATTTTTTAAATTTCAATTGCCCTTAAAATAAGGGAGATATGACGATTTTAGAAAAAAAATACCACCAATAACTACGAACCGGGGCATCAAATCAAAAATTGGAACTAAGAAAAGTTGTTTGTTTTAATGAGTTCTAACTACCAGTTTCGGGTGTGACGACATTAACACCCTATATATATATATATATATATATATATATATATATATATATATATATATATATATATATATATATATATATATATATATATACACTGACCGGCACGAAAAACGGGCCATTTTTTTTGTAACAAAAATGCCAATAACACTTAATTTCAGTAATTTCTATAAAATGTTGTTATTGATAGATGTCAACTGAACTTTCTCGGCCTCACATCAAATCATCAACTCCTAAAAACCACTAATTAACTCCAACATTCCGATTCTTAACTTGTCATAACGAAATCACGAAATTAACAAAATGTATTAGTACGCTTATATTGGTTTCATTTATTTTATTTGCTTGTTTCATTGTTTATTTGTCAATTCATTGTGTTGAAAATGTCACTGAATGCAGAAATTGTAGCTTCTATTGTTGCATTAATTGAAGACGGAAGAAGTCAACGTTATGTTGCAACCCGATACAATGTATTATTAGCTATTTTAATCTTTCATTTAATAATACCAAATGGTCGTCCGTAAACCCATAATAAAAATATGTAATATTACAAAATAAAAAAGCAGTAACATTTAAAAAAAAAATGTCCCGTTTTTCGTGCCGGTCAGTGTATCTACTTTTTTTATGGATCATAGAAAATACAATGTTAAAATTTTCATAGGGCTGTAAATTCTGCCGTATTAATTTTAGAACTAAAGTGTAAATACAAAAAATGTTCAGAATATAATATGTTCTTGTCAATGTACAATAAAATATCCGTCTTTAAGGTTTTACAGAGTGCCATGCGAGACAAAACATACAATTAAAATAGAATTGTTTGACTTTGACAGATAAAAGTTTATTAACTGACATTTAATTGTTATCCATTGAGTTTTTTCTGCAATGGTAAATGTACCCATGCTTACTGATAAATAAATTAATGAATTCAATGATTATTTATGACACATATCATAGCCAATCCTAAGCATTACAACTGTTTGAAATTTTGTGCTATTGCTCATGGCACTCTGTAAATAGGTAAAAATTATTACTTTTATTTTGCATCTTTTTAGCAAACGAAACGCATGTAAACCATAATTTTGCACCTTCTAGATGTAGTTTTTAATTCTGGGCATTTTGTAATTACACTTTTGTTCTAAAATTAATAGGGCAGAATTTACAGCAAAATGAAAATTTTACCATTGTATTTCCTATGGTCCACCAAAAAAGTAGACACCCGGTATACAGTTGTCCCAGGACGAGCTTCCGCTATCGTTATTTTAAAAATTATTCAATATTATTTTACGAAATTTGGTATCTAGGGGTTTTCCGATATGCCCGTTTCAACTAAAATATTTTCAAAGCAGTAGCATTTCTAGTTTATCAGGATGTAGACCTTAACTTTCTTATTTTAAATGGAATGCTATATTTTTTATTTTACCGTTGGATTCAAAAGAAAATTTTAAATATGAAACCATAAAAAATGTTTACTCATGCTCAACCACTTTTGGCGTAATTAAACTTTTTTTGATTTTTTTATCTAAAAACGGCCACTTCTTTATCGCTCTATATCTCAAAAAAGGAATCGAATTTCTATAATCTGTAAAAGCAGTTTTATAAAGAAAGCTTTTGTTTACAATAATACATATTAATAATGGACTATTTTTGAAAATTGTAATTTCTACGTTAAGGTGCAGTTTACAAAATTCAAAAATGGAACATCCCTTTTTTTATTATTTGAATGAATTCTTCGTAAAAAATAGGGGTAGTTTGTGTAGCATATCCTATGTTGAAAGTTGATAGATTTTTAGTAAAATGGAAAATATTACGTAGAAATTACAATTTTCAAAAATAGTCTATAATTAATAAGTATCAGTGTTAACAAAGCTTTCTTTATAAAACTATTTTTACAGATTATAGAAATTCGATTCCGTTCTCGAGATATAGTGATAAAAAAGTGGCCGTTTTTTGATAAAAAATAAAAAAAAATGAATTATATCGGAAGTGGTTGAGCATGAGTAAAATTTTTTTATGGTTTCATATGTAAAATTTTCTGAATTCAACGGTAAAATAAAAAATATAGCATTCCATTTAAAATAAGAAAGTTAGGGTCTACTTCCGGTAGATACCAAATTTCGTTAAAAATAACCACTGAGTTACAAAATGGCCCGTCTACCTTTTCTTCTTTTCAATTTGATTTTAAATAAACAATTCTTATTTACTGTTAAGAATAATAAATTTGTCTACAAAGGGTAAGTAGTTAAAATCCTTTTTTCTATTTTGGTTCTTTAATATGTACTTTATTAAACTCATTTGGATATCATAAAGTACTTCTTTATGGCATCCAAATGAGTTTCATAACCGAAATAGAAATTCCTAAACATGAAATAACGTATATTTTTAAATATTTATTGACAAAACGACCGAAATAGAAAAAATAGTATAAAATTCACGTTTCATAAGACATTTCAGCGCACTTGTTCTGTTATAAAACTCGCGACAAGCAGCTCATTTCTAAGAAAAACGCGTGCGCTAAAATAATGTATTATGAAACTTGCATATTAATGCACTATTTTGTGTTCAATATTTATTGTGGGATGTTACTTAATAAATAAAAAACAAACAATATTGATTTGAAAAATATTGATAAATCCTTTTAAAAAATCGATATTTTTCCCCTGCAATTAGGGATTTTTGATAATAGTTGCTGGTTTTCATGCAACTTCCAAAAATCGCCATATGAACAACTGACAATTCGATATAAAAAAATTCACTAAAACTCTTCTCGGTGCATTTTTTTTGTGCATCTTTCTGAAAAGATGCATTGTGGAAACTAGGCATATTATGTATTTTTACGTACCATTTTACTACAATTTTTCTTAAAACGATCTAATCCAAAAGCACAGATTGCTCTACTGAAACCTTTAACTTGTGATTCAATCCATGCTGAACGAACAGCTACCGTGCATCCTGGATTATCTTCACTTTCACGATATTCTACCTTTTCGGTAATCGACTGTAATAAAAATATTAAAACATCTATAGTTTAATAAGTACAAAATTTATAATACCATAATTTTAGCCAATCCTAGATTTCGTGTATATGTTACTAGAGTCCTTTTAGTTGGATCGACTATAGATTCTTCAACTATGCACACTATTTTTCCCCCAGGTACGAATCTTTCAGCCCATCTTGGACAAGAGCTATTTGTTTTTGATAGCAGACGTTTAGAAAATAATTTTCCTGATCGTATTTCACGATAAACTGTATCTTCAGAGAGTACGTGTGCACTTAAACAAAGAATTGGATTATGCAAATGTCAGACTGATCAGATTGCTCAAATTGTCAAAAAATATCTACCTGTTTGGATTTGGATATCGTTGCCAGAATGCCTGGGCCACTTGATCCCATGTAAAGTTAAACGTAGCTATATGTTCGTAATATTTTGGCATGTTTGCTTTCTAAAATTTCTTCTATTCTTTCATTTCCGAATATAACCAAAAATGTTTTGTCTGTAAGAAAGCCTTAATATTAGAAAATTTATGATGAATGATGAGGTAAATAACTTTTTTTGTTACAAATACAGTAAAATTTTTGATATGAATTGTATGAAAATGTATAATTTAGTGAGACGTGAGACTACACACGTCCACTACACACAAACCATGTATGGAAAGAAGAAACATGACTTGTTAGATAATAATTTAGCTAGTGGTGGTGGTTATCGATTGATTATACATAATTTTGGCGGTTATGGAATGTGTTATGAGGAATTTAAATTTTGATAAAAGAATAATAAATGAAAATTATATAGATATGTTTACTATCAGGAAATATATTATTATACCAATTTACAATTAGTTCAAGGAGACGGTCCCATGGTGTAATGGTTAGCACTCTGGACTCTGAATCCAGCGATCCGAGTTCAAATCTCGGTGGGACCTATGCTCATTTTTCGTCCTTTTTTCTCATTTTGAAATTGGATTTTTATTTAATTTATAATTTCAAAATATTGTATCAATTGTTTAAATTTAAGATACTTTTAAATTTTATTTAGTTAATTTTTTATACATGTTTAGTGTTATTGTTCTGCAGAATTGCAGACCATTACAAAAAATGTGTTGAGGTCCCACCGAGATTTGAACTCGGATCGCTGGATTCAAAGTCCAGAGTGCTAACCATTACACCATGGGACCCATGTTTTCACAGATTTTAAATTAATATAAACGGGAAACAATTAAAAAAATATTTATAATAAATACTATCATAGATATTTAGTAAAGTTTATTAATTATACAAAATAATAGCGTTTATAAAGTTATATGTAATATGAACGCCTTACAAATATTTTTATATACAACCGACAAATAATCTTAACGTCCGACTGGTATGTTATTATCATAACACCCAGGGGCGTGTTATAAGTTGTTAAGATATTGATACTGGGATAGTGGGATAAAGCCTAAAAACAAGCAGAAGTATTCATAGTCTAGCTATTCCGTAAATTTTATTAAATCTTTTTGATCCGTAATCCGTAGAATTTTAAAAAATATAGCCGTACGTTAAACGTTGAACGCACCACGGGTGTTAAACGGACAAATGCTTTCGGTCAACGTACACACCTCGAGTCGCAGGTCCTCGGAAAGTACACTATTGGCTTTAGGCGTTATTGTTCTTATAATATCTTTGATATGTTAATTAATATAATATTTTACTTATACATATTATATATTTAAGAACTGATGTTCTTTTATATTTTTAGCAACATAGTTGTGAAGCCCGGATAGCTCAGTCGGTAGAGCATTGGACTTTTAATCCAAGGGTCCAGGGTTCAAGTCCCTGTTCGGGCGAAGTTTTTTTATATTTTTTTTGTCTATTCACATTTTTGTAATATTAATATATTATAAATTTATAACATTACTAACTTTGTTAAATTATAATAATACGTTAACATTGTTAAACATTTTCAATTTTCATTTATACTCCACAATGTTAATGTTAGTGACTGACTGACGTTTCATAACATTTCATACCTTTCCCGTGAATAACCAGTAAACAACGTGTTACTTTTGATTTTTACCTTTTACGAAGAATTAGCAATTTAAATGAATGCAGTCCATAACTTGTAAAAGATTTAATTTAGTATTATCAGCATTTATTACGATTCGCAACGTGTCGAAAACTAATAAGTGAATATTATTTGGGGTTATGTGTACTGACATTTGTCTTAATACAAAGATTTGTTTATGTATTGTAGGTTTCATTTTGCACAAGCAAGTATAGTTAGCAAGAAGATGGCTAGTCCAAGTTCTGAAGCTGTGATACGAAGGATTGACAATGTTATAAAATCAGTAGAAGACAAGAGGCTTTATCGGGGATTAGAACTTTCAAATAATATGAAGGTTTTATTGGTTAGTGATTCAACCACAGATAAGTCTGCTGCCTCTATGGATGTAAATGTTGGTAAGTGAATTATTTCCTAGTTTCAGTAACTTTATTTTGATCACGTTATTTTAATTTTAGGATACTTAAGTGATCCAGATGAAATTCCAGGCTTAGCTCATTTCTGTGAACATATGCTCTTCTTAGGAACAGAAAAGTACCCGAAAGAAAACGACTATAGCAAATTTTTAAGCGAACATGGTGGAAGCAGTAATGCATCTACTTATCCTGATCATACTACTTATTATTTCGATGTTGTGCCTGATCAACTTGGAATTGCTTTAGACAGATTCGCGCAATTTTTCTTAAATCCATTATTCACTGAAACGGCAACTGAAAGAGAATTAAATGCTGTAAATTCTGAGCATGATAAAAATATTTCCAGCGATATGTGGCGTTTAGATCAATTGGATAAACATACGTCAGATCCAGCTCACCCTTACCACAAGTTTGGGACTGGTAATAAAAGAACTTTAGACATCATACCAAAAGAAAAAGGAATCAATGTTAGAGATGAACTTTTAAAGTTTCATGATACATGGTATTCGTCAAATATTATGGCTTTGGCAGTGTTAGGAAAAGGTATAAACGTTGTATAATAAACTATAGTATTAAGTACATAATTCAAAACTATTGTTATGGAATATACATATTTCAGAGAGTTTGGATGAATTGGAAGAAATGGTAGTAAACTTATTTATGGCAGTAAAAAATAAAAATGTTGTTGCACCGACATGGAAACAACATCCGTTTTCTAAAGAAGAACTGAAAATTTGTGCATATGTTGTACCAGTAAAAGATGTTCGAAATTTGAATATTGTATTTCCTACTCCAGATTTGCAGGAGTATTACAAGTCTTCGGTAAGTTTTAAAATAAACATAACATAAAAAAATCACAAAAAATTCTGTTTGTAAGAATGGGCAAAGATGAAGGTTTGCGGTTTTTAACAAACAAAGAACATGTATATTACACGATTGCTCATTCTTTGTAATAACATAAATCTTATTTATCAATACTAACATTATAAGGCATCCATTTTCTGCAAATTGGATCATTACAAAAACATTGTTTTAATTCTATTTTACTATCGCTATTTATATCAAATTCTCCATCACCATAATCAAAAGTTAATTCGCTATTTTCATTAATATCTTTGTTTGCAAATATACAGATTTTGGGAATAGTATAATCAGTTCTAACTGGAATTAAAATACAATTAGGATTACAACTGTGATTTAAATATCTTCCAATATTTCCAAAATAAGCCGGATCTATAAAAGTGGAATTAAGTTTATCACCAAAATGTTCTTGAATACAAATAACGTAATTCATTTTATTATTATTATTATTGTATTTAAAACGTCTCACTGCCTCTGACTTGGATATGACTTCGCCAGCATATTCACAAATGAAGTTTCCTTGTAATATGTTCTTAGTTGTAAATAATCCAAGTCCTTTATCTCCACAATTTCTTACTTCTAAATTATTTCGTGGGCCGAATTGTACCAGTCTATTTCCACACATTGTACGTTTACATTTACAATTTGTATTGCACTCATATAAACCATTACTGAATTTATCCTTAGTTAAAATGTAATTTATATGGATATCTTTTGTATTCTTAAAATCTTTAAATATGTAGTTTAATCCATATTTTTTTATACATAAACAATTTGTTTCCAAAGTACATATATTTTCGCATTTACAACCTTCTCCAAATATATCTTCAAAATATTCTTCAGTTTCATTTGTTGGAATATTTTCAACTATATACAGTACATTTTCAGCTGAATAATCTTCGTAAGGATCGCGAAAATCCATTTTTTAATGTTGCAAATGTTGAAGGAAGTTAAAAAGTAAATTTACTATTTTAAGGTTATGTTGTGGATGTTATGAGACATGTGTATAGTGTTCGTGTTCGGCGGAAAAGCGAAGTATAGTTGAATTCACGGAAGATGACTATTCAAGGTCACTTGTTCGAAGAAGGAATACGTAGCACTTTCTACATCAGTAGCTTAGCAACATTTCATGTTAGAAAGAGAAAGATTGTTTACCAAATGTCTATGTAATTTATGCTGTTTGAAAGATATACGTAAATGGTAACATTACTTTATAATGCACTACAAATAATAATGACGTATGTCGTAGAGTTACAGATATTTAATTTAGCTGCTATACTGCCCTCTGTGCTAATGTTTATTCAGTGACGCTGACACATCAAATTATTACTCCATGGTTTATGTCAACGACCAAATATAACTACACAAAAATTCATTTGGTTTGTTTTGATTTCGGCTGGCCAGACAGAGAAACTAGAGATAGAGATATGTCTTATCTAGTCCGAGTATTAATCACTAGAGGTCACCACTGAGGCCATATAGAGTACCAGTATCTAGTTTGAACGTTGCTCTCTAGAGGCGCAAGTGTTCTTAGTTAAAATTTCGTAGTTAACATTTAAGGTTAACATTAAATAGTTTATAAGGTTTAATCTTCAAGAAAAACCAACGTATCACTCACAAAACCACTACAACTATAAAATAAAGACAAAATACACATAGGGTACCTTTATAACCAGGGTATGGCCATGGGCCAAGATCGCCGCCATTGTCGGTAATTGATTTTCCTATTTATTTGTAATAAATGTGATATTATATTATAAAATAATATTAAATTATCACACTGTGAATTTATAAAGGTAAGAAAAATTAATTTATTTAAGAGATACACAATTATTATTAAGATATACATTTAGAGGTTATGTAGAATATATGACATGGGTTGTTATTATCACATCTAATTTAATATCTGTAGTTCTTATTTACATAATAATTGTATATTCTAAACTTATCTTTTAAAAATTTAAATGATTGTGCTTAATATTGGTAATTTTTAGTTGTTTTCAGTGACAGTAATCGTGGTGGGTATCTCAACAAACTATACAAGTAAATAAAATAAAATATATTACTTACACTTTAAATACATATTAAAATGATAATTAAATGTGTTTTTCATTAAAATAAAACAAATAGCCACGAAAATACATAATACTTTGCGCAAGAACCACACATATAACAGATGTCCCGGTAATGGCGGACGAAACGTGAGCCACGCCATGGCCATACCCTGGTTATAAAGGTACCCTAAATACACATGCTTCTACATGACCTCTATTGAGCAATGTTCAAACTAAACACTAGACTATATACTAGGGTACCTTTATAACCAGGGTATGGCCATGGGCCAAGATCGCCGCCATTGTCGGTAATTGATTTTCCTATATATTTGTAATAAATGTGATATTATATTATAAAATAATATTAAATAATCACACTGTGAATTTATAAAGGTAATACAAATTAATTTATTTAAGTTATATACAATTATTATTAAGACATACATTTATAGGTTATGTAGAATATATGATACGTGTTGTTATTATCACATCTAATTTAATATCACTAGTTCTTAATTACATAATAATTATATTTTCTACAATTACATTTTAAAAATTTAAATGATTGTGCTTAATATTGGTTATTTTTAGCTGTTTTCAATATGTCAGTAATCGTGATAAGAACTTACCAAACTACACAAATAAATAAGATAAAATATATAACTTACACATTAAATACATATTATAATGATATGTAAATGCGTTTTTCATCAAAATAAAACAAATAGCCACGAAAATACATAAAAATTTGCGCAAGAACAACACATATAACAGCTGTCCCGGTAATGGCGGACAAAACGTGAGTCACGCCATGGCCATACCCTGGTTATAAAGGTACCCTACTATATACTAGGGTACCTTTATAACCAGGGTATGGCCATGGGCCAAGATTGCCGCCATTGTCGGTAATTCATTTCCTTATTTATTTGTAATAAATGTGATATTATATTATAAAAGAATATTAAATTATCACACTGTGAATTTATAAAGGTAATAAAATTTCATTAATTTAAGAGATACACAATTATTATTAATATTTACATTTAGAGGTTATGTAGAATATATGACATGGGTTGTTATTATCACATCCAATTTAATATCTGTAGTTCTTATTTACATAATAATTGTATATTCTAAACTTACCTTTTAAAATTTAAATGATTGTGCTTAATATTGGTAATTTATAGTTGTTTTCAATATGTCAGTAATCGTGGTGGGAATCTTAACAAACTACACAAGTAAACAAAATAAAATATAATACTTACACTATAAATACGTATTAAAATGATAATTAAATGTGTGTTTCATTAAAATAAAACAAATATCCACGAAAATACATAATAATTTGCTCAAGAACAACACATATAACAGATGTCCCGGTAATGGCGGACGAAACGTGAGCCACGCCATGGCCATATCCTGGTTATAAAGGTACCCTACTATATACTAGGGTACCTTTATAACCAGGGTATGGCCATTAGGGTACCTTTATAACCAGGGTATGGCCATGGCGTGGCTCACGTTTCGTCCGCCATTACCGGGACATCTGTTATATGTGTTGTTCTTGCGCAAAGTATTATGTATTTTCGTGGCTATTTGTTTTATTTTAATGAAAAACACATTTAATTATCATTTTAATATGTATTTAAAGTGTAAGTAATATATTTTATCTTATTTACTTGTGTAGTTTGTTAAGATACCCAACACGATTACTGTCACTGAAAACAACTAAAAATTACCAATATTAAGCACAATCATTTAAATTTTTAAAAGGTAAGTTTATAATATATAATTATTATGTAATTAAGAACTAGTGATATTAAATCAGATGTGATAATAACAACACATATCATCTATTCTACATAACCTATAAATGTATGTCTTAATAATAATTGTATATATCTTAAATAAATTCATTTTTATTACCTTTTTAAATTCACAGTGTGATTATTTAATATTATTTTATAATATAATATCACATTTATTACAAATAAATAGGAAAATCAATTACCGACAATGGCGGCGATCTTGGCCCATGGCCATACCCTGGTTATAAAGGTACCCTAATGGCCATGGGCCAAGATCGCCGCCATTGTCGGTAATTGATTTTCCTATTTATTTGTAATAAATGTGATATTATATTACAAAATAATATTAAATAATCACACTGTGAATTTATAAAGGTAATAAAAATTAATTTATTTAAGATATATACAATTATTATTAAGACATATTTATAGGTTATGTAGAATATATGATATGTGTTGTTATTATCACATCTAATTTAATATCACTAGTTCTTAATTACATAATAATTATATATTCTAAACTTACCTTTTAAAAATTTAAATAATTGTGCTTAATATTGGTAATTTTTAGTTGTTTTCAATACGTCAGTAATCGTGATGAGATCTTAACAAACTACACAAGTAAATGAAATAAAAATATTACTTACAGTTTAAATACATATTGAAATGATATGTAAATGCGTTTTTCATCAAAATAAAACAAATAGCCAGAAAAATACATAATAATTTGCGCAAGAACAACACATATAACAGACGGCCCGGTAATGGCGGACGAAACTTGAGCCACGCCATGGCCATACCCTGGTTATAAAGGTACCCTACTATATACTAGGGTACCTTTATAACCAGGGTATGGCCATGGCGTGGCTCACGTTTCGTCCGCCATTACCGGGACATCTGTTATATGTGTTGTTCTTGCGCAAAGTATTATGTATTTTCGTGGCTATTTGTTTTATTTGAATGAAAAACACATTTAATTATCATTTTAATATGTATTTAAAGTGTAAGTAATATATTTTATCTTATTTACTTGTGTAGTTTGTTAAGATACCCACCACGATTACTGTCACTGAAAACAACTAAAAATTACTAATATTAAGCACAATCATTTAAATTTTTAAAAGGTAAGTTTAGAATATATAATTATTATGTAATTAAGAACTAGTGATATTAAATTAGATTTGATAATAACAACACATATCATATATTCTACATAACCTATAAATGTATGTCTTAATAATAATTGTATATATCTTAAATAAATTAATTTTTATTACCTTTTTAAATTCACAGTGTGATTATTTAATATTATTTTATAATATAATATCACATTTATTACAAATAAATAGGAAAATCAATTACCGACAATGGCGGCGATCTTGGCCCATGGCCATACCCTGGTTATAAAGGTACCCTACTATATACTAGGGTACCTTTATAACCAGGGTATGGCCATGGGCCAAGATCGCCGCCATTATCGGTAATTGATTTCCCTATTTATTTGTAATAAATGTGATATTATATTATAAAAGAATATTAAATTATCACACTGTGAATTTAGAAAGGTAATAAAAATTAATTAATTTAAGAGATACACAATTATTATTAAGACATACATTTAGAGGTTATGTAGAATATATGACATGGGTTGTTATTATCACATCTAATTTAATATCTGTAGTTCTTATTTACATAATAATTGTATATTCTAAACTTACCTTTTAAAATTTTAAATGATTGTGCTTAATATTGGTAATTTATAGTTGTTTTCAATATGTCAGTAATCGTGGTGGGTATCTTAACAAACAACACAGGTAAATAAAATAAATTATATTACTTACACTTTAAATACATATTAAAATGATAATTAAACGCGTTTTTCATTAAAATAAAACAAATATCCACGAAAATACATAATAATTTGCGCAAGAACAACACATATAACAGATGTCCCGGTAATGGCGGACGAAATGTGAGCCACGCCATGGCCATACCCTGGTTATAAAGGTACCCTACTATATACTGTCTCTACGTGGCCTCTAGGGAGAAATACTCGAACTAGACAAGACTTATCTCTAGTTTCTCTGTCTGGCTAGCCGAAATCAAAACATTCAGTGAGGAGGGATAGGGAATATTTTGTCTAGTTATATTTGATCGTTGGTTTATGTCAAGTATATGTTTTAGTGTTTTACAAAAAAATAGGTGATGAACATAAATCTTTGAAAAAGGCATTATTTAAAAATAAACATATTTTTTAAAAATAAATTACACTTTTTTTACAGTTATAATGTATCCATAAATATTTCATGTTATACGCCTATGCATACGAAATGCAGTGAAGTTATCTGCACGTAATATATCAGACTTTTCAGACGGCGTATAATTGACCTTGAATAGTCATATTTTGTGAACAAAACAATCTGCCTAATTCACGATAGTTGTTAACATAGTCGTTAGGTTACAACTGAGAGTCAACAACGATTTTTAGCAACTTTTATAACAACTGTCTTTCAATGAGGTGTTGCATAAAAAATTAACATATCTTTTTTCTTCTGAAATTCGAATAAGTATGTTCTACAGTATTATTAAATATGATTTTCTGTTCAAATTACTGTATATATTAAGCACAGTAGCAATTTAAAAATTTACTTTTTGAATTGGCGCCAAATTACACTGCCTGTGATATCAGACTTACATTAGCCAATGACAAAACTGGAAAGATGATGAAAAAAAAAACAAATGTATCATACATCAACGTCAATGATTGCTTTAATGACAACTGTGTGACATAAGGTCTGACTTATAGTGCAGCGTGATTTTTGGTTCTTTAGTGTAGTTCTTAGTTATTTATTATTATATTACAGCGTTATATTTCAGAGTTCAATGCCCTGTATTATAAAAGATGGATAAGTAAAGCACTAGCAAAAATTTACTCTTGAAGTAAAATACTTTATTCCAGAGATTTTCGTCAAAACAAGAATAAAAATACTAGCTAATTAAATCTATAGTATAAATTACTCCAACGATGTGCGAGGAAGTAAATTTTATTCCGTAAAATAAATTTGACACATGTCAACATTAACTAAATTAAATTCATTATACATTTCATCCCATGTATTATTTTTACATTTATTTATCTCCAACATGTTTGCTTTGTCTATTTCTAAGTAATTTTCCCCGTTCTCTTTTTTCCATTTTAGTTGACACCTGACACGCACACATACATTATTGTCTATTTTGACTTTTGGATTTATTTCGTGTTAGGAACATACAGAATACATATTGTTAAAACTTATATAAAACATATTCCAGCGAGACATTGTTTGGAACAGATCCTCCAGTTGGAGATTCACATTATCGCCAATAGTGGTCTTAAGAAATACCGTCTAGTAATGTTTTATCCTAGATTTATCAATCTCTCTTATGCTCCAGTAGTGCAAAGATTAGCCGGTATAAGAAACCGTAGCCTGAGTGCACATTTTCCAGCTAAAAAATTAAATGTATTCAATAGTTCTTATTTAATTATAAAAATATTTATATTTACATCAAAATGATTTTTACAACAAAGAAGTTATGATTTTATGTTTTTATATTTACTTGCGACAACTATTTCATTCTTCTTTCTTCGTTTTGAGGCACTACTAGAAATATTTTTCCCTATTATCAGTTCTATTTGGGCACACCGCACAAAACACTTTTTTACAACCATGTTAGATTATTTCCAAATACAAAAATCAGTAGTAGTTGACAGCCGTCATGACTGGCACTCGTTTTATTTCCGTTGGTGGCAAATGTAAGCCACACCTTCATTGGTAAGTTCGATTCGAACGTCATCAGTCGAAAGGGGAAGCGGAAATTCAAACATTATAATTTCAAAGACAATTTTCTCATGAATAAAGAATAATACGAAAAAAATAAAAAATAGGGGTAAAATATTTTTTCTTAATCTTTCGATTAAAGCAAAGAAAAAAAACCGTGCAACACCTCATTGGTATTCTGTAAATACATAATTAACGATATTGTTAAAAACGGTCGTTCTGAACAATCGTTGTTAAATATAGGAGTGAAGTTATTAACAAGTGAGTTAAAAGGCATATCGATTCTCAATATTTGTACATATTTCTACTCTATTCACAACCTAAAGTGACAGATTTTGATTCGTTTCACATTTGAGTTTTTAATAATTGCCGCTTTCTTTTTATCAAGAAGATCAACTCCGAGTAGCACACATCTACCTTAAATCGTTCTTTTTAAAAGGGGATAAATGATCTTGTACTACCCATTTTCTTCGTCCCCGCCCCCGCGAAGCACCACCTTTGAAACAGGATCATTTAGATCCTGAACTGATCCCGAATGTCATTGTCACGTCAATACGACTGACTGCTATGTATTTTGTCTTTTTTGTAAGTATTTGATATTAAAATGACATGAATAGAAGAAATTAATTAGTTTAAAACGTTATATCATATCATGTACCATTACCATAAGAAATACATCCATATTTGAATACTCAAAGGTGAAAGAATTAAAAAAAAATATATATATATATATCATCACGGCATATTACCCATTGCTGGGTGTGCCAATCTGCTTTGTTCGCAGATATCGGTAATGATGATGACATATTTGTACCGTACGGGCGTTTACCAGGCGTCACCTCACGGGCACTCATTGCTGGCGTGGAGAGTGCACCACAGGGGTCAATTTTGTGCCATTTTAAAATTGGAAATATTTGGCGTCGGTCGGGATCGAACCCGGTTCCCCGGATTCGCGACCAGACACTCAGGCACGCGGCCATGAGACCCCATGAAAGAATTTAATATGTCAAAATCAAATCACATATACAACAGACTATAACCACAAGCAAATACAGTATATTATTATATTATAAATATAATGCTATATGTTTTTATCTTCTATTTCTTATTTAAAAAAATCTGATGTGGCCAGCACATTACCTTCCGTCAGTTCTATGTATTTAGTACAAATTTCATACAGAAAATTCTTTGCTAAAGATTATATTCCTTGTATTTTACCTTCCGGCAGTTGCTTGTATTTTATGCAAATTCCATACAGAAAATTTATAGCAAAAGATCCTATATTTCCAGCACGATTTCCAGTAAAATTAAGACAAACACACTATGTTAATTTCACTTGACACTGACATCTTTCAATCAAAATTTTCTTAATATAGTAGCTGTTTCCATAGCTATGGCTACTTTATGAAATTTAATTTCTTTATAATTTTTAACTCTATATCCATTTAATATTAAGTATAAAATGCAGTCAAATCGTACAGAGAATAAAATATTATTTAATATTTATAATAACATTAAATGGGAAAAAATTATATTTAACATATTTTTTTCAAGAAAAACTGTTAAAATCTTCAAATGAGGGTACTTCCGGTTATCGAATTCTAACCAAAATCTAATCAGCTCTTCACGTGGATGTAACAAAGAGAAATACGAAAGAATTATAATTTTTAGAATTGTAGTATGGAAGTTATCGTAGACGAAAATTTTGTTACACACACACACACACACACACGCACACACACGCACACACACACGCACGAACACGCACACACACGCACACGTACGCACACACACGCACACACACACACACACACACACACACACACACAACATCATCATCGTAAAAATAGTAAAAACGTATTCTAGGGACCCTAAAACGTGCTTATTCATCAAAAACTCACCACCGTATTTTTTGACCAAAGACAATATCTTCCTTACCTAATGGTGACGGAAGGTAAAAATATATACTGTTCTTTTTAGAAGTAGTTCAGTTCTGTTCAGTACGAAGTAACATCAGTTCATTTTCCCCCTAAAAAGAAAGCGCCTAATGAGTGATAAGAAAATTTGGGGTCCAAGATATTCTGCGGAACAATATATTCTAATGGTAGATTTTACGATAATTTTGGACTAATTAAATAACAAAGCTAGTTTTGCATTTCAGTTCTGATAACCGCTAGTTAGAAATTTTGAAAATGGTTGATTGACTAAATTTTGCCCTGTAATCTCTTTATAGACCCATAGCTAGGCGTAAAAATTAAGTGTTGGGAGAATCAGATGAAGTTCTCCAGTTTAGTATACGTGTTTATTCAATTCGATGCAATCGATTTCGAAATTTCAAGAATCTTATCATCGGAAATGACGCATGACCATCGTCTAGAAGTTTTAGCAGTAAAAATAATAGAATTTTGACATTGTTGAAATGGCTGTTTAAATTTAAATATGTAAGATAAATGAAAATAAATTTCAAAAAATTGAATTTAGATCTTTTCGGGAGAGAATCTGAAAATTTGTTCAATATTAAGAATTAAAATATTTAAGTTTGTAATAAATGTAAACCCTTCATCTTGTAACATGAGACCTTCGGGCATATACTGACTGACTCAGTATGCTTGAAGCATGAGATCATCCAGTTTACGAATTAAACGATACTTGCTCAGTTCGAATATCTCTGTAAATATTTTTTTCCCGATATCAGTATTGGAAATAGATTACTAACATCTCGCAAATTTCTTTGCATAAATCTAAAATCTTGTTTAAAAATGTATATAATTATTAGGCATGTAGGTAGATATTAGTTTATAAATAGTTTACATTTGCTGTCGTCTCTTTATTTCCAGTAAAAGTTTATTTCCTAACACAAAATTTTCAAGAAAAACCATTTACCAACGATTGTTTAATACTAACAACGAGAGAAATGCAGTTGCTAGATTAACAAATCGACGTAACGACTAGTTGTTAAATTTTAGCAACTTGATGTAATAGTGAATTGGGATTTTGAACTTAGCAACTGACATTGAAATTAACAACTAAAATGGTTGTTAATTTTAACAATTTTGCTTGGAGAATTAGGCCGTATAATAGTTTGTAGAAACAAAAATGGCATGCAGCTATAGTGTTATTCACGAAAGAAAATTACGAATTCACGGTTATTCGTTCGAAGAAATAATACACAACATTTTATGTAGCAGTAGCTTAGCAGCATTTGGTGCAAGTAATATATCAGACTTTTCAGACGGCTTATAAATGATCTTAAATAGTAATCTTTTGCGAACAAAACTATTCGCAACTGAAATTAACCCGTAGCCACCTAGCGGTAAACGCGAACCCTCCGAATTGGTAATGGCAGCCAATCATCATCCTCAGGAAAATTATCAAAATTACCAATTAAGGCGGCCATCTTAAATGAACGCAGAGCCTCTATAGGACATTTCAGTCGCCAATAGTAGTTTGTAGAAACAAAAACGGCATGCAGCTATACTGTTATTCAAACAACAGGAAAAGAAAGAAAATGGGCCCGTCCAATTATTTTGAATTTTTTATTTGTTACGAAGAATTTTAAAATAGAAATTCCGTATTGTTTGTTTTCTTGAAATTACGCTTAATAACGCCTAAAATAATTATTAAAGTTTTGGCGCGAAAGTTCTGACGTTAGCGTCACTCCGTGATAAGTAGAGAGAACCGACATACATTACTATTAATATGGCAATATACAATAATTGTCGTATGAATAAAAATACGTATCCATTACAAACTGTGATAAAAAAATCTTTTTCTACAGTCTATATACAAAGTAGGCATTTGCGCTCTCTTTTGTCAACGCAAAATGCCACTTTGCCGCTCATGCGCCACTTTGCCGCTCATGCGCGACAGTTCTTTTGCCATCTGCAAAGATTTGGCGTGAACGCTCTCAATGGACATCCAATTTCCACTGCACTAGTTTAATACACATGAAACAAATAAATTATATAAAGTTATAATATTCATTACAAAATTGGCATTAATTTTTTTGTAAAATCGAAAGCCAAAACAATATCTTGAAGTCATATTTGAATACGTTCCTATCTTCACTGCAAAACTATTGAGTAGTACTGTAAGCACAAAGTGAACATTTTATGATTATTATTATTATTATTATTTTGTTGTAGTGGATGACTGTAGAAAAAATCTTGTGTGTTTCGAGCGCAAATGGACATTGTCGATTTCGAGAGAATGCCGCGCTCCTGCGTCGCGCGTCAACAACCTCTCAATCGACAATGTCCCATTTTGCGCTCTTAATACACAAATAACTATTAAAGCTAATGGTAATAAAGTAATCCAGATAGTTATTATATCATTTCAAAATGAATATTTGTTTGATTTACTTACATGAATAGGTATAGACGTAATGTTAAATGTTAATTTATGTAAAACTTCGGTAGTACATATTATACATAAATAAAGATCAGGTAACTAAAATTAATTTTTGCTCGTTTTCATAATCAAGTTAATTATTCGCTTTAATTAATGTGACTTTAAGACTTTCTTTAATATTGAAGTTTCCATACACACCTATTGCCATTATTATAATTAAAATAGTATTTAAATTATTTTTTAATTATAATTAAATACAACACAGACAGTATTGATTACAATAATCAAAGCATAGTTCATAATAAAAAGTAATCCAACACTTACATTACTATTTACTAAATGATTACAACAATGACAAGTATTGAGATTACAATAATTAAAATATAAATTATAATATAAATTTATTTAATAAGTAAATTTTCATTTGATCTTAATAAAAAATTACTCGGATATATTAAATATGTGTTTGGTAGAGTATGTGTAAAGCCAATCGCGAATTTATGAGCACAATATGCATGGTCCACTTTAAAGTGACATTTTCACAGGGAAACTGGACTACTGTAATGACTATAGGGCACGGAAGATCACGTGACGTCTTTGGTTTACCAAAAATTCACAAACAGGATTACCCACTCAGACCTATTGCAAGCACCATCGACTCTCCTACTTAAACTGTCAAAATATTTGTCTGATATTTTAAAACCTTTTACAGGAAATTCTGAGTCATTTATTCTAAACTCAGAACGTTTTGCACAAAAAATCAATAATATCTCTACAGAACCCGGCGACATACTTGTTAGTTTTGACTTTACATCACTGTTCACTAAAGTCCCGATTGATCAGTCAATCACTATTATCGCTAAATTATTGGAATATAACGGAAACTCGTCTAATCTAGTAACTCTTATTGAAAAATGCTTGACATCAACCTATTTCACTTTTAATAAACAATTTTACAAACAGGTCTCAGGTACAGCAGTGGGCTCTCCTCTTTCCCCCGTGGTTGCCAGTATATTTATGGAACACTTTGAAACAAAGGCACTAGAATCATCTACATTCAAACCTAAGGTATGGTTTCGCTATGTAGATGACACGTTTGTCATTTGACCACATGGTCCGGAAAAACTCACTTTGTTCCACGAACACTTAAACAACATACACCCGGATATTCAATTCACCATGGAGGTAGAAAATAACAGAACTCTCCCCTTCCTTGATGTTCTGGTTAATCGTAAACCCAACGGACAGTTAGGGCACGCTGTTTATAGAAAACCCACCACACTGATAGGTATCTCAATTTTAATTCTCACCACCATCCCTCGCAGAAACTCTCAGTAGTCAACGCTCTCGTACACCGTGCCATCAAAATCTCTGAACCTGATACCCTACAGCAGGAGCTTGACCACATCAGACATAGTTTAATCCAGAACAACTATGACCTAAAATTAATCAATAATGTAATTCATAGACAATTAAACCCTTTACCCAAAAAACCCGTGGATACCTCGTTCGAAACATTTGCATCTATCCCTTACATTAAAGGATTCTCGGATAAAATCGGTAGAATTCTTAATAAAAACAATATTAAGGTCTTTTTTAAACCTCCACAAAAAATCTCAGAAATACTCCCCCAAACTAAAGATACACGCGAACCCTTGTCGTCACCAGGTGTTTATAGTATTCCTTGTTCTTGCGGCACAGTATACATAGGTGAAACAGGAAGGAGTGTTCACACTAGATTGTCAGAATGCGTAATGGTATGGTATTAACATCTGCGGTCGCAGAACACCAACACAACACAGGTCATAACTGTTGTGTTTAGGCTGAAAAGTAGTTAAAACACTAATGATATATGCTGGATTTCATGAACCTTTTTATTGACAAACATTAAACGTTAAAAGTACATTTTACATTTATTATACATACATAATAATAAAACAATTACAAGGCCAACTTTTAAATATTTGAAAGATACTTTTTTAACACCTTCACTGTATCGTACAAATATTTAAATTTTACAATTACTTAAGCCTAAGGTTTACAAATGCTTATAATGTTTGGTAACTCCTAAACTTTTTGTAAAAATATCAGCAGGCATATCATTGGTTTCTAAATAACAAAGTTTGATTAAATTATTAGAAATAGCTTCCCTAATAAAATGATACCTTATATCTATGTGTTTAGACCTTCTATGAAACACAGGGTTAGTAGCTAATTTATGAGCACTTTGATTATCATTATACATTATGATAGTTTTATTTTTGCCCGTTAATTCCTCTAATATATTTTTTAAATAAATAGCTTCTTTGGCTGACTCAGACATTTCTAAATATTCAGCCTCAGTGCTAGACAAAGCTACTGAGTTTTGTTTTCTACTTTCCCATGATATAATTGAGTTTGACATCTTAAAACAAAAACCGGTATAAGATTTTCTGTCAATTATATTACTTCCCCAGTCAGAATCTACAAAACATTCTATTTCCGATTTACAATCCTTTTCAAACTTTAAACAATAGTCTCTAGTTGCCTTGAAATATTTTAGAATTCTTTTTGCTTGTTTCCAATGAGTTTCATTGTAGGCATTATTGAACTGGGTCATATAACTTACACTATAAGCACGGTGTAGTATCTATAGGTGAGAGCACGAGATGCGTTGACATGGCTAAGTAACTGGGAAACAAAATGTCGCTAACGCGACCCGTTACCATTTGACAAAAAATGTTTTGCTACAAGATTCACAACAGGGTATGGATCAAATAAAGAGATATATAGTCTTTTTAAGGTGCCAACTGTGTAATTTAGCGGCAGCCAGCTACTCATAATCACAGAAACAGGTACTAAAATAAATTTCTGATTGAAAGGTGTCAATGTCAAGTGCATTTGACATATGTTGTTTTATAATTTTACTGGAAGTATAGAAACGTTTTTGTATGAAATTTGTACAAAATACATACATAGAAATGACAAAAGATAAAAGGTAATGATTGAAAATATAGAATATTATGTGTTATGTATGAATAATTTAATATTTTAAATATTTTGTGTAAAAACCGGGTCGCAACAAAACCTGACATCTAGCGGTACACTGTATGAACTAGCCCAGTTAGTCAGCCATTCTTCGTAATGCATTGGAATACGTCGTGCACTCACCTATAGATTCTACACCGTGACTATAAGCAATATCAGGGCGTGTCAATACTGCCAAATACATTAAACTACCAATAAGATTCTGATATGGTAAATTGTTATTAATATTTTCAGCTTTAGTTAAGTTCATATTAGTCTCTAATGGAGTCTTGGAAGTTTTACAATCTAACATTTCAAATTTCATCCGTAACTGATTAATATATTCTCTTTGGTCAATGGTTATAACACCTAAATCCTTATCAATATTAATCCTCATTCCTAGACATCGTTGAGCCTGTCCTAAATCTTTGATTTCAAACTTAGCATTTAGGCCTGATTTTAATCTATCTGTTTCCTTTTTATCATTTGAAAATATGAAAAAGTCATCTACGTACAATGCTACTACAGTTAACAAATTTTCATTATTTTTAATAAATAAACAAGGTTCATATTTTGACTTACGGTAACCTAAGTCTAACAAAACTTCGTCTACACGTTTATACCAAGCATGTGAAGATTGTTTTAGTCCATAAATGGCCCTTTTTAACTTAAGAACTTTATTTTCTTGTCCTCTGACAATAAAACCTTCTGGTTGATGCATAAATACAGTATTTTCTAAGAAACCATTAAGGAAAGCAGTCTTAACGTCTAAATGAGTAATATCTAGATTTAAATTTACTGATAAAGCAATTAAAAGTCTGAGCGTTGAGTATCTTACCACCGGCGAAAAAACTTCATCATAATCTACGCCTGCTTTTTGCGAAAAACCTTTCGCAACTAGTCTTGCACGATATCGTAGTTTCCCATCAGCTTCTAATTTTCGTTTAAACACCCACTTACACTGTACTATAGTCCCATTCACAGGTTTATCCACTAGGTCCCAAGCTTCGTTGTCTTCAAAGGATTTCAACTCCTCTTCCATAGCCCTTTTCCAGCTATCTTTTTCAACACTTGATAAAGCCTCTGCGACACTAGTTGGTTCACTTGCAGAACTATTATCTGTACACATATAAGTGACATAATCTTTGAAAATTTTTGCTTTTGGCTGTCTTGCTGATCGTTTTACATTTTCGCCTATAGGTATCTCTTCGTCATTCTCATCTTCAATTCCAATATTATCTTCATTTTTAAGACTTTCTTCTTCATTTTTTTCAGATTTATCCTCCACTGATTCACAATTTTCTTTATCTTCTGTTTTTTCACAACGAACAGGTACTTCTACATATGATTTTGAATCTGGATTAACATCTTCCATTATAATGATGTCTCTACTAGTTACGACTTTATTTTTCTTTTCATTATATAACCTATATCCTTTAGCATTTTCAGCATATCCGACTAAAATCATTCTCTCTGCCTTTTTGTCCCATTTAGTTCGTTTCTGCTTAGGAATGTGATTCATTACTATGCTGCCGAAAATCCTCATTTTACTAACATTTGGTTTCTTTTCATATCAAATTTCAAATGGTGTTTTACCATTCAAACTAGAAGTACTACATCTGTTTCTTATATAAACCGCAGTGTTGCAAGCTTCAGCCCAAAATTAATTTTCTAATTTGGAATCAAACATCAGACAACGAGCTTTCTCAACAATTGTCCTGTTGAGCCTTTCTGAGCTTCCATTTTGTTCAGGTGTATAAGCATTTGTGGTTTGGTGAATTATTCCGCAATTTTTGAGATTACTTTGAAGAATTTCATTGCAAAATTCACCTCCATTGTCCATTCTTAATATTTTAATTGTGGATTCTTTCTGATTTTGAACAAGTTTTTTAAAATTCTTAAAATTTTCGAATACTTCGTCTTTCGTTTTTAAGAAATAAATAAAAGCCATCTTGCTGTAATCATCTTCAAAAATCAAAAAATATTTTGAACCTCCTATAGATTTTGTATTTGTATGAATTCGGTCTGCAGGACCATCAAAATGTTTTGTAGATGCGCCTGAATGCGCGGTTGTCTCAATGAAACGCAAATAGTGTGTAAAGAAAATGGTTTTATTTACAGCTATTTACATCAAAACTTTAAATGAAGCTTGGCTGCGTACGACTCTCAGATTTCTTTCTTACCCCAGTGAATTCTCGATCTTAACTGACTGACAAGATACCGGTGGACAAATTTTCAAAATCAGCATGTTGGGGGTGGCAAAAATATCATTGGTTGTTACATTGTGACAAACAATCCCATTGGACGGTAATGACACCACTTTTCGCAAATGAAATCCCTGCAAGTGTGAAAAACCCGTAACCTTGGGAATTTTAGGAACGTCCGAGAGTCGCACACCTGCATATTGTAAAATGTACAGTTCTCCTAATCTTCTAAAGTACATTCCTTACAGTCCTAAAGTTCTGTTGTTTCTATGTCCCTAGCACAAGCGGGAAAGCCAACAAAATGTACATCTGGCTTTCATGGAAACACCAACAGTATTCATCGGACCACAAATGTCGGCATGAATAATTTCTAACACCTTTGAAGCCCTACTTCCTTTTCTAGGAAAAGGTAATCTTGTTTGCTTACCCTCACAACACACTATACAATTGTTTTTTAGAATTTTAGTACTATCTTCATTTGTTAACCCTTCTACTGCACCTTTTTTCATTATTTCTAGGTCTTTATAATTTATGTGTGCTAATCTTCTATGCTACACGCTGTTGTCAACTGTCAACATTGCATTATCACATCTTTTTTTAATGTTTAGTTTATACATATTATCAGTCAGTGTAGCAGTAGCTATTAGTTTCTTTTCTGTATTAAAAATTTCACAACCGCTTTTCTTAAATTCAACTGTATTGCCATTTTTAATTAACTGGCTTACAGAAAGTGAGTTGGTAGTTAGTTCTGACACACATAATGCATTTGTGATCACCACATGAAAAACATCATTATTTACCAATGTTTTAATGTCAACATCACCGATGCAAACCACTGGGAGTTTATTTTTATTAGCTACCATGATCTCACCGAGATTTTCTCTTATGGAGTCACTTTTCACCCAATGTCTATTTACAGTCAAATGTGCGCTAGCACCCGAATCCACATACCAATCATCACGGTTAAATTTTGATCCAGACAGAAAAACTGCACTAAAAGCATTGTCTTTAATCTGCTTCTTCACTATTGTATTTCTATCTTTTAACAGAGGGCATTTGTTCTTGAAATGTCCTAACTGTTTACAGATATAGCACCTGATTTCATTCTTGTTTAGAGTTTTTTTTATTACTACCGAAATTTGTTTTATTATTCTTGCCATTCCATTTTCCGGCGAAAGCAATGCCAGTTCTAGATGCTTCATCCTCCATATCAAATAGTTTTGTTTTGATGGAATCTGTAGTAATAGGAATACCTGAGTGCTCAATTGCCATTATCATTGGTGTATACTTTTCAGGCAACCCTGCTAAAAGCAACGAACCTACCCATTCGTCATCAATTTTAAATCCCGTTCCTCTCAATCTTTGAGCATTTTCAACAAGTTGATTTACGTATGAGCTCATTGACTCACAATTATCTAGACGTAAGCTTATCAATGTCCTCAATAAGCTAATTCTTCTTGTAAATCCCTTATCGTCAAACATCGACTGTAACTTTTCCCACAACTCTTTAGCCGTCGTGACTTCTTTAATATGTACATAAAGCGATGTATCTATTGTCAATATGATTTTGGCTTTAGCTTTGGCAACTTTATCTGTGTCCTTCTCTGTTCCATTGATACAGCCTTGAAGACTTTCCAGTATCATGAAATTTTCAATCGCGAAGGACCACTCAGCGAAGTTTTTTCGACCTTTTAATTTCGGTATATTTGCTAAATAGTTTACAGCCATTTTTAACATTCAATAGGCCAAACTATACCAAGTCAAAACCAAACCAGCCAAACCAACACTATTAACAACTTTTTTCAACAGCAACTTTAACTTGCCCGCTTAAACGCTCCTGGGCCCATAACCTGTTGTGTTTAGGCTGAAAAGTAGTTAAAACACTAATGCTATATGCTGGATTTCATGAACCTTTTTATTGACAAACATTAAACGTCAAAAGTACATTTTACATTTATTATACATACATAATAATAAAACAATTACAAGGCCAACTTTTAAATATTTGAAAGATACTTTTTTAACAATAACATCTTATTTGAAAATTCCCGCATTTTAGCTCCTGTCCCTGAGTTTTACAGGCGTAAATACAGGGAAACTTTAGAAATATGGAAACATCCTAATAACATCGGGATGATGGCTATTTCTTGAGCCACATGTGGAAACCGGTGATTCTCGGAACACGACAAGCCCAATCTACCATTACGAACTCGATTCCCATTGGTCCTCATTAGCTTTGCTCATCTACCGTATCTTTAGATTAGTATATAACTGTCTTCTCGGCCTTCCTTCGTCACTTGGTTTATTTGGCCTCTAGCGTGGTTTACACGTCGGGTAACCTTGTAAACTGAGTCTCCCCCTCTTGTTGCTTAAACTCGGCCTCTAGCGTGGTTGACACATCGGGTAACCTTGTTTAAGACAGTACTATCCCCCTTGCTCCTGAAAATGCCCCACACGACTGCGGGCGAAACGTTGAGCTCTGACTCAAAATATGACACAGTCCATTCCCGGAAAACGAATATTTCTCATGACTCAGACTGTGGAAGCCTACGCAATTAAATAGGTTTTTATTGAATTCTTCAATAATATAATATAATGGAAGATAACAATGTGATCATAATATGTATATTCATAAGTATTACGATCAGGAAGCTCTTCACCTTCATTCTTGCTTAAAAAGCAAATATTACCAACAGTAATTGACAATTTATAAATTTAGGGCTTCATCAACGACCTACTATCAAATCTGAGTAATCGATAATGTCAGCAAGTGTTATTCTCAGTGACAAACTTGCACCCAACAACGCACTGGCAACCAGGCTATGGAAACTTAAATGGTTGACATTTGGATTGGACTAGGGTACCTTTATAACCAGGGTATGGCCATGGCGTGGTTCACGTTTCGTCCGCCATTACCGGGACATCTCTTATATGTGTTGTTCTTGCGCAAAGTATTATGTATTTTCGTGGCTATTTGTTTTATTTTAATGAAAAACACATTTAATTATCATTTTAATATGTATTTAAAGTGTAAGTAATATAATTTATTTTATTTACCTGTGTTGTTTGTTAAGATACCCACCACGATTACTGACATATTGAAAACAACTATAAATTACCAATATTAAGCACAATCATTTAAAATTTTAAAAGGTAAGTTTAGAATATACAATTATTATGTAAATAAGAACTACAGATATTAAATTAGATGTGATAATAACAACCCATGTCATATATTCTACATAACCTCTAAATGTATGTCTTAATAATAATTGTGTATCTCTTAAATTAATTAATTTTTATTACCTTTCTAAATTCACAGTGTGATAATTTAATATTCTTTTATAATATAATATCACATTTATTACAAATAAATAGGGAAATCAATTACCGATAATGGCGGCGATCTTGGCCCATGGCCATACCCTGGTTATAAAGGTACCCTAGATTGGACCGTATTGCAATGCCATCTCTTGACTGCTTCCGGAAGCTTCATAAATTGAAATGGTTAAGTGTGCTGTGCTTACATTCATATTTTTTTATAAGTTGTCAAAATCTTGTGAGTATTTTAACCAAATTCTAACAAAATTTTCAAGAATTTAATTTTCTTGGGAGGAGTTCTATTATTTGAATTGTTGAGATATATTACATAGTGTCTAATATTTTCTTTTACGTATGTGTATGTGTGACGCAAGTTTCTACTATTCTATTCGTATTGGGATTTTCAAATAAGAAAACGCTAACTAGCGGCAAATATTAGAACTGCAAACAGTGGTACACATTTGACATTTACATGAAACTACAACTATATGACTACAAAAACTCTACTATACGTACTTGAATTATAAATAAAAAATACTAATAAATGAGAAAATAATACGAAAACTAAAGAAATACAATTGACAGAAATGCTACGTTGACACACGTCAACAAAAAGTGTACCAGTGTTTAATGCGATCAGCGCCATCTCTTGATACTTGAAAATCCCAATAAACGCTATACGCTTGTACCGTTCCTTTTTGAGCGACTGCAGCGCCGACTACTGGAAGCGATAAGCATCTTTGAGCTGATCATTGTCAAAATCCGGAAAATGTCAGTTACAATGGACCTTTCCAATTTAAAGAGATAGAAGATATGCGTAATGGGGATCTGCGCATAGTAAGAACTGAGATCTTTGACGTTTGATTCTAAAAAAATTAGACGTAAAATGTAAGATAACTTTAAAAAATCTTATCGAAATAAGTTACAAAAGCTTTTATTGAAGGTAAAATGTCTAACGATGCAAATTTTCACTGAGAATACAGGTATTTTAATGACTGCAATATTTTTGACGTTTCGGTTGACAGCCCAACTGGCAGTTGTTCGCGCCATTTTCTTACTATTTGCAACGATATAAAGAGATAGCCCTTAAATTGGAAAGGTCCATTACTTGTGGTTTTCAAACTGTAAACTTGAATGTTTTTCGTAATAAAAGTAAAAGTAAAGGTAAAAAATTAGTAGAAAGCTATGAAGTTTCTAGAGCCAAGCAAATTATTGAAAATAATTCGCGAAAATTAAGGTGCTGTTTTAAGAAAAACTTTAGGAGCTCTTGGCAATAGAGGACATTAAAATATTTTATAATGTCGAAATTAAGGTAAAATAGTGTAAATATTACTAGTTTAAATAATAATTAATTTTAAAATATGTTAGGTGAAGAAAAATGCAAGAATCATGAGCTGATAAGAAGGAAACTTTAGTGTAATTTTGTCAAATTTGAGATAAGACCAGAACCTAATTTAGGTCAAGGACACTATACTGGATTTGTTTAGGGCCTGTAATTCTCAAAAGACAAACTTTTTAATTTTAAATCGACGAAATAACTGTTATAAAATATAAGTTTCCCAATAAAGAAAATTTGATTTCAATAATGAACATGACTACCTAATAATACAAAAAATTGATTATAACAGTTTTATGTTTTTATAAAACTATAGTTTAATCGGAGCAAATGCACATATCTAATGTGTATCATATGGCTGGAGATAATAGTGAATATGTGTCTCTTTGATTCAGAAAACGACTAATCACACAGAAAAATTATTAAAATAATTGTATCATTACTGTATGTTTTTTTAATTTAATCGTGGCATATGAACCTATATGTAAATCAAGGATATGTACCTATGTAAATAATTTACTGAATATATGTACTTACGTCTGATTAGAGCTCCTCTATAAATTTTGATTTGATTACAATAAAGGAATACTTGTATAATTACAACAAAGGAACTTTGATTACAATAATGAAAATGGTTAATCACGAATGTTTCTTTAATTCTAATGCAATTTAATTTATGATATATTTACAGCTACATTGTCTTGTAAAATTATAGGTCCTAGTTTTTTGATGATGGCCTGAAAAATATTTTTTGCCTATGGCCCCTAAAAGTTTAAATTAAACCCTGGATAAGACTAAATTATTATAATTTCAAGTTTATAAAATATTTCTTTATTTATTAAAATATTTAAGTGATAGAAGTAATGTTTCTTGTAATAAAATTACTTATTAATATATTATTCAACTAATCAAAGTTCAGAATTCTGGGTTTTTACTTTCAAAATTTGAGAAATTTTGAGCGTAGCATACTCACCTTCCTTTGATTTTAATTATTTCTACTGAACCAAGTAATCATTATCGATGATAAAATCTTTTAAAGTTAAAATAACACGTAAATCCTATTGCGTTACGGTACAAGCGTATAGGAAAAATGTTCATTTAATATGTTTTACAATACAAACGTTTTTTGAATTCGTTATCGTCATTAATAACATCAATATCGTTCTATACAGGTAAAGCATAAAAAATTGTACTATTTATTTATACCGAGACTGATTACTTCTAGTTTAATCAAAGATTAAACCTGTATAAAAACATTACAAAAGCGTTTATATTTTCTTATAATTGTTTATAACTATTATATAAAAAAATCTGATGTGGCCAGCACATTACCTTCCGTCAGTTCTATGTATTTTGTACAAATTTCATACGGAAAATTCCTTGCTAAATTAAATATTCTATTTCTTGTACATTACCTTCCGGCAGTTGCATGTATTTTATGCAAATTTCATACAGAAAATTATTATTTTGTGACGTTTTCTATATACAGTGTAATGTATCTGCAGAAATAAAAGATTTATTATTATTATTATTATTATTATTATTATTATTATTATTATTATTATTATTATTATTATTATTATTATTATTTCTTGTACATTACCTTAAAGCAGTTGTATGTATTTTATACAAATTCCATACAGAAAGCAAAAGATCCTATATTATAAGTATTACGGCTAGAAAATTATTTATTTGTTAAAAACATATATTAAAATCTAGTAGTCAAAATTATATTTTGTGAATCAAGTATTCGGCAAAAAAGAAAAGATATATGACAAGTTGTTTATAAAAATATTGATGAAAAAACATTCAGTCAAAAGAAAAATAATTACAGTCAAATACAAAGAAATTTGAAGCTAACAATACTAACTAACTAACAATACTAATTACACTAACTATACTAACTATTATTCTACTATTTATTCTATTATTTAATCTACCAACTAATCCACTAAGTAATACCTATTCTTCTACTACTAATCTGCCGAATACTTGAGCCTATTATATCTGGAACTATAAATAAATAAAAATTGCTATCAAATTTTCCGACTGTGATTATTCAATTCTCAACATTCTTCAAATTTCTTTTGGAACTCCATTCTTCTAATCTTATTACGGCGGACACAACGAAGACAGGAAATCTCGCAAGGTCACTCAAGTCCTGAAGCCACGAATTCAGTTCTGCAGCAAGTCTATACAAGCAAACCCACAAAATGGGAATGTTTCACGTGAAGAGGAAACTTCCAAGACAGGGAGAGCTAATCAAGACTCACAAACAAAGCACAAAATTACTAGAAGCTGTATTTTGTGCAAAGAAGCAGATAATGAAAACATGGTTCAGTGTGACAACTGCGATAAATGGTTTCATTTCATATGTGTAGGTGTTGACGAAAAAGTTGCATATATAGATTGGGCATGCAAAAGGTGCCAATCAAAAGAAAGGTTAACTAGAAAAAGTTTGTCTTCATCAGTCGGTAATTCGAGACGCAAGTTGCTCATAGAAGAATTAGAAAAAACTAATGAAGAGCGCGTCAAGAGAAATGATGAAATGGAGTTGTTGGAGAAAAGAATAGAAGCAATAAGAAAAATTCTTCTGGAAGAAGACAAATCAAAGAATAATGACGTCGATTCTAATATAAGATTTAAAAGAACGTCAGAATGGGTTCTGCGTCAACAAGAATATGCAAATTCGAAAAGAGTCTCAAAAGATGATATGTGTCAACAAGCTGTCATAACTGAAGACAAGAATTCATCATTAACGTCACAACAAATTACAGCGACACAAGTTTTATCAACAAGAAGCAATCTTCCCTTCTTCAACGACAACTCTACAGACTGGCCCATGTTCATCAGCAGCTACCTAGAATCTACGAAGAGATGTGGCTATACAAACCAAGAAAATTTAATTCGCCTACAACAATGTTTAAAAGGAAAAGCGCTAGACGCGGTTAGAAGCATGCTGCTTATTCCCGATACACCAAGACTTTTAATCGGTCTAGATAATTTTAAACTATGTGTACCACTAGAGATACGCGAAAAGAAAGGTGACAATCTTCCAATAGCTACAAGAACCCGTCTCGGTTGGGTATTAAGTGGCCCATCTCGACAGAAGTCACATTTGCGAAAAGATCATGCTTTGCATATATGTGAATGTCAAAAGGAAGATGAAAATCTATATAAATTATTCAAAGAATTTTCATCTATAGAAAATTTTGGAGTCAAACCTCAGAAGAAAATTATAGAGTCAACAGATGATTCCCGAGCACGAGATATTTTGACATTGACAACAGTCCGTAAGGAAGGAAGATTTGAAACTGGGTTACTATGGAAACAAAATCATGTCAAATTACCTGACAGTTTTCAAATGGCATTTAAACGATTTTTATATTTAGAAAAGAAAATGTCACAAGACAAACAAATAGCCGAAAGTTTAAAACAGCAAATAAAAGAATATGAAGAAAAGAAATATATACGCAAACTAAAAGCAGAAGAAATAAACTCGGGTTCCCGTATATGGTATTTACCAATATTTATCGTTAGAAATCCTAATAAGCCAAAGAAAATGAGAATAGTGTGGGATAGAGGGAATGATGGACATGTAAGAAGTACAGTTATTAAAACCAAACAAGGTCTACTAACTAGACCAACAATCAAGCTAGCCGTATTAGATGTTCTTAAGTAAGCCGAAATAAATGTATCGACTTACTAGGGGGGAGGATATTACGGCTAGAAAATTATTTATTTGTTAAAAACATATATTAAAATCTAGTAGTCAAAATTATATTTTGTGAATCAAGTATTCGGCAAAAAAGAAAAGATATATGACAAGTTGTTTATAAAAATATTGATGAAAAAACATTCAGTCAAAAGAAAAATAATTACAGTCAAATACAAAGAAATTTGAAGCTAACAATACTAACTAACTAACAATACTAATTACACTAACTATACTAACTATTATTCTACTATTTATTCTATTATTTAATCTACCAACTAATCCACTAAGTAATACCTATTCTTCTACTACTAATCTGCCGAATACTTGACAATAAGACTATGTCAATTTCGCTTGACACTGACATCTTTCAATCAGAATTTTCTTAATATAGTAACTGTTTCCATAGGTATGGCTACTTTATGAAATTAAATTTTTTATAATTTTTTAACTCTATATCCATTTAATATTAAGTATAAAATGCAATCAAATCGTATAGAGAATAAAATATTCTTTAATATTTATAATAACATCAAATGTGAAAAAATTATATTTAACATAGTTTTTTCAAGAAAAACTGTTAAAATCTTCAAATGATGGTACTTCCGGTTCACTAATTGTAACCAAAATCTAATCAGCTCTTCATATGGATGTAATGAAGAAGTATACGAAAAAATTATAATTTTTGAAACTGTAGTATTAATCGCAGACGAAAATTTTGTTACACACACACACACACACATCCACACACACACACACACACACACACATACAGACATCATCGTAAAAATAGTAAATTCGTATTCTAGGGACCCTAAAACGTGCTTATTGATTAAAAACTCATCATCGAATTTTTTGACCAAAGACAATACCTTACCTAAAGGTGACGGAAGGTAATAATGATTTTTATTATTGTAAAAAAATATATGAACCATATATGTTTTATAAATGTTGGTTTTCATTGTCTACTTTATTGATAAATAACATAAATATAAAACACAGGGAGGCAATTCGGATTGCATATTTAGATGTTATGGAGTTGCCTACATACTCAAAATAGTTCCGGTAGCAACCAAAGAGTGGCGCTGAAGATGGTCCCATCAGATAACATTACCGTTTCCAATCTTTTATCACACAAAACATATTTCTAATCTGTGCTGGCAACGTTTGAAAAAGAATGACAACACTCACAACCAACATAAAATAACAATAAAAGAAATAACAACAAACAAGAAAACAAAAAGAAACAAATAATAAAACACTACAATGAATAACAATAACACTATCAATCGCTGGCTATATGCACAAGAACCGCCAAATAACAAAATGGCAACAAATTCCACGCTTGCGCAAACTCATTCTTAAAATTTACCGCTAGAAAAATATGACAGCTACTCAAACTGACGCATGCGCATTGCGTCGAAAGTACAGTCTGAAGTTAGCATGGGACAGAGCTGAAGATCGAGTCTGAAGTGAGAACGGGACAACATATGATAGGTCACGTGATCTTCCGTGCCCTATAAGGGCGCGAGCAGACACGTGACTCGAGGGACCTTGACGTGCTTACAATCAGCTGCTGATTTGTGTGCGCATGTCATTTTGATAAGAACATTGTCATGTTGACAAGACCAATGTTTTCACTTATTTTGATTTTTAACTGCTAAAATGTTATTATTTTTAATTACATGTGTTTCACTGCCTAAAAATTGTAAAATATTAACATTTTAGTAATTCAAAATCAAAATAAGTCACAACATTGCTCTTGTCAAATTGACAAGTTCTTGTCAAAATGACATGCGCACACAAATCAGCTGATTCCAAGCAAGTCAAGGTCGCTCGAGTCACGTGTCTGCTCGTGCCCTATAGTCATTACAGTAGTCCAGTTTCCCTGTGAAAATGTTAGTTTAAAGTGGACCATGCATATTGTGCTCATAAATTCGCGATTGGCTTTACACATACTCTAACAAACACATATTTAATATATCCGAGTAATTTTTTATTAAGATCAAATAAAAATTGACTTATTAAATAAATTTATATTATAATTTATATTTTAATTATTGTAATCTCAATACTTGTCATTGTTGTAATCATTTAGTAAATAGTAATGTAAGTGTTGGATTACTTTTTATTATGAACTATGCTTTGATTATTGTAATCAATACTGTCTGTGTTGTATTTAATTATAATTAAAAATAGTTTAAATACTATTTTAATTATAATAATGGCAATAGGTGTGCATGGAAACTTCAATATTAAAGAAAGTCTTAAAGTCACATTAATTAAAGCGAATAATTAACTTGATTATGAAAACGAGCAAAAATTAATTTTACTTACCTGATTTTTATTTATGTATAATATGTATTACCGAAGTTTTACACGAATATTTCTCAAAAACCTATTTGATTTTTATTGTCTTCATTTTATTCTCATTTGATATCTTGCTAGAAATGTGACAGCTATTCAAACTGACGCATGCGCACTGCGTCGAAAGTACAGTTTGAAGTTAGCTGGGACAGAGCTGAAGATCGAGTCTGAAGTTAGAAAGGGACAAAACAAATGATAGGTCACGTGATCTTCCGTGCCCTATAGCTACTAGATAAATTACAGCTGACCACGGCAGCTGACTCGTCCACCATTGTGGAGCCACTTAAATAATTCAATATCAATGTTACAGTATTATTAATCATAGAAATTATCCATAATAACGGGTTGCTCTGCTCCAAATTGTGCAAATCATTTGAGAAATGGTTATAATTTTTACAGGTACTTATGCAATTCATAATATTTTGCTCTAACCGCAAAAATCTTAACGAACCGTATTTTTTCCTGTTTTATTATTTTAAATAAGTATAAAATGGCAAATATGGTAGTTATATTTAATTATGAAAAATAGTTAGTACTTAAACTTATAAGAAATGCATGGCGACCATTTTACGGTAAAAACTGTAATTACATTATTATAGGTATAAAAATACAAAATATATAGCAATTTTTATTCGTTTTCATGTATTTATATTCAAAATTCATATGCGACATGTAATTTTTAAAAAAGCTGAAGCCTTGGACGGGTCCATTACGAATTCAAGGTCATTCGTTCGAAGAAATAATACACATCACTTTATGTAGCAGTAGCTTAGCAACATTTGGTGCGTTCAATGCGTCTAGCAACTTCTAGCACAGTCACGTGAGGAACAGGAGAGATCACTTATTTTACCAATACCAACCTTTATCATTTGAGGCGCCATCTAACTGCCCGGGCTCCAACTATTCGTATTTAAATTAACGAATGAACAAGCAGTTAATCGTCTCCTTGGCAACATATTGACATCGCAAACAAACAGCAATAAGAAATTTTTCTAAAGTTTTCACTGCGATTTTCCTCACACCTTAAAGTATTTTCTGAGTAAAGAACGGTTTGTTGCATTCTGAGACTTTTCTTCAAGGTAAACAATAAGTTACTTATCAAATAATGATATAATTTCACAATTACTAAAATTTTGTCGTTTAATTGTATATTATATATTTTGATTAAAAGCCACTCCAAAAAATGGTCTATTTCAAAAATTCAATGCGCATGTGCAAGCGTTCGACAAAGATAACAAAAGTTAGTGCCGTATACCCATCTCTGTTTATGATATGGCAGGTGACAGTTCGATTATTTTTGTTGGTTAGTATATGTTTCTTCATTGGAAAGGTAATTAATATTAATAATAATTTTGACGGGTACTATACATATGTTGCATGTTATAATAATTAAAAAAAAAAAAAAAAAAACATTTGGTTTCATTATTTTTCTCAAAATATGAACGGAAGAAAAGAATGGATCACGTAGAATAAGTAGACAGCAATGGATACCAATTTTTTTTATAAAGTATGTGGAATTTGAATTTATTTTAATATTAGTGGAAAGAAATCAGAGGCGTAAACTTTTAATTTTGACTGTGGGTGCACTATTTTTATTTTAAATAAGTGTATATATTTTTATAAATGCAAAGGAAAAATGGCATAGTTAATTTATTGTACACATATTAAATTATACGATTAGTAAAACTGAAACAAATACTATTAGAAATATGCAAATGATGACCTGTAAGAGATTTTTTCATTTGTTTCTTAATAATTTCCAATATTTTCACCCCAATAAATTAATAATTCGTCTTTTATTAATGTTTAAAACAAAAGAATGTAGACTTGTTATATATCATTGAAAAGCTTATATTTGCATATTTCTAATAGTATTTGTTTCAGTTTTACTAATTTTTTCAATTTATTTACTTTAAAGGCATATTAAACGGTTTTTTTCGGATTGTGTCAAAGCCAACTATAACGTAAATAAATAGTAATTTAACTAACCTGAAAATAATTAGTTAAGAATAATTTTGAGAACACAATTAATAGATATAGAATCAAAATAAACAAATGATGATCTGTAATAAATTTTTTCATTTGTTTCTTAATAATTTCCAATATTTTCACCACAATAAATTAATAATTGATCTTTTATTAATGTTTGAAACAAAAGAATGTAGACTTGTTATATATCAATGAAAAGCTTATAAATTAAGCAAAAAGACGAGACTATTTTCAACATAGGTTCCCATTTAAAAAATCATAAGTTTGTGTTATATCTCGAGAATTATGAAGTTTTCAAAAAATCTAATTACGCCATTTTATTCAATCAAAAAAACAGTAAAAATTTTGTAAAAACAATTTTTCTCTAACTATCATAATAAATAAGATATGATATATTTTCAAAATGAACGAAAAACGAGTTTTTGCCTGTAGCTCAGAAACAAAAGGAAATCGAAAATTCCTGTGGCGACTATTAAACTTTTCTGGAAAAGTTGACCCTGGAATGTGTAAACGCTTTTGATCTACCATTAATATTACCCGAGATACCTTAAAAAAACATCGAAAATGAGACACCTGTACATGGTAATACGTACTTACCGAGAATGTTCATATGCTGCCATCTACGCTAAGCTTTGCGCTATTGCGCTAAGGGTCTCATTGTTTTAACATTGAGTGCACACTCCTGATCATCCTTGAATATTAACTTGCAGATTGTCATTTTTTATTACATAGATGCATTTGCTATGCAGCTGGACAGTGTTTTTTTTATTTAATTTCAAAGCAGTTCTGCTCGTTGACTGCGCGCAGTAATGCATCCAGCTATGAAAAGGTTTAATTGGATGTAAAGTTATCACGAAACGAAAATCAACATAATCAAAGATATTAATCTTCAATAACTACTTTAGTAGCATTTGTAGCAATAGTAAACATTTTATGCAGATATCATAACCTTGTTTTAAGTGCAGCTGTTGCCGCAGGGTACTGTTTGTTTAGTCCTCGCAGAACTGCAAGCAGTTAACAGAAGTGACGTCATATACAGCAGAACTGCGATACGTCGCAGTTTTTTATTGACAATAAAAAAACGTACCCTGTAGTAGATAATTACATGTCTATAACTCTACCACATACGTCACTACTATTTTTAGTGTGTTAGAAAGTAATGCCACAATTTACGTATGTCTGTCACACCACATACGTCAAATTATCTTTATTTTTCTAATACAAAATTGGTGCGTTCAAGGAGTACAAATGCTAACTAGCTGTTAGCGCTCATCATTATAGCAAATACTTGTATTCGTTGAACGACTAATTTGAAGAATTTTTATGCGTAACGTAACTAACCACGTGACCAAGGAGGATCAGGAGTGTGCACTCAATGTTAAAACAATAGAACCGCCAAGGCGGCATGTCGGTTGGTTGGGGCCTGGGCCGCAAGATACCACTCATGACAGTTTTCAAATTATTTAAATTAAAATTTAATTTCTTTTACAAATAAACTTAAAATAAACACAAAATATTGATATAATATTATTATATTTATCAAACACCTGTACTAGAAAAAATAGATATATAATACATTCATTTGCTAACCTATAATACATATTGCTAACCTATAATACATAATCAACAGCATAATTAATTTCACGGTACTCTAACATAGTTATGAAGTTAATAAGGACATTTATACATTATACTGAAGTTGAGTTGGTTATAAATGGGACTTTATAATCAAATTTATTTATATTAAATGAACAACTAATTTAATGGCAAATTTTTATGATCCGCTTAAGTAGCAAAATTTAAGGTACAGTTTGTCAACCGAATAAAACTAATAGCGTTTTCAGCTTACTCATTGCAAGTGCGCACTGAGTGCAACATATCAAGTGACCACACTGAACGAGTTCTGCCCTCATTCGCCATATTTGCACTGACATTATTGCACTTGCCCAGGGAGTCAGTGCACAAAAGTCGCACTGAGCCAATGCACGGTGCAATTTTTTCTTAAGCTGAAAACGCATCAGCTGACTAATTTTTGCACTCAATGACAAGCTGAAAACGCTCAGTGCAAAAAAGTGCGCACTCAACTTGTAAGCTGAAAACGCTATAAATATACCATGATGATCTTTATTTCTCTGATTTGTTTTCTGGTGTCCAGAAATGTGTGGTTCTCTTTCTTCAATAATATGATTTCCTGTTTAATAATAAAAGTTAAGATAATTTTGTTTCTCTAAATTATAAACTGAATAATATTACATTTACCGAAATATATGGAATATTTTCATGAGTTTTTTATAATTTATGTTAATATGATAGATTTGGTATAATAACATAATTTTTTAACTACTTGACCATCAGGAAAATGTTTTGGCGAAAAAACTGAACTATAGATGGCAGGCCGGACGGTAGCAAGATGGCGGAGGAATAACGAGAGTTCCCTCATTCCTTATTGCTAGCAATATGCATTTCAAAGTGCAAAGTATTTGATATGGAGAAAATTAACATACAGTTAAGTGATATTTCTGAAGACATTACTTCTGCACGTCGTATAAAGGAAGATGAAGCAGTTTTTAAGGCTGGACATATATTGCTTTGAGGGATAAAAGATTATGGACCAGGTACATACTGGGATCTTGCTTAAAAACCAGTCATTTGAGTGGAGATCCTCATACGATTGAAATTGTATTAAATGAGAATATAAATTACTGGAAAGCAAATTTAGTTGTAGAGCAGAATTGAGAGGCAAATGCAAACATTGTTGCAGTTTTGTTGCATATAAATAGGATAGTAAAAATCAAAACAATATTTATGGTTTTACGGCAAAAGTTATCATTATTATTATGCTATTAATTTATTTGTTTATAGGTTTGTGTAGTACAGAGTAGTATAAATAGAAAATTAAATTGTACAGATTTGGAGCAAAGTAAGGGGAAAACTTATTAAAAAGGATGATAAACGGTATAGTTTGACTATTATTATTATTATTATTATTATTATTATTATTATTATTATTATTATTATTATTATTATTATTATTATTATTATTATTATTATTATTATTATTATTATTATTATTATTATTATTATTATTATTATTATTATTATTATTATTATTATTATTATTATTATTATTATTATTATTATTATTATTATTATTATTATTATTATTATTATTATTATTATTATTATTATTATTATTATTATTATTATTATTATTATTATTATTATTATTATTATTATTATTATTATTATTATTATTATTATTATTATTATTATTATTATTATTATTATTATTATTATTATTATTATTATTATTATTATTATTATTATTATTATTATTATTATTATTATTATTATTATTATTATTATTATTATTATTATTATTATTATTATTATTATTATTATTATTATTATTATTATTATTATTATTATTATTATTATTATTATTATTATTATTATTATTATTATTATTATTATTATTATTATTATTATTATTATTATTATTATTATTATTATTATTATTATTATTATTATTATTATTATTATTATTATTATTATTATTATTATTATTATTATTATTATTATTATTATTATTATTATTATTATTATTATTATTATTATTATTATTATTATTATTATTATTATTATTATTATTATTATTATTATTATTATTATTATTATTATTATTATTATTATTATTATTATTATTATTATTATTATTATTATTATTATTATTATTATTATTATTATTATTATTATTATTATTATTATTATTATTATTATTATTATTATTATTATTATTATTATTATTATTATTATTATTATTATTATTATTATTATTATTATTATTATTATTATTATTATTATTATTATTATTATTATTATTATTATTATTATTATTATTATTATTATTATTATTATTATTATTATTATTATTATTATTATTATTATTATTATTATTATTATTATTATTATTATTATTATTATTATTATTATTATTATTATTATTATTATTATTATTATTATTATTATTATTATTATTATTATTATTATTATTATTATTATTATTATTATTATTATTATTATTATTATTATTATTATTATTATTATTATTATTATTATTATTATTATTATTATTATTATTATTATTATTATTATTATTATTATTATTATTATTATTATTATTATTATTATTATTATTATTATTATTATTATTATTATTATTATTATTATTATTATTATTATTATTATTATTATTATTATTATTATTATTATTATTATTATTATTATTATTATTATTATTATTATTATTATTATTATTATTATTATTATTATTATTATTATTATTATTATTATTATTATTATTATTATTATTATTATTATTATTATTATTATTATTATTATTATTATTATTATTATTATTATTATTATTATTATTATTATTATTATTATTATTATTATTATTATTATTATTATTATTATTATTATTATTATTATTATTATTATTATTATTATTATTATTATTATTATTATTATTATTATTATTATTATTATTATTATTATTATTATTATTATTATTATTATTATTATTATTATTATTATTATTATTATTATTATTATTATTATTATTATTATTATTATTATTATTATTATTATTATTATTATTATTATTATTATTATTATTATTATTATTATTATTATTATTATTATTATTATTATTATTATTATTATTATTATTATTATTATTATTATTATTATTATTATTATTATTATTATTATTATTATTATTATTATTATTATTATTATTATTATTATTATTATTATTATTATTATTATTATTATTTATTATATTATTATTATTATTATTATTATTATTATTATTATTATTATTATTATTATTATTATTATTATTATTATTATTATTATTATTATTATTATTATTATTATTATTATTATTATTATTATTATTATTATTATTATTATTATTATTATTATTATTATTATTATTATTATTATTATTATTATTATTATTATTATTATTATTATTATTATTATTATTATTATTATTATTATTATTATTATTATTATTATTATTATTATTATTATTATTATTATTATTATTATTATTATTATTATTATTATTATTATTATTATTATTATTATTATTATTATTATTATTATTATTATTATTATTATTATTATTATTATTATTATTATTATTATTATTATTATTATTATTATTATTATTATTATTATTATTATTATTATTATTATTATTATTATTATTATTATTATTATTATTATTATTATTATTATTATTATTATTATTATTATTATTATTATTATTATTATTATTATTATTATTATTAT
>OY720453.1:38392871-38605371 GCA_963082715.1 Harpalus rubripes
ATTATTATTATTATTATTATTATTATTATTATTATTATTATTATTATTATTATTATTATTATTATTATTATTATTATTATTATTATTATTATTATTATTATTATTATTATTATTATTATTATTATTATTATTATTATTATTATTATTATTATTATTATTATTATTATTATTATTATTATTATTATTATTATTATTATTATTATTATTATTATTATTATTATTATTATTATTATTATTATTATTATTATTATTATTATTATTATTATTATTATTATTATTATTATTATTATTATTATTATTATTATTATTATTATTATTATTATTATTAGAAGAAGAATTTTTCCTTGCTGTTTTAAAAAAGAAAAAAATATAACCGATTGGAGACGTCAAAACTATAAGGGAAGAAAATTTCAAGATCATATTTTGTCACTTGGGATATAGTGTAAACTTACACTTTTTGACTTATAATTGCTCCATTGTAGCACTGAGCAGTATCTATGACATTTACTGATCACTATTTAAACCTGTAAAATGTAATATACACTATATATCTAACTTTCTTTTACAACAAATATAAATTAAACCTATTTAAAATTACATACGTTTCAATGTATGCTATCAACGTTTCCTTATTCCTTTAGTTCAGAAATTTGCCGCCAGACGTCACCCACTTTGAATTTTTTCGCTATTAGGATATTTATCTTGTGATGATTTCTTTCAGGGGCGTAAACTACGTGGGTGCACGGACGCACGCGCACCCACTGACAGTAAAAGTGTGGGTGCACAGCACCCACAGTAGGGATCTACGATTCTGAACCAGTTTTTAAAAATATCGATTGAAAGTTGTATTTTCGATATTTCTATCTACTTTCACTGAACGAATCGAACTTTTTTTTTTATAAAAAAACGTTAAAATATAATTCGCGTGGTACGGTTACTTTAGTTTTACCTTTGACCTGACTATTTCACTTCGTTCTCTGGTCTATGGTCTGTGGCAATTTGTCATGTTTGTGTTGTATTATCTGAATTATTAATAAATTAAACCATTTTAATTTACAACGTTGCCTTTTTATAACATCTCAGTATAACTGAAATTCAATTTCATAAGTAATCGATTTATTGTAGATCGATATTTTGCATCTAGATCTGATGGTAGATCGATATTAAAAGTTTCGATTCGAATCGATTCGCTAGATTGATATTTTCTTGATTTTTACCCATCCCTAACCCACAGTAATTTTGCCCTAACAGTTTAATTATATTTCATAAATTGTAATAATATGGTGATCAATAAAAAAAGTTATGAACTAATCATGGTCGTGACACCTAAATTATATAGAATAGTGGATCACTAATAACAACAAATATCATCTGTAAAGATGACTTATGTCCATATGGATTATCATACCAAAATTTCATTCAAATTGGACAAAGCGTTCTATTACAAACAAAATATTTTTTTAGAAGAACTTTGAAGCAGAATTTAGTTAAATCGTGTTATTTTTGGACCAAGGAGTCTGTGGTTAAGCCATATATATATATATATATATATATATATATATATATATATATATATATATATATATATATATATATATATATATATATATATATATATACAGGGTGTAAATGAAATAAGTGCATTAAATTTAACCAGTAATGTAACTCGATGAGAGGAACAATATTTCTTAATAACTTTTTTTTCTAAGTCTTTTAGATTTTGAGTTAAAATTCTTTAAAGATTTGCTGCATATTTCGTTACCCGCTCATGGAGAACAAATGACTGTTGCCGTGTTCAAGTGGGATACAATCAGCTCAAAAAATGTCGGTTATCGGTTACACTTACAGTCACAGTAATTAATAAACGAATCAAGGGAAATAACATTATTATTAATTAATACGTAAGAGTACAATTTTTAAAATAAATAAATTTAAATTTTGGATAACAAAATTATAAAGTTGTGTTTTGAACCAGGGTTTTAATTACCTTTGAATAGTGTGAATAGAGGAAGACAAGGAGAGACGAGGAGCAAAAGCATAGTTGTTAGGTTATGAGATGATTATTTATCGTCGAGAAATCATAATAGTTTAAATACGTTATTCAAAAAATGTAAGTACAAACTTTTGTCCATTTAAAAGAGGTACATGAGTATCAATAATTAGTCGTCCATTTATTGTTCCCGCCCAAAACATTTTTTAATGAAAATTTTTACAGCATTTTCGTCTGTCAAGATGTGTATTGTGCATAATAAATACACCTTCCCAAGTAAATTCAGTCTCATAAATGAACATTATGAGCCAATCCCAAAATTGAAGTCTGTTATGTGCTGAAAACATTGAACTTTTTGCACATGGTATGGATATAACTGTTGCTTTTTTAAAAATTGTCATGTGACACTCCGTATTGTGATGTGATAAAGATGTACAAGATTAACAAATGTGCGAATATTAAGAACAGAATGATTTGGTGATGATTTGGAAACGCTCCATGTAAATGCGTTGGCAACTCCATGACACTGTCTTTATGAGAACCGTGATGTCAAGTAACATGTAGTACAGATACGAGTAAAAAATAAATAAATAAACCATAGGTAAGTAATTACAATGTCTGTGTACTCGCATTTTGACAGAATTTTACCTTATAAACAAGTTTATTACTAATGTCAAAATTTAATTGCAACAATTGACAGGACTGTCAATTGCTAAAACAAAATTTTTCATAGCTATTGCTGCTGCATTCAATTATTACAAAAATATTTTGAACGACTCGTCAATTTACGGGGTGGTAAAAATGCTAAAAAAATATGCGATTTCGAGAAAAAGTTATTAAGAAATATTGTTGCTCTCGATGAGTTATACTACTGGTCAAATTTAATGCACTTATTTCATTTACACCCTGTATATATATATATATATATATATATATATATATATATATATATATATATATATATATATATATATATATATATATATATATATATATATATGGCTTAACCACAATATTTAAAAAGAAACAAAATTTTCAGTAATAATATAACAAGAGAGTAAGAATAAATTGAAAATAATTTGACAGATTTTTCGAAAAATTTTGCCAGGCAATAGTCTCGAAAGCCCGGGAAGGAAAAGGAAAATTATTTTCTAATTTATTGAGCTCTCGAATTATTATTAATTAGATTATTTTTTCATCCACAAGTTTAAAATAACGGCTGTCATGCTATTGTAACGCTATCTATCTACTGTCGTAATTAACTAGCTTCATTCATTTACATGACTCAGTTGGTAAGTCTGTTTTGACAACTAGAACACACTTTACAATGCAAAATAAATAATGAAAAGATATAATTAGTAATTATGGTATTTCTAGAAATGGTTTCTATAATTTTTTGGTATATTTCATGATCAGAAATGGCACAAAATTGGTCTTTTTCGCTCATTTTACTTATGTCTTGATTACTATCTGACATATGTCAACAAATACAAAAGCTACAGAAATTAGGGTCTGCATAATTTGCGGAACAGACCTATTCTGCAGAACAGGCCTACTCTGCAGAACAAACTAAATTTTGCAGAATGATACTCTTGTTAAGAAATAAAATAGCTGTTTACAATCTCCCGTGCCTTCTAAATTAAGTAATTTCAAACGTTTCCATAATCAACCCCTAAATACGCTGTTCCTCAAAATAGACTGATTCTGCGGAACGGCGAATATATAAATATTATGACAATCTAGAATAGCTGTTTACTATCACATGTGCCTTCTTATTTATATATCCGCCGTTCCGCAGAATCAGCCTATTTTGCGGAACAGCGTATTTAGGGGTTGAAAATGGAAATGCATGAAATTATTTAATTCAGAATGCACATGTGATAGTAAACGGCTATTCTAGACTGTCATAATATTGTAACATGGGACGCCCGCCGTCACCGCCACTGTAAGCGAGTGTCTATTTATAGCGGTGACGTAATCGCGCTAGTAGCCGGCCGATGTAAACAGACTGGTCGCGACGTGTTTAATTACTTCCGGTCGCCTGAACCTTTTGTGTTCATTGTTATTACGTGTTCGAATATTCCAGACTGTTCTAGAAAATAATGGCAGCTGTATATAAGGGGACGTAGCTATGCTCGACAGGGAGTTAGTTAGTTACATGGAGAGACGTAGAGATGTTTATATAGAGTGTTAGTGAGTTTGAGAAGCACAGCAGTATCGTGGTGAGCGTATGCAGTTGGTGTCGAGTAGGTACTCGGGAAGTTACTGGTATATTGGGATAGCTGTGAAAGTGAATACTCGGCAGTGTGGACGAGTATTGTGAAGCTAGGTATACAAGGACAGTAACAGCGAGTTGAAGCTAATACTCGGCATTGGTGTTGAAGAATTGTGGCATACGGAAAGTCGGTGATACGGAGGCTGTGGAAGAGAGAGAGAGTTACATAAATAGGCAGATAGTGAGGTGAAAGGTGTGACTTCTGTCCGAGCAGTTGAATATACAGACGCTGTTGAGTCAGTTGAGTATATAGACGCTGTGGAGGTCGGTAGGCGGACAGTTGAACATGATATAAGTATATAGTGATATAAATATAGTGATATAAATATCGCGTAAACAGTCTACAAGAATCTGCAACAGACCGGCAGTCTAAGATTGGAACGCGTAGTGAAATAAATAATATCGTGGAAATAAATAGTAGTGTTAATTGGTTAAATAAATAGTGTTAGTATTAGTGTTATCTAGTTAATTATAGTTTTAGTCTTAATTAGTTTTTTATAATTGTTTAATATTAGTAATAGTAACTTACATTATAGTTTAATAAACACTTAATTTTAATTAATAATAATTGTCTAATATTTGCACTTCACCCAAAAAAATAAAAACGTTACAATATTTATATATCCGCCGTTCCGCAGAATCAGCCTATTTTGCGGAACAGCGTATTTAGGGGTTGAAAATGGATATGCATGAAATTACTTAATTCAGAAGGCACATGTGATGGTAAACAGCTATTCTATTTGTTAACAGGAGTATCAATCTGCAACATTAGTTCTGCAGAATAGACTTGTTCTGCAGAATAGGCCTGTTCTGCAAATTATCTTTACCCGCACTGGTACTTGGCTCATAAGAAGGAAATAAAATTCTTAAAGTAAAATTGGATTGAACCACTGTTACAAAATATACTTTTCGGAATTTAATTGAAATTATAAAATGGAAATTATAGAATAAAGATAACAACAAAATATATTGTTTGAGTAACGCCGGTATACTAGTAATTCTAGAATCTGAGTTAATCTTAAATGATCAAATAAATGTTAAGATATTTAAATTTTACTTTTAAAATAAAGCTAGGTTCAATTGTTAAATCAGTAACAAAATAATATTATAAACCAGTGGAAGGCTGTTGAAAAATAGTGGCTTTCTTTCATCCGCTATCACAATCAGATCGGATGGCACGATCCGATTAATGACGTCAAAAATGATTGCAATCTGTAGAGTAAAAGAACATTTTTTTTTTGTTTTGATATGGTAATAAGTTGAAAATTGTTTTAACCAAGGACCAGAAATACATATTTCTTGTGGTGAATATTAACGAATTTATATATATATATATATATATATATATATATATATATATATATATATATATATATATATATATATATATATATATATAAGCTGATTTAGCTCAATTAATTATTTTGTTTCGATTAATATTAATTCGTCTACGCTAAAGAAATTATATATATATATATATATATATATATATATATATATATATATATATATATATATATATATATATATATACATATGTTGACACAACTATTATTATTGTTATTACAAATATTAATATCTTATTCTACGTCACAACTTTAGCCTTTGTTTCTTTTTAAATAATGCTTTACTCAAAGTTTTATCTTTTTCACCTACGTACTATACTGAATACAAGCCCAGGACCTGACTATATTCCTCCTGAATTAATAAAACACATACCAGAAGAAACGAAAAACCATTTATTAAATATCTACAATCATATATGGACAAAACACACTTTTCCTATAAAGTGGAAGGAAGTAACTCTAATTCCAATATTAAAACCCAACAAAGATAAAACAAATACACAAAATTATAGACTGATAGCACTAACGAATATACTCTGTAAAATCATGGAAAAAATGGTAAACAAAAGACTATTATGGCATCTTGAAAACGACATCATCAGCAAGTTCCAAAGCGGATTCAGAAACTCAGATCAACTACCGATAACCTTTTTTCATTATCATTAGAAATACAAACGACTTTCACTAACAAACAATCGAATCCCCACAACCCAACCCATGATGTTATGTTTATACTGAAGACAATAAAATACAAGTAAAAAATCTTATGTGGTCAGCACATAACATCTCGCCAGATATTTTATCTGGTTGTACGCATAAAACAAAAAATATTTTTAAATACAAATACATATATTCATGTCTCACTACAAAATAATATTCACATATATTTGCAAAATCTATGGGATATTTTAATATAAAGTATGTACAATAAATACATTTTCTTTATATTCAATATCCTGAAATTTTCTTTTTCTACTTTCCTTTTCTTTATATTCGCCATTTTTTGCAAATTCCTTTTATATTCTTTTTTACGTATATTCTTTTGCGTTGTTGATTTATTTTTTATTTTCATAATTTTCATATTGATGTACAAATATTTTTGACAGTGGCATACAAATATTTTTGACAGTGACATTTATGTGTCATTTACAAACATTTGAATTTCTTGCCTTGTAGTAGTTTGATTTGAGATTTTTTTACATCAAATTATTTTGTATGCATTTCTTTATCTCTAAATCTATAGAAGATATAATAATGAATTTATATTTATCGAATAAAGAATTTCACGTTCTTTAATATAAGTATTTACATAAATTTTCGATAAATAATATTTGGATGTTTTTTTTCTTGTAACTACTACTTCCGGTTGTCTAATTGTTACCAAAAATTAATCAACTCTTCCCATTATTGTTAGATTGAGGAATCCGTAGTTAAAAATGTCTTAAGTCTTATAGTATTTGAGAAATCGTGGATCCAACATCCACACACGGACATCATCGTAAAAATGTTATAATCGGATTTTAGGGACCTTAAAACGTGCTTATTCACTAAAATCTGGATATGCGATTTTTAGCATGAATTCAATACCTCTCTTAGCGAGAGGTATAAATGTAAACGACTTTCATCTATACATAATGCAAAAACTAAACGAAATAAATTCAACATTGCCTAAAATTCAAGAACTAAAGAAAAGTAAAATTCCGCCGCGGATACTCAAAACTCCCACCATTAATAAGGAACTAAAAAAGTATGATACCATCTACCCAGCCTAACTTCCAACTATACAGCAGAAATATACGCTATCCAGGAAGTAATAAAACAAATAAATAAAGCAAAAAATAAACATAATATAATTTGCACAGATTCCCTCTCCTGCATCCAGAATATAGAGAAACTATATACATCTGATCCCATAACCCAAGATATTCAAAACCAAATACACGAAATAACCACCTCCCGCACCAAAAATATAAGCATCCTATGGGTACCTTCTCACTGCGGTATGAAGAAGCCGACTCCCTCGTCAAGCAAGCCACAGAACTGACGAACATCATCAGTATCCAATTCCAACCTACGACTACATTAGCCTAATCAAATCAAAATTGAAAGAAAAATGGACACAAACATGGCTCGACACTGACAACAATCATTTACGACAACTGAAAAATGATATAAAAATGTGGAAAATGAAGGCAAGTCAAAGAGACAGGACGATAATAACACGACTAAGAATTGGGCATACTCTTGCAACACACGGCCATATACTAAGAAAAGAAGAACCCACATTTTGCGAAACCTGCAACACCAGACTTACAGTGGAACATCTACTTCTCCAGTGCACAAAATACAACATGCAAAGACATCAGCACAAACTACCAGCCACTCTCTACAGATGCCTCACCAGCGAAACCGAAACCACAATAAAATATCTAAAAAGCATACAAATGTACAATAAAATATAACAGTATTGTAAATTATTTATGAATAACATTTTGTAAACCTAGGCCCAAGCACCAATAGTCCAAGAAACTGAGGTGCTTGTCAAATAAACAATTTATATATATATATATATATATATATATATATATATATATATATATATATATATATATATATATATATATATATATATACGATGCTTATTCATCAAAACTCCATCGAATTTTTTGACCAAGACAAACTTTCCTTACTTAAAGGTGACGGAAGGTAAAAAATTAAATAATGGCAAATATTTGATTTGACCTGAAGCGCAAATAATAATAAATATTAATTTTAAAGAATGCTTTCAAAATGGGACCTCTAAATTTAGTAGCTCAAAGCGGTAGCTTTATTCGCTTCGTGGTGAAACCGTAAAACCATTAATATATTTATGTAATTAATGTGCACATATTCCGTAAACTAGGAAATATGTATTTTAATTTTCTTTATAGCCCGGCAGCTATATCAGTCACTTAGTTGGTCACGAAGGCGCAGGTAGTTTATTATCTGCATTAAAAGCTCGAGGATGGTCGAGTAGTTTAGTTGGAGGTAACCGCGTATCACCCAGAGGTTTTGGATTTTTCGGTATTTCTATGGATCTTACTGAAGAGGGAATGAATCATATTGATGATATAATCACACTAGTATTTCAGGTATATGAAATATAATCATAGTACTTGTTCTTTTTTGTAATTTACTGTTTATTTCAGTACTTAAATATGTTGCGGAAAGTTGGCCCACAACAATGGATTCAGGAAGAACACAGAGATATATTTTCAATGCATTTTCGTTTTAAAGATAAGGAGTCTCCTAGTCAATATATTTCCAATATTGTACAAAATATACATGTAAGTTTAAAAATTTAGGTACGAAATGTATACTTAAATATCTTTATTTAGGAATATCCATTAGAAGAAGTGTTATCGGGTCCGTATTTATTATCAGACTGGAAACCGGACATTGTTGAAAAATTACTTAATGACTTTAATCCAGATAACATGAGGTAGTATTACAATTAAAAATTGTGTAAATTAGATATATAATAAGTTTGTAGAGTTGCAGTAATTGCGAAGAAATTTGCTGGTGAAACTAATAAAATTGAACCTTGGTATGGGACGGAATATAACTTAGAAAAAATATCTGATAAAAAAATTGGGGTATAATATTTTTAAGTATAATCTAATTACTGTTGGTAATTCATATTCAATTATAGATTTGGAAAAATGCTGGTTTATGTGATGAACTTAAATTACCAGAAAAGAATGAATTTATTCCAACTAATTTTGATCTTTTAACTCCAGACAAAGAAGTAAGATACATATTTAATATTTCGTACTTTTTTATAAACGTTAATATTTTTGTAGATCACACAACATCCATCTATAATATTAGATACAGATTTGTTTAGAGTGTGGTTTAAACAGGATGATGAATTTTTGTTACCAAAAACCAATATTACATTTGACTTTGTAAGGTAAACTAAATTATAATTACATAATGCAAAAAGAATGATCTCTTTTTCATGTCTATTGATGTCTTTTACAGGGTGCCCGGATTTCGAAAGCCACCATTGGGATCTCGGAAACTATAAGAAATACGACTTTGGTTAAATGGGACATGCGCCTTTGAGGGGGCATTTTAGATGCGCTTTTGTTTTGACAAAAATTCTCATAGGTTACTAGAAAATGGTGGAAAACTGAATTTGGTCGATATTTTCATTTTGAAATTACTTCTAATCTATGAGTAATCGAGAAAAATGTTTCAAATAAAAAAATTTGATATTTTTATTGTCTATCCAGTGGTGTTCGAAAATAATTTTTCTATGGGTAAATTTTCGAGAAAACACAATAACCCTTATATCAGTCGAAAAATAAAAAAATAAATATTGTTTTAGAGTAAAAATCAAATATGGGTTCCGTTTAAACAAATGTAATTTTGTGTTATATCTCGACAATTTAGCAATAGAAAAATTATTTTCGTGCGCCACTGGACAAATAATAAAAATATCTAACTTTTTTATTTGAAACATTTTTCTCGATTACTGATAGTTTAGAAGTAATTTCAAAATGAAAATATCAACCAAATTCAGTTATCCGCCATTTTCTAGTAACCTATGAGAATTTTTGTCAAAACAAAAGCACATCTAAAATGGCCCCCTAAAGGCGCACTACATGTCCCATTTAACCGAAGTCGTATCTCTTACAGTTTCCGAGATCCCAACGGTGGCTTTCGAAATCCGGACACTAATATATTATTTATTGACCTTAAATTTTGTAGTCCGCTTGCTTATTTGGATCCTATGAATTGCAACTTAACTCACATGTTCGTACAACTTTTCCGAGATTCACTGAATGAATACGCGTATGCGGCTGAAATAGCTGGCATGAGATGGGAACTAACAAATACCAAATATGGATTAATTGTGAGTTTATTTTATTATTTTAACTTATTTACAATTAATTGCTTGTAGTTGGGCATTGGTGGATATAGTAATAAACAGCACGTTTTATTAGAGAAAATTATGGATAAATTAACAAATTTCAAAATAGATCCAAAAAGATTTGAAATTTTGAAAGAAAACGTAAGTGGTATACATTTGTAATTTAAGGTGTGCGTACAATAAAATTTATTTTAGTATATACGTAATTTAAAAAATTTTGCTGCTGAACAACCTTATCAACACGCGGTTTATTATTTAGCAGTACTTCTTACAGAACATTCTTGGACCAAACAAGAATTGCTGGATGCTACAAATCGTGCGTAGATTAATAAATCTAAAGAAATATATATATTCTAATAGTTTGTTTTCAGAATTAACTTTGGATAGATTAGAAGGATTCATTCCTCAAATGCTTTCAAAAATGCATATCGAAAGTCTTGTACACGGTAATGCCAATAAACAGGTAAATTTCACATTTCATATTATTTATTCTTGTTTTGACCTTTATTTTTATTGTAGAAAGCTTTGGAATTAATGTGTATTGTAGAAAATAAATTAACAGGCGCATTTTCTATGTCTCCTTTACTACCAAGGCAATTGTTGTTAAATCGAGAATTAAAACTTGACAATGGTAAGATATTTTATTTTAAAAAGATATATTCCTTATATACCTATTACATATATTGGGGCCGTCATTTTCAGTAAAAACTGTTATATGAAGGTATGTCCGGAAACTTTTCATTACAGAGTTACAGATATTTGAAAATGCACCTCATCGGAGACATTTTTATTAATACCTCTGGTACTAGCGCTAAAATTTTTGAATATCTATGTTGATATTCTCTGGATATACGATAACCATTACCGTTAACCATAACCATTAAATAAACCCCATATCTGTATATTCACTAAACCTGTTTGAATTAACGAAATAATTTTTGACAGTTAATTGGGGCGTTTAATAAACGACAATACAACAACAAATAACGCACAGCATTTACAAAGAATAAAATCATAATTGACATATTTGAATTGTGTTTCTGTAAACCGCGCCCGACTACAGCGCATAGCAATCAATGAGGCGCGGGCAGACACGTGACTTTGACAAGTGCTTGTAAGGCCCCTCAAGGGTGCCAAGTATACAGCTTGTATAACTTGCTTGTGTTGCCAAATCAATTGAAGCGTGAAATTAATAAATAAAATTGTAAAACTAGTTATTATTAATGAATATCTTGTTGTTTTATTTTCTAACACATTAACTTAATTTTTAAAATATTTTATATAAAAATAGAGCGATTAGTGCTGCCATTTACGTTACAAAGATGTCTTGGCGCGTTAAATTTGAGGAAACCATCAGTTCCTGTTGAATGCTCTATTTTTATAAAAATTAATTTAAAAATTAAGTATAATGTGTCAGAAAATAAAACAACGTGATATTCATTAATAATAACTAGTTTTACAATTTTATTTATTAATTTTACGCTTAAATTGATTTGGCAACACAGGCAAGTTATACAAGCTGTATACTTGGCACCATTGAGGGGCCCTACAAGCACTTGTCAAAGTCACGTGTCTGCCCGCGCCTCATAGAATCACAAGAATCTATCTGTCAAAAAATATTTCGTTATTTCAAACAGAGTTTAGCAGTAACATTTTACATATTTTGTTAATTAACAAAAAAAAATACTTATAATAATAAACAATAGTTATAAATAGATTTTCTGTTCTATTTTGTAAGAAAGTTTTCATGGCTTAACAACATTGCTATAGCAAATAACCAATAATAATTACGAACACTGAATAAAACATGAAAATGACAGGCTTTATATTTGTTTCTATTGGTTAAATTGTTTAGCAACGTTGGTAAAACTTAACAACTTCCTTACACAATAGGGCTGTTTATATATTTTTTTATACTGAGTGGTCAAAAATGGCTGAAGCGTGCCGCTTCATACGAATTTAACATTTGCCGCTTACTTAGTACATCATTACTATTTTCATGGGCGTACCTTTCGAATTTTGCTAACTCTGTCATAAGAATGATTCTAAGAACCGTCTTCTTTACGTTCACCCAAAAGAAAATATACTACAAGAAGAAATTTGTCACGCTCTTTATTAAAAGCCATAAAGAAAAGAAATTCCTTAAAGATTTTTCACAAAAGTATGCGAAACAAATATCAAATGAATTAAAGTACGGCAATGATATTTTTTTATTTTGCGTTCATAATGAAGTCATTACGATACGCAATTGCGTATCGTAATGACACTCATTTCGATACGCAATTTTTTGTGTTAGACGGTTGGTACTAGATGACGTTTCTTTAACCCATTTTTACCTAATTTATTTTTAGTTAATTGACAATTCATTTTAATAATATAATGTCGAAATTATTATTATTTTTTTTTATTTAGGGAAGATTATTTACATGAAAATGTACAAATGGTTACAAATATAATCACAAATTGAGTAAGTAAATGTTATTGTAGAAGGCGCAAATTTAAAAAATAGTATAAAGAACTCATTTTATAAGACTTTCTTTCGCACTTGTCAATTAGAAAACTCGCTAACGCTCGTTTTCTAAATTTTGACGCATGCGAAAAAAACATGTCTTATAAAACACGTTCTTTAATATACTATAGTCAAATGTCATGCACATATAGAATATAGTTTTGATGAATTATGAAAAATTGAAATAAAATTTTGACATTATTTTGGAACAAAATTTGTCACGTGACCAGCTATTTTTGATCACTCTGTATTCTATTCTATTTCCTATGGTAACTTGATTGTTTTTTAACTGGTAACTAAATATTTTGAATACAGAGAATTTATTGGTTCATCATTTCCATGGCTACACACCACTGTCAAAAATGACAGCAATGTAATATTTGTCCATTGTAAAATGCATCATTATAAATAGTATTGCAGCACAGGAGATACCTCGAGAACACATCATAAGTCGTGCCAGTTCTTTCTACGACCGGCTAGGATATTGCCTCAGTGTGAATGTGGGTATTTTTTTAGTATTTATTACATTAGAATTATGAATTTTTGTAAGCCAAAGTTTGTTAAGATGTGCTACATTTGTTCTAATTTTTTGTTCATCGTATGTAGGCTAATTTATTGAAAATTAGTTTTTATATTTTGCGTTCATAATGAAGTCATTACGATACGCAATTGCAAATATAAAAAATAGTATAAAGAACTCATTTTATAAGACTTTCTTTCGCACTTGTCGATTAGAAAACTCGCTAACGCTCGTTTTCTAAATTTTGACGCGTGCGAAAAAAACATGTCTTATAAAACACGTTCTTTAATATACTATTTAATGGACAAATATTACATTATTGCTCTCATTTTTGACAGTAGTGTGTAATTGTGGTGTGTAACCATGGAAGTGATTGACTATATGTTGCATGTTAAAATAAATTCCCTGTATTAATTGTTTTTTTCTAAAAAGTAAAATATCACGAAAACTACTTCGTTTATCAAGTTTTAGCAAGAGTATCTTTTTATGTATTTTTGCATTGTATGTAATATTTTACAAGTAAAAATTAAAAAAATATTTGGTAAAAAACTAAACGTTTAAAACCTTCATGACTTCCCCATATGAGAATGGCCTCTGGTTGAGATACAGAAACAAAAGAAAGTATAAATATGCTTATAAATAAGTAGTATCCTCATACCAAGTTTCAATATTTTAGTGCAACTAGTACCAGAATTATTAATAAAAATGTACCTGATTAGGTGCACATTTAAAGGCCTGTGAACTCTGTAACGAAAAGTTGCCGGACATACCTTCATATAACATTTTTTACTCAAAATGACTCCTCAATTTTATTTTGGGACACTCTTCATGAATCATCCTGTATAATTTTTTTGTTGAAAATGATGGACAACTTAGAAGAATGATTGAGAATACATGAACCTGGTGTTGATAAATGGAAGGTTTTAGTATTTGAGAGGAGTAATTTAGTGACTAAGTTAAACTGGAACAGATGAATGAGTTTATATATTTATTGTATTCATCAAGAGATTGAAAGGAGAGTGAGTGCGGGATGTTAGGTACTGGATGCTCTGGGTTGGTTTTGCTAGATAGGTGAACGAATCTTTGTGTATAGATATTCGGTTAAGTGTGTATAATGAAACCCTTACGTCTGCTTTGATGTATGGAAGTGAATGTTGAGCTTGGATGGGGATGCGTAGAAAGAAAGTGAAAGTGGCTGCAGGAAAAATACATATGAATGAGAAATGATTTGTTATGACAATGTACGGCGGTCACGCTAGAATTATTGAGATTTTTTCATAATTTTTAGAATTTTATTTTAAATATGTTGAAAGTAGTTCCCTTCAGTGGGGACGTCATACAACACACATCAGTATTAGAAGAAGACGGCAGGCTCGAAGAAATATATAGTTTTGTATTACCATGGCCTCTCTTCCTTTCTCAACGTATTGTCCTAATCCGATTTGATATTTGGTCTGTTTTATTTTGCCGTGGTGTTTGACGTATGTATAAGTAATAAGTTTTGTTATAGCAATGATTTGTTAGATCGTGATAAATTCTAAAAAAAATAATACCGAAACAGAATTATCCAACACATAAGGCGCAGATTGGCACACTCAGTAATGGGTAGTAAGCCGTGATGATATATTTATTTTTAAGAGGCGTGGGCAGGCATGTGACTTTGACAAGTGCTTATAGGGCCCCACATGGTTGCCAAGTAAACAGCGTGCGTGCGTGCGTGCTTGTGTGTGAGTGAGTGTGTGTGTGTGTATGTGTAGCGTATATGTTTGTGTGTGGGGGGGGGCTGTGTGTATGTGTGCGTGGGGGGGGGGCTGTGTGTATGTGTGCGTGTGGGGGGGGGGTCGGCGTGTGTCGGTGGGCGTGTGTCCAAAACATATCAATTTTAGTCTACACTTATCATTCTTAACACTCGTTCTTGCAGTAACGCATGTTCTGCTCGTCCTATTCGCAATCGTAGATAAAATTTTGCCTCTAGTGGCGCAAATCAGTACTACGAAAAGCAATCGTACAAGCGCCATATTGAATAAGTGGCAGCTGAGTGAGAAGTGTAGTAATTAATAATTAAATATTTTAACTTATCGCCTACATATAAATAAGTTTTTAAACTCGGTTTATATACACAGTCAACGAAACACTGTGAACAATGTGAACTGTCATATGTCAAACCCATCGTATGGCGGCCATCTTGCTTCGAAAATCAGCGCCTCTATCGTTAATTTCGATTGCGAATAAATTAAAATGAAAGTTTATGCAATATTTTTCTTATTAATAATTATTTTGGTTATTATTAGTTTCGTATTTAAGACTTTTATATTAATGAGAACGACATATTAGATGTTTTCTAAAATTGATAAACCGGAAGTACTACTTTACAGGAAGCTATAAACAGATTTTCTTGAAAAATATATTAAAACATGACCCAAAACTTCTCAAAATTTGTATTTAAAACTCGTGTATAATTTAAAACAACTTTATATTTTGATTATACCTTTATGATATGGAGCTCTTAACAGATTTTCGAGGAAAATCATAATAAAATATAATCAAAAAATTGGTATTACAGACTTTTCTATTTATTGGAACAACAAATTAGATTTTGTTTACAAACGATCAACCGGAAGCGGAACTTTACCTTAAGCTCATTGCTATTTCAAACGTGGAATTGACGGGAGGTCATGCGTTGGCTACATCAGATTTTTTTGGAATACTTTCAAAATAATCATGAATTTGCAGTATCAATTACCTGATTTCTTTATTTTCAATAATTCTAGCGTAGCTCTTCTATGATTTGAAAGAATATTGTTGATAGAGTAAGTCAATAGGGGAGTTCACTTATATTAAATTTGCAGATAAGATTACTGTTTCTAAGCGTATGAGTGTATCATTAAATATCAAAAATAATAATTTTATTGTATCACTTTTTTTTTGATAAATTCGTTAAAGTGTAGCATACATTCAAATCGCCCGCCGAGGACATCACGGGATTGAACGGTGCTGTGACGGTTTACTTCCGTTTTTGCAGATGGCATTGTTGTCTCAAGAAATATAATCTTTGAGTTGTCTGTACTTGTCATATGTGATGCCTGTATGTTCTTATAGGGTATAGTAAAAAAATTTAGGCAGAGGAGTCACGTCATCAAACTTTGTAACTAGATAATGACGTATAATGACGTCACGAAAATAGTAGATTTACATGGTACACTAATTTAATTTTAGAAAATAATTGTATTTACCTGCGATGCTATTTATGTGATCAAGTTAATTTATTTAATAGTCGAATAATAAGTGAATATTATTGTAAAATTTAATATATTTCCAATTTATGGTATTGAAAATTCGTTGTAGGGCACACCGAGTCGGGTTTCAGAAGGAATATGGAGAATAAATGAAGCACTTGATAAAAAATAAGAAAATTAATGTTAAATGACATTAAATATATTTTTAAAAAAAATTGATGATTTTATTTAGATTTACAATTCTGTGGTGTTATAGAAAAGTACAGAGTAGCACTATAAATTCGATTTATTGAAAATATAATTAAAATAACATTTAAAAAAATATATTATATTTGATTGAAAATACTCCAATATTACAATTTACAATTATTGAAATTAACCCTTGTCAGACTAAAATAAATTTATTACTTGAGTACCCAAAATAGAAGAAATGAACAGTCAGTACAGTAGTGTACAGAGGTTATGAATAAATAAAAAAACAAAGAAACACAACTCGAAAAACAGTTACTGTTTGTATTGAAAAATACAGATTTGATACGCAACAAGGCAACAGTAATGGAATTCTGAGAAAACACAACAAACAACGTAGACAAAAATGTTAATTATACGAAAAAGTAACGAATAACTAATGACAGTCGACGGTTGACAATTCCGGGAGAAACATGTCATGTAAACGTTTAAATATTGAAATCCAATAGTACCAACATGTGGTGATAAAATGAACTACAATTATTTTAAATAAATTAAAACTCATTCAAAACATTATGTTCGACTTTAAAATAATTGTAAATTTAATTAAAATGTACTTTACTTATAGTATTCAAAAAATAGTATTTATTTTCTTCGTTTTCCTAAACATATGCATCACTCGGCCAATACTACAGTGATTTTTCATTTTGTAATGAAATGATGACGTGACTCCTCTGCCTAAAATTTTTTACTATAGTTCAGTAATTAAGTCATGCGGCGCGCTTCATTTGAACTACTGTCCTACCGGTAAACACATCTTTCAAAGTAAACCTTATTGCCACAGCAAATAACTATAATTTTAAGCAGTTCATTTCGTCGCCAATATCTTACTTAATTAAGGAAAGTTAGCTATTTAAGCTATCATTCAGTTAAGTTTGAATATTACCCTTTCAATTAAACAAAACATATTACTCTCATTTATAATAACAATTATTCTATTTAAGTTTTAAAAAACTTTGCATAGAACCATTTTTAGGATACAGAAGCCTATTAACGTGGATAGACAGAGTTATTTACATACCTTAAACTTGAAAAGAAGAAATCTAAAGTTTTAAAAAGAACTGATTTGAAAATCCTCAAACACGCTCACAAACAAAAAATCTAATTTGTTGTTCCAATAAATAGAAAAGTCTGTAATACCAAATTTTGGACTATATTTTATTGTTTTTCCTCGAAAATCTGTTAAGAGCTCCAAATTAAGTACCACTTCCGGTTTATCATATAGGTATAGTCAAAATCTAATGTTGTTTCAAATTATACACGAGTTTTAAATACCAAATTTGAGAAGTTTAAATCATGTTTTAATTTTTTTTTCAAGAAAATCTATTTGTAGCTTCCTGTAAAGTAGTACTTCCGGTTTATCAATTTTAGAAAACATCTGGTATGTCGTACTCATTAATATAAAAGTCTTAAATACCAAATTTGAAAAGTTTTGGTTTGTATCATTTTATTTTTCACGAAAATCTGTTCAGAGCTTCAAATAAAGTATCACTTCCGGTTTATCAATTTTAGCCATAATCATTGCTTCCCTTTATATAAAAGTCTTAAATACTAAATTTGACAAGTTTTGGAAAATATCAATATTTTTTTCGCAAAAAGCTGTCCAGAGCTTCAAATAAAGTATCACTTCCGGTGTATCAATTGTATCCAAAATCTAATATATTGCTCCCCTTCATATAACAGTCTTAAATACTAAATTTGACAAGGTTTGGTATATATTATATTATATTTTTCACGAAAATCTATTCAGAGCTTTAAGTAAAGTATCACTTCCGGATTATCAATTTTAGCCAAAATTTAATATGTTGTTCCTCTGCATATAACAGCCTTAAATACTAAATTTGACAAGTTTTGGAGTATATCATAATATATTTTTCACGAAAATCTGTTCAGAGCTACAAGTAAAGTACAGTGGACCCCCGGTAATCCGACAAACGTTTTGCAGGCCAGTGTCGGACTATCGAATTTGTCGGATTATAGAGTACTGCCTAAGACCCCCTATAGTCCGAAATTTTTTACAAACGAGTACCTTGTAATCCGACAAAATACAGATCCAGTGATAAGATTTTATATGTTATACTCTGAAGTACAAATCATACTTCATTATGTATGTCAAATTTAGTAAATTAAACAATACAATAGAGAGCTTACGTTTTATTTTGAAATTAACGTCATTAATGCTATAGAACTTACAAACAATAATAACTTTACATTAGGAAATATGTAATTGTGTACAAACAAATGTACATACTAAAAAAGTCAAAAATTATGAATAAAATTCATACTATGAATCAATCATCATCATATTATGAAGCATGAAAATATTCATCAATTCAAACTAAGCAATCAGAATCAAAACAATACCTACGCGTCGAGCACATTAGTGGTGGGGTCATGTCGGATTACAGGGGGTGCCGGATTAGACAGGGGCCGGAATACCGGGGGTCCACTGTATCACTTTTGTTTTATTAATTTTAGCCAAAATCTAATATGTTGTTCCCCTTGATATAAAAGTCTTAAATACTAAAATTGAAATGTTTTGGATTATATTTTAATATAGTTTTTCATTAAAACCTGTTATGGGCTTCAAGTAAAGAGTCACTTACGGTTATCCAATTTTACCCAAAATCTAATTAACTCTTTATATGAATCATAAATTAAGGAAAATATATAGTAGAAGATTGGCTATCTCCCTTATAAACCGTGATAACAAGTTTTAGTGACATCCACGTCAGTGATATCTATGAAAATGTCAGAGAACTAAATTTGACAGTTGAGACATGGCGGGAAATACGAATTCGTTTTCAATTATTCTGAAAATTAAATTTCATTTCTTGATAATGTAATTAATAAAAAATCAGATGTGGCCAACACATCTAATTTGTTACTCTAATAAATAGAGAAGTCTGTAATACCAAATTTTGGATTATATTTTATTATAGCTAGGGAGCTGGTGGCAATTTCGGTATATGATTTGATCGTCGTTAGGAATGATAGGTAATAGAGTTTTGAAACTTGTGAACAGGATAAGCAATGTGGCAAGGTCGGGTGTCGCTACTTTTTCGAAAAAATATTTTGAAAATTGCAAAATATATAACCTCTCATAAATTATTTGATTGTGTGCCATTTAGTTATTTTGTTAAATTGACTATATAGATACTAAAAAAAAGATGCCAGAAAAATAGGACGCTGCGTTTTTTTAATTGCTAATTTGTAAAAAATAAAAGCTACATTAAATTATTTGATCGCCTTTCACTTTTTTTAAAATTTGTTCGTTTTTGTCTCCGGGGGGCAATGGATTCATTGCACAGTAATTGCCCTATGACGTCATATTAAATCGGTCATCTAACGGTGTTTTTCTAAAGCTTTGTAGAGATGATGCTCTGTTGCCATATAATTGGTATAGAATTAAATCAGATTGCATTAATTAAATATTATTCTAATAATGCCAATACAGATAAATTATTGCAATTTTCAATTTAAATATGATATATCTAATAAAGAAAAATGAATTTTGTGTCAAATATATTTTTAAACATTAGAAAATTTTAATAATAAACGTAACTGGCAACAATGGATTATCTGTCATTTAAAGAATGTGCTTAGTTTGTGGAGCGTTGTAAGATTATAAGTTCGAAAAATATCTCAAAAATATGGAACAAATAAAAGTAAAATGTGTTAAGAAACACAAATTATTTCGAAAATATTGTTCCGTAGCTTGTTGTAATGCGTCATCGCAATTATTATCGTATCATAGATTTCCGAAGAACCCAGAAATGAGAAAAAAGTGGTTAATTTCATTAAAAACTAAAATTAATACAAAGTAATGCAATTCGCATTTGTTTGTTGAAATTTTTTTAAGGAATCTGGTTTCATACCAAGTAAGGGTCAAACTTACAATTCTTGGATAAACCATGAATATCTTATGCATCAGATAAACAAAAAAAACAGCATCGAAATTATAACTCAAATTGTCAAATTTGTATTAAATGTCATTTCCTGATGCGATATTTCTAAAAAGGAATAAGATCCATGGTTGTAAAATTGGTCCTAAGTCGAAAACTTATCATTAAATAATAAAGAATAAATTTGCAATGAACTTTCTATTATTACGTGCTGTTACATCATGGCGAAAATTTAAAAAAAATCTATACGCAGGCTGTACCTAATTATTATGAATGTCTAATTTTTTTTGTCCAAACTGTTGATGTTAACATAGACATGGCGGCTTTTTGAATTTCAAACTGACAACTATTTCATTTTATCATCTCTATGCGCAGAAAATCAACTGCGCATTGAAAACATCTCATTTTTTACTATCTCTCTCACTTTGTGCAGTGCACCCATTCTTGAAAAGTGAGAGGTCAGTGTGACTTGACAGAAGTGAGAAAAAACGTCACGTGACTTGCATGTCATAATTTTGTCGTCTCACTACTTCACATTTCATCTCACTACGTGAAACTTATCTCCCCACCTTTTTGGTTGTGAGAATAAATGTCACTCGCTAATGTTAAATAGAAATTTGCTTAATACTAAGTTATATTAACTAATATTATAAATAAAATTATTACAAATATCATGGTTGACGAAAGAGAAGTAGCTGCTGCTTTAAAGCATTTGGAAAATACAGAAATTACTTTTCGAACCAAATTTTTGAAATATGAATTACTTTACGTTTTTTGATTTGTGGGTATTCGCTTATTCAGCTAGGTGTGGGAAATGACATACATCTAGCTATTATAATTACAGCCCGATTTAAATATTTTACATATATGTACTTATACAATACAAATACGTTTATACGTAGTAAGACACATTTTATTTGTAGTTGTTCGATTACGGCAATAATAATAAATAGTTAATATAGAAAATTTAGCTATACTTTAGTCACTCGTAAGCATAGGGGCGGAGAAAATTTGGCCCGCGGGCTGCTTAAGGCCCCCCACACACACTCCGGTTTTTACGCCGGCTTGTCTGCGCAAGTCAAATACGTGCATGCGTGCAGGTTTGCCTGAAATGCTTGCTGTCTCCACACTACACAGAATTTTGCTTCAGTTTTTAGTTGCGAATAAACTGTCAACATGGTAAAAGTAAGTAAAAGAACTTATGAAGTTATTTTATTAAGCGTTTTAGCCGCTTGTGCTTTAAAAACGAAAACTAAAACTAGGAGAAATAAATGGGTTAAGGATTGGCTGTTAAAGAGACAACATTTTTCTCACATAAAATTGCTAGAAGAATTGAAGCTTACAAAGGCTGATTGGTTTAACTATTTACGAATGGATGAAGAAACTTATCTCCAATTGCTAAAACTAGTTTCACCATATATAAGCAAAAAGAATACTTGTATGAGACAATCTATAAGTTGCCATGTACGTCTAACAGCCACGCTACGTTTTTTGGCTACTGGAAGAAGTTACGAGGATCTCAAATTCTCAGTAATAATATCACCACAGGCATTGAGTTATATATATACATATATATATATATATATATATATATATATATATATATATATATATATATATATATATATATATATATATATATATATATATATATATATATATATATATATATATATATACAGAGTGCCCCATTTAAGGTACGAATGCATTGGGATCTCGAGAACCGTAAGAGCTACGAGGTTGGTTAAATTAGACAAAACTTGCCCCATTAGCAGACCATTTCAATGGTATTTTGTTATTTGCGAAAAAATGCGTAGGTCACTAGATCTAGGCGAAAATGTAAATTTTGCAGTTTTTTATTTTTGCAAATAACTTCGAAGTGTGAAATTATACTGGATTTTGGTTTGCACATCTTTAGGGCACTTTTTTATGTTCTTTCGACTGGTTTTCGAGGATTGATGTCAAAGTTTTAATTTTTATATGGACGCTGTATTGGAAAGTTACGCCATTGAAAAGAGAATTTGTTTTAGCTTTACAATGATATAAAATAGTAATAATTTATTTTTATAATTAATAGAGAAATTAACAAAATATGTTATTAATACTAAAATTTACGGTACAATATTTAAATATTAGATTTGGAGGACAATGGATAGGGACCAACAGCGAAATCAAGTGGCCTGCTAGATCTCCAGATTTAACACCTTTAGATTTTTTTATGGGGATACTTAAAAAATAAACTTTTTATTCGGGAATATCAGAATGAAAATGAATTAAGAAATGCCACAGTAAGAATTATAAATCAAATTAGGCCAAGAATGCTGAGAAAAGTAGAAGGAACAGAACGAAGGGCGCAGAAGTGCGTAGAACGAAATGGTGGGTTAATAGAAAATTTATTGTAAAGTTTTCGTAAATTATTTTTGTATTTTTAACATTATTTGTTTATTAAATAGTTATTTTCTTAAACAGCAGCCTTCGATTTACGTTTTTCAATTAAATTTTAGTATTAATAACATTTTTTGTTAATTTCTCTGTTAATTATAAAAATAAATTATTACTATTTTATATCATTGTAAAGCTAAAAAAAATCTCTTTTCAATGGCGTCCATATAAAAATTAAAACTTTGATATCAATCCTCGAAAACCAACATTGATAAAAAAAATTGAGCATCGCCAGTCGAAAGAACATAAAAAAGTGCCCTAAAGATGTGCAAACCAAAATCCAGTATAATTTCACAATTCGAAGTTATTTGCAAAAATAAAAAACTGCAAAATTTACATTTTCGCCTAGATCTATGGATTTTTTCGCAAATAACAAAATACCATTAAAATGGTCTCCTAATGGGGCAACTTTTGTCTAATTTAACCAACCTCGTAGCTCTTATGGTTCTCGAGATCCCAATGCATTCGTACCTTCAATGGGACACTCTGTATAATAGTATACTGTGCGGTTGGCCAGCGTGCCGCTACACATGCTCAGTCTTGCTCGCAGAGGCCTGGATTATGCGGGCCAATATCAGGATCAGTCAGAAGATGCGCAGGCCGGGCTTATAGCTACTCAGGCGGCCTGAGTTAACACACACACATTCCGGTTTAACTGCGCAAACCAGGTCCGCGCAGGCAAGCCGGAGAAAAGGCCGGAGCGTGTATAGGGGCCCTAAACACAGACCACTACACTACGGACACGGGCTACGGAGACCTACGGACTCAAAATTCAATAAATCTAGAAAAAGTAGTTGCGTATGGCAACATTATCAATACCAGCTAAAAAAAAATAAGAATATCACGGTACATATGTAAAGGCAGGTAATCAAAGAAGAGTACAATGTAGTACTGTCAGTGTCAAAAAACACACTTTTATGTCAAATTTTGCGCTTGCTAAATCATGGCCATTTAGATAGGTGAAATATTTCTCACTTTGTTTAGGGAATTAAAAAAGTGAGAAAATATGAAATGAGATGAGAGTGAGATGAAATTTTATGTCACCTTGTGAGAAAATTCTCATATTTCAAGAATCGGTATAACAGGAAAAAAATTATGCCAGACATGTATGTCACTGCTTTTAGAAGATATTCATAAAAATCTCATACAAAAATGACATAATACAAAAATTAAATATTAAATCCATTCAATATCACTTTCCTCAGATACACTTTCTTCATCATCTACATCATTATCTCCACTAAAATCGACCTCTTCAGTCATTAAAATACTCTCGTCCTCTGAAATGAATAACAAATTGCAATTTTCTTTTCATTTAATTTAACCAATGATACAATAAAATTACCCGTTTGTTCATCCTGTGGTAATTCTAGTAAAAATCCCGTGTACGACAGAGGTACTTGGTCCCCTTCAAACCATTTAAAGTTTAATGTGTTCTAATTTTGGAGCCACCCGTAATCTGTAACTTCCAAATGTACCAAAGGATTTTTCAATTGGTAGTCCATTGTTACGTCAACTGGAGCTAGCCTTTAATTGTATGTTAGTGGGACAATAATCTGCCCATTAAGGAGTGCAGCCACACGGAAAGTAGCTCTGTAGCTCCAATAGTTTGCGCACCATTGCGATTTTAAGAAAACCGCGCGTATACAACCCACAATAACTCGTGCCTGCGGGGCATTTCCTGGTGGCTACATCTCTTAATCGCTTGGGCATGGTCCTAGTAACAAGTGAACCAAATTGCGTGCTTGCATCACAAAATGCAGGGTGGAGGCAACTTTTCGCCCTTCACATCCGGACTACATCAATATTTCTGCGATATGTGCGTGTTTTGTCATTTCCTAAATATTCTGATATTTTCACTGCTCTGTAGTTCAATAGGTATAGCCCACAGAAAAAATCGCAAATATAAAAGTTGTAGCAAATAATTGTCTTCTACAATATTGATAATAACAACTTTTACGCTCCGATGTATAGAAACAGAAGAATTGAGGAAAAATCGAAAATTTCTAACTTTTTTCCCTATAACTCTGGTAGCACAGGGCTTTCGTTTCTGCAAAAGTTGTTTCTTATCACTGGCCTTGGTCATTACAACATTTTCAAAAATAAACAAATTAGCCCAGAGCCAGACACGATCAAATAATTTAATGCGCCGTTTTTATTTTTCAATTTTGGAAATTCACCTCTCATTATCGCAGTAAAAGTAATATGGCAGACACACACACACGCGCACACGTACCTGTTGTGGGGACCCTAATTCGTGCTTATTTACTGAAAACTCATCAACGAATTTTTGTCACGATTACATTACCTCCCTTACCTACGGTGTGACGGCACTGTAGAAAAATAGGTAATAAAAGTACTTAATATGTAAATGTCTTTATTTAAACATGTAGGTATTGCATTATATTATTTAAATCAAATTAAAACAAAATTGCATGTATACTACGTAGGAAAAGTGACTCCCCGGACTCCTGGTGTCCGGGAATATATCACTTTTCCTACTAGATACACAATATACTATTGTTGTCTTTTCACTTGCAAATAAATTTATTCGAAAAAATAAAATCTGTTATTCGCGGAATAAATTATTCGGTACTTGGGTAGCGAATAACCGTTTAATCGTAAGTTCATGACATTTCCACATAGTGCAGATTCATTGACAAAATGGATATATTAAATATTTTTGGGCTGGATTGCAGTTTATCCAGAATAGTAGAAATTACATTTTTTTTGTTGTAATGTCTTATGTTAGCTAAAATATAATAAGGAAACATAAAATTGGAGCGCGGAAACAGGTATTTATATATTTTTTTGGAAAAATATATTTTAAAAAATCCTGACTAAAACAATACCTGACCTACCTGACGCACAGTAATTTAAAATTTAACAAAAATCCTGACAAAAACAATACCTAACGCACACGTATTTTTTTAGAATTTTTTAAAAAATCCTGACAATAACAATACCTAACCACAGTATAAATAAGCCAATATTGGCTTATTTATACTGTGACCTAACGCACACCAGGCTCACACATTCGACATCGCTCGGTGTAGTGTGATCTGGGGCTCAGTCCACTATCTTCATGTTAATTATAAATAAAAAATGTTATAAAACGTAGGATAAGAAGGAAAATAAGACATAATTTTGCAAATATACATTAATTGAAACAGTATTATTCGTATGAACGCGTAAGTACCTACTTAAACATGTAAATAAATGTAGTTCATCTAACCTAATTATTTCAGAAAAAATGCCAAAATCTATATAAATATAGCTCTCCGCACCCAATTTTTAGCAGTATTTAGTGTTTTTAATGATTTACCAAGTATATATAACCATTAATATAAAATTCTTGAATTCTGGATAAACTGCAATTTAGCCTATTTTTGATGATTATGAAGATATAGAGAACGGGCACTCAGCTGTTTCCGTGAACCTTCAAAACAGCTGATCTTGCTGCCCCGTGCGGTGTGAAGTTGTTACATTAATAAACGAAAATTTAAACTTAAAATAAATACCTTTATTAAAGCATATTTTGAAAATATAATACCTATTTAGAAGAAAGATTTCATGAAAAAGTAATTTGTAGACTAATATTTATAGTTATAGACAAATTTTAATTGTTAGAGGTCAATGACCCCGCAACAACTCTAGAAAAACTAAAAGGTTTATTTCATTTTATGAGATAAAATATTGCATTTGGAGTATAGAAGTTATAAATATTTCACTTCATTTCAATATTAAATTACTCCCTTATCCTTTAATTAATACATTTCTTTCAAATTTCTATATCGTCAACTGCTCTGATAAAACTTGTATGCTTAAAACTCCGAAAAGCGTTTAATTACTCTTGGGTGTAAACACTTTGTTGGTAATAAGATAATTGATTATATCCATTGGCAAAATATTCGGAAAATCCGATATATCCTATGAAAACTCACTTTCATCGCAATCATACGGCTCAATATTACTAATTAACTTGATTTTAGCTAAATAGCGAAGTTGCATATCAGGTGGTAGCTTCTTGAAATACATAGACAATAGACATTGTAAAAACCACCTATTAAGCTCGCACAATGAAACACTAGAAAAATTTGTTGTTCTCACCAAAATGTAAGACAAACTGACTTCAGATTTTGAATTAGCGCCAAGAAATTTGGTTGCCAATGAAGTCAGTTACAGGCTAGGGCAGCAAGATCAGCTGTTTCGAAGGTTACCGGTGCCCGTTCTCTATTTTGTACTATGAATTAATAAATAACGTGAGAAATTGATTACACACCATGTGTATGTATGAAAACAATTTATTATTTCATAATGGGGATCGTATTTTTACCTCTCGCTAAGAGAGGTATTGTATTCATGCTAAAAATCGCATATCCAGATTTTAATGAATAAGCACGTTTTAAGGTCCCTAGAATCCGATTATAACATTTTTACGATGATGTCCATATGTGTATGTGTGTGGATGTGTGTGTGTGTGTGGATGTTGGATTCACTATATCTCAAATACTATAAGACTTAAGACATTTTTAACTACGGATTCCTCAATCTATCAATAATGGGAAGAGTCCAGTCAGTTTTGGTAACAATTGGATAACCGGAAGTAGTAGTTACAAGAAAAAAATCATCTAAATATTATTTATCGAAAATTTATGTAAATACTTATATTAAAGAACGTTAAATTCTTTATATGGGGTCTCGTGGCCGCGTGCCTGAGTGTTTGGTCGCGAATCTGGGGAACCGGGTTCGATCCCGACCGACGCCAAATATTTCCAATTTTAAATGGCACAAAATTGACCCCGGTGGTGCACTCTCCACGCCAGCAATGAGTGCCCGTGAGGTGACGCCTGGTAAACGCCCGCACGGTACAAATATGTCATCATCATTACCGATATCTGCATACAAAGCAGATTGGCACACCCAGCAATGGGTAATATGCCGTGATGATATATTTATATTTTATTTATATTTATAAATTCTTTATTCGATAAATATAAATTCATTATTATATTCTATAGACTAAGAGATAAAGAAAGGCATATAAAATAATTTGATGTAAAAAATCTCAGATCAAACTACTACAAGGCAAGAAATTCAAATGTTTGTAATTGACACATAAATGTCACTGTCAAAAATATTTGTACATTATTATGAAGATTATGATAATAAAAAAAAATCTGATGTGGCCAGCACATTACCTTCCGTCAGTTCTATGTATTTTGTACAAATTTCATACAGAAAGTTCCTTGCTAAATTAAATATTCTATTACTTGTACATTACCTTCCGGCAGTTGCATGTATTTTATGCAAATTTCATACAGAAAATTATTATTTTGTGACGTTTTCTATATACAGTGTAATGTATCTGCAGAAATAAAAGATTTAATATTATTATTATTTCTTGTACATTACCTTAAAGCAGTTGTATGTATTTTATACAAATTCCATACAGAAAGCAAAAGATCCTATATTGCTCGTAAAATTATAAGACAAACACACTATCTCAATTTCACTTGACACTGACATCTTTGAATCAGAATTTTCTTAATATAGTAGCTGTTTCCAAAGCTATGGCTACTTTATGAAATTTAATTTCTTTATAATTTTTTAACTCTATATCCATTTAATATTAAGTATAAAATGCAGTCAAATCGTATAGAGAATAAAATATTCTTTAATATTTATAATAACATCAAATGTGAAAAAATTATATTTAACATAGTTTTTTCAAGAAAAACTGTTAAAATCTTCAAATAATGGTACTTCCGGTTGACCAATTGTAACCAAAATCTAATCAGCTCTTCATATGGATGTAACGAAGAAGTATACGAAAAAATTATAATTTTTGTAACTGTAGTATTAGAGTTATCGCAGACGAAAATTTTGTTACACACACACACACATCCACACACACACATCCACACACACACACACACACACACACACACACACACACACACATACATACAGACATCATCGTAAAAATAGTAAATTCGTATTCTAGGGACCCTAAAACGTGCTTATTGGTTAAAAACTCATCATCGAATTTTTTGACCAAAGACAATACCTTCCTTACCTAAAGGTGACGGAAGGTAAAAAGTCAGCAACGCAAAAGAATATACGTAAAAAAGAATATAAAAGGAATTTGCGAAAAAATGACGAATATAAAGAAAAAGAAAAGGAAAGTAGAAAAAGAAAATTTCAGGATATTGAATATAAAGAAAATGTATGTATTGTACATAATTTATTTTAAAATTACCTATAGATTTTGCAAATATATTTGAAAATTATTTTGTAGTGAGACATGAATATATGTATTTGTATTTTAAAATATTTTTCTTTTTATGCGTACAACCAGGTAAAATATCTGGCGAGAGGTTATGTGTTGGCTACATCAGATTTTTTGATCTGAAACAGTGAATAGGTAAATCATTATAAAGATCCTGTAATTTGACGTTGGTAAAATATTTTCAAATTTTGGATACTTTTGTTGAATACAATGACAAATATTTACTTCGAACTAGGGTACGTTCGGCATTAACATTTTGAGCGCTCAGAGCCGTCGATTGCGTTCGGTATTGACATTAGAGCGATCTGTAGCGTTCGGCATTAAACTCGCTAAGCATATTGAGCTCGCTCTGTGTGCTCGGTGACCAAGTGCCGAGCACACGGAGCTCTCAAATCTGAGCATGCGTATAAGCCTTTAACTCAACTCCTTTGGCAAATCAGTTAAAATTTCATTTTCGCGTAAAAACTAGCAACTCAGGCGGAGGGTAGTTCTCAGAATTCTGTCCCGCGTTCTCGCCTGATAGTTTAAGATATTTTGACTCATTTATAGCAAAAAGTTTTAAATATGAACAACAATTTATTTACGTGCCCTTTATGTTCATTTACAGTTAAAGCATGTTTTATAGAAACGTTACAAAAGTATGTTGAAAATTAACATAAAGATGTAGAATATAGGGAATTTAGAAATAATATTTTGTACAAATTACTCAATATTCATATAACCTTTTTCATAAAGCTTGTACGGTGAATCAAGTACACGATAATTAGATGATGAAGATAAATTATATTATTACTGAAACGTAATTTCATTTTTTACGTACTAAGAAAACTTATAAAAATATAATATTTTAACACTTATGTGAAAAACTATTAATTCATTAATACACGTTTTACTCCTGTACTATTCCTGTTCCTAGTTACATATTTATTATAATTTCCCGCTTAACATATGAATCTGGAGCGTTCGGCATTAGTATTAACATCTGTGAAATCCGCCACGTGACCTATGAGCTCTGAGCAATCCAATCCGTAGATTTCAATGCCGAACGTACCCCTAAAAGAAATACAAAAAGTACAAGGACAATGTTACAATATACATATCTCGTTTACCATATATGATTGCTGCATTAGACTTCATCACTTGTTAAATTATAGTCTGCCGGGGCTAAAAATGCAGAAGAATATAAGTCGCGTTCTTTTTACCACTTTTTACATGAGATCTTAGTTCATCTCAGCTCACCTCAGTTGCCTCGCTAATTTTGACCGTTCTTGAGATGAGATAAAGTGAGACCGAAGTGAGAAGAGTTCCACCCCCCTTCCCGATTCTTAGTCACCTCTGGAGGTTGTGCTTGTTGAGTTTTTAATCTTAGAATAATGGTGGGGATAAATGTTTTGCTGTCACGGGCTGTCACATACAATAGTCGCGTTCTTTTTATCATTTTCCTCATCTCATCTCATCTCAAAATGAGATGAGTTTGACATGAACTGAGCTGAGATCGAGTGAGATTTTTATGAAGTGAAAAAAAAAACGACAAAAGACAAATTTTGTTGGTAACTTGAACGACTGATGTCCGCTGGATGTCTGTGATACTTTTCAACGGTCAACCACGATATTTTCAGGTATTATTTTGGATCGCCCACTATGAGTGTGCATTATTTAGGCTTCTATTATTCTGTCGATTACATAATAACATATAGTGCGACACATTCTAAAATGTTTCAATTATACAGTAGTATAACTTCCACATGATTTTCAATTCTATGAAGTTTACGTCTCTTTACTATATTATTTTCCACGGAATTGTCTGCATATTTATTTATTCTTCAAATAATAATAATATTTATATAGGAATAAACAAATAATCATAATGAGCTCATCGATGAAACAACAGTACGCACCCGTCATCGATGAAAAATACGGCGCCGCTATTTTCATCGAAGAGCATCAATGAAACAAACGTATCTCATTTCAGACGTATCTTTTGAGTCTTATTTCACGTTAACGTCAAAATAGATAATAAAGTGTCAGGTGTCAAATAAAAAACAGTGTTTTGAAAACCAAAGCCGCTTTCTTTTTATCAAGAAGATCAACTCCGAGTAGCACACATCTACCCTAAATCGTTCCTTTTAAAAGGGGATAAATGATCTTGTACTACCCATTTTCTTCGTCCACGTCCTCGCGAAGCACCACCTTTGAAACAGGATCATATAGATCCTAAACTGATCTGGAATGTCAATGTCACGTCAATATGACTGACTGCTATGTATTTTGTCTTTTGTAAGTATTTGATATTAAAATGATATGAATAGAAGAAATTAATTAGTTTGAAACGTTATATTATGTTTAATTACCATAAGAAATACATCCATATTTAAATATTCAAAGGTAAAAGAAATTAATATGTCAAAATCAAATCACATTTACAGCAGACTATAACCACAAGCAAATTCAGCATATTATATTATAAATATAATGCTATATATGTTTTTATCTTCTTATTTTAAAAAATATACTGTTCTTTTTAGGAGTAATTTAGTTCAGTTCAGTACGAGGTAAGATCAGTTCATTTTCCCCCTAAAAAGAAAGCGCCTATATCGACAAACAGCAACAATAAACGGGAAATATCTATTTAAAAACATAGTAACATTTCACTGGTATTATTACCAACTTAACTTTTTTGCGTTACAGAAAAAATCGCTGTATTTGTCATCGATGAAAATGAAAACCATCGATGACGGGTGCGTACTGTTGTTTCATCGATGAGCTCATCGATGCTCCTTGATGCTCATCGACAAGTGTGCCATAGCTTTAGTAGTTCAAAATCAAAATAAGTTAAAACATTGGTCTTGTCAAAGTGACACTGTTCTTGTCAAAACGACATGCGCACACAAATCAGCTGATTCCAAATACGTCAAGGACGCCCGAGTCACGTGTCTGCTCGCGCCCTATAAGTAATTTTATTTCAAAAAAGGGATGTTACTGTAAATGTCAGCCAGAAATGCACAGCTTTGATTTCGTCATCGATATTCGTCCACTTTTTAACAAATATACCCTCCTTTATACTCCATTTTTATTAAAACCGACAACACAATACTATTCAAACATTTTTTTATTAATCTTATTAAGCTTGACGTCCTTTCTTGCTGCCCTCCTACGGTGCAAACATCTAAAAGCACCACGATAATGTACATTCTTCTGGTCCACTTGTACACACCATTTCTTCTACTGCAAGAATGTCTCTTTACTACGTAGAAGTTTCAAATATTTCATGTGATCTTTTTCTGAAATATGAATAATTTGTTATTTTTTATATCAACCTCGTATAATAATAAAATAATATACTTACCGAAGATATATTGAATGATAAAGCACTATATTATAATAAAGATAGAAATTCACAAATAAAATTTTAAATTTGAAATCTCAAAATTTTTCGAACAATGCAATAGGTACGTTCAATAAGCCCAGCAAAACAAGCAACCGGAAGTAAAATTTGTTAAACGATTTTGCTAGCCTAGCATTTGCTTGATTTGCTCGCTAGCAATCCAAGCCACAATTTTCTCGCTTATCTTGCTGGTGTCAAATATAATACATACATGAAGTTAACTTGAACTGTTTCTATTTCTTTCTATGGTGTGTGTCTGTCAACCACATGTCAAAAAGGCTTTGAGAGTTTTCTGATGAATGTTTATAACATTATTATAATTTGAAATATTTTATTTTAGCCAATATAGCTTCTTCCAAATTAATCCCACTATCTGAAAATCAATAATAAATGTATTTTGCATGTTCGCAAACCAAAGAGATACGACAGATACACAATTACGCAATGTTATATTTGACATCTATATACGTTTCTCGATGACAGTTGTGGATGAGAGTTCGTCATATAGCTAGCAAATCGTTCAGCGCACTAAGCAACAAGTCTCGTTTGCTTACCTAGCATTTGCTAGATTTGCTTACTTCATTGAACGCACCTAATGATAGAGAATTGTGGGAAATTGACAGCAGTTTTCAAACATTTGTCATCTTTTTGTAGGATTTTGGCATTAAAGTTTAAGAATCACTGTAAAATCTATACTACCAACGACGTCAAAAAGTATTTCCAACGCTACTAGATTGAGAACTTTTTATCACGTGTCTCAATGCAGATACACCTCCCTGATATGAATTCAGAAACCAGAAAGCTTAAATACGGAAAATAGAAATATTTGGAAGTTTGTTACAAGAGTTATCGTGGACGAAAAAATCGTCACACACACGCACGCACGACCTCCTGCCCGCCCGCACACACACACCACACACACACAACACACACACCACACACACACCACACACACACCACACACACACACACCACACACACACCACACACACACACACACACACCACACACACACACACCACACACACATTCACACACACACACACACACACACACACACACACACACACACACACACACACCACACACACACACACACACACACACACACACACACACACACACACACACACACACACACACACACACACACACACACCACACACACACACACACATCGTAAAAATAGTAAAAACGTGTTGTGGGGACCCTAATTCGTGTTTATTCACTGAAAACTCACCATCGAATTTTTGGACCGATAACATGACGGTATGACGGGAGGTAAAAATGGCACGCAAGTAGCCCATTATAACAAGGTAGACACAATGATTACAACAATAACACTGAACTGTCAGAATGAGATTTTCTTTTATTTGTTTTTTATTTCCATCTGATTTTTTTTACAAAAGTGTCACGGTTTACTTTCTAAATACAGTGGACCCCCGGTAATCCGGCCCCTGGCTAATCCGGCACCCCTTGTAATCCGACATGACCCCACCACTAATGTACTCGACGCGCAGGTATTGTTTTGATGGTGATTGATTCATAGTATGATTTTTATTCGTAATTTTTGATTATTTTAGTATGTACATTTGTTTGTAAAGTTATTATTGTTTGTAAGTTCTATAGCATTAATGACGTTAATTTCATAATAATACGTAAGCTCTCTATTGTGTTTAATTTACTAAATTTGACATACATAATGAAGTATGATTTGTACTTCAGAGTATAACATATAGAATCTTATCACTGGATCTGTAATTTGTCGGATTACAAGGTACTCGTTTGTAAAAAATTCCGGACTATAGGGTGTCTTAGGCAGTACTCTATAATCCGACAAATTCGATAGTCCGACACTGCCCTGCAAAACGTTTGTCGGATTACCGGGGGTCCACTGTACAGATATTTTTTACATTAAATGAAGACGTTGTAAAAGCAAAAATTAATTTTAAACAACTTTTCATTGTTGTACTTTTGCTCTAAAATGTACAGGAGAGCCAATTTCCACACATTTTTAAAATCCTATGTTAAACTCCTATGTTCCGCGTTTCGTTGCACAGCCTGTATATGTTGGTGAAATTGAGGATATTAAAATTGGTACCGTTGCCGCTTCGTATACTGAAGCACCGAAGGTTCCGGATTCAAATCCCGGCTAGAGTGTGGGTGTTTGTGTTTTTATCATCACATCTTCATCATGAAATAAGATAAACAACGATTATAGAAAAACTATATCATCTTCATCTGTCACCGCTTCCTAACCGGATACGATCACCGTAGAAGTGTAGAGCTAAATCGTCTTCCTAAAAGCGAAGAATGCTTGTGCCCAACTTAGGTAACAAGTACGGTAGTGGTAATACACTACGGCTCGGTCTTTCTAACAAAAATACTAATGTTGAGAGGTTTCCGAAGAGAAAGAGAAAATGAGCTTGTATAAATGCGATTGTGAAAGTTGACAAGATGAAATTGGTTATACTCCGTTCGCTGAAGCGAGAGAATGTGGAACTAATTTTTGAACAGAGACAAGTCAAAAGAGAATAATTTTGGAACCAAACCAATAGAATGACTTGTTTCTGTTCAAGAATTAGTTCCATATTATCTCGTTTCAGCGAACGGAGTAAAGTGATACTGTGTTTGGATAAAAATGTGCGGTGAAGGTTGATTGTTGCATGAATGAATGGTTCCATAATTTCGGATTTATGCTAATTCACATTGTGCAAAATAACGTGAATATATGTACGTATGTCAATATCTTATCACGGAATATTACAGGTTGCAACTACTTATATCAAGTAGAAAATAACGTGCATAAGTCTTCATGCGTAGAATTATATTATCAATGCGGAGTTCAATGTAAAGAAAGTAATATGTTATTGGAGTTGTTTACACAAGTTATTCATGAACCTTGCTACGATATTTTAAGAACTAAGGTAAGGGTGCTTGTTATTTAAATAATTAATAATTTCTACATGCTTTTGTCCTAACAGGAACAATTAGGCTATATTGTGTTTAGCGGTATTCGTCGTTCAAATGGAGTGCAAGGTTTGCGAGTCATAGTTCAATCTGACAAGCATCCTTCATTTGTAGACGAGCGCGTTGAAGATTTTTTGCGTAAAATGTTAGAATACGTTACTAACATGAGTGATGAAGAGTTCACCAGACACAAAGAAGCATTAGCGGCTAGACGATTAGAAAAGTCGAAGAGATTGTCGGCTCTTACGTCTCAGTTTTGGGCGGAAATCACTTCACAGCAGTATCATTTTGATAGAGCAAATGTTGAAGTAGCTCATTTACATACAATAACGAAGAATGATATTATTCGCTTTTATGAGGTAAATGGTCATATAAATAATATTCTTTAGAGATAGGCGAATACCATCCGTGAATATTCGAATACTTTTAGTATTCGAGATTTCGAATATTAAAACTCAAAATAACAAATTCGAATACCTCGAATGTTGCGCAATATGTGTAGTTAATGCCGTGTTCAGCAGACAGGTATAGTATTTATTTTTATGTACTTTTTTCTTCATTTTTTATAGTATTCGAATTTGAAAAAACTGATATTCACCCATGTCTAATATTCTTATTCGCTATAACTTTTATTTAATACTTTTTAATTTCACTTTTACTGGAATGATGACCGATTGCACCAATATTTTCATTAGGAATTAAAGAAAAATTATTTTTAAATCAACATCTTTATACATATAAAATATATTAAAATATTTAATTTTACTTTAATTTTTGCTTCAAATCTCAATGGAGGGTTATACAGAGGCATCCTTGTACTACATTTCTGACTCATTTTACTCCGTTGGTAGATTACAAATCGCTGTCACGGTGATTTTAAATAAATACACCTCAAACGTCAATCTCAAAAATGAAATTCACATACATTTAAAAAAGTTTTAACAGATATTTCATGCTTTCTTTGGCTAATTTCCACATTCAAAATTGGTTAATCTTGTCATGTTAAAAATAGAATTTTTTTTCTTCCTAGGTATGTCCAATTTTCCCCACGCTCCGTTTATTTGCCATTGTCTTTAATATGTAATCTTATTTTTCTACACTTCACTTCACTATTTTACTGTTCTCACCTCACATCTGTTAAATCTGTTGTTATTTTACAGGTTACGTCTATGTAGTAGAAAAGTAGAAAACTAACCTGTATTAACAGATCTTTCATTTCATGCTAACATATTTATTTCTGTATATATCTATCTCTTTCATTTAACGTTTTCATTAATGGTACAAGGTTGCCATATAGTTTACTACCTGTTCCATTTAAGCCATTAGTAGATGGAGCTGGCAACAGCGCAAACTTTAAGTAGGCGAAATTACATTGGATAACCTTGTCTCCAATTTCAGCCAATCAGATATATATATATATATATATATATATATATATATATATATATATATATATATATATATATATATATATATATATATTAATCTATTTTATACCTTGTTCCATTTAAGCCATTCAGTATTGCGGAGCATAGGGAATAGTTTTGACATCTCTGATTGGCTGAAATTGGAGACAAGAGACAAGTTTATCCAATGTAATTTCGGCTACTTCAGATTTGCGCTGTTGGCATTGCCATCTACTGAATGGCTTAAATGGAACAGAGCATAGTAAGTAACTCCTAGTTGTAAAATTTAGTAAAAGGTTATGAGCTCGGCTCATAAAGTTTTTAAATACGTTTGAAAACTATTTAGTATTCTTCTAGTGGTATTAAGTACAACTGTACATTATTTTTTACAAAATTCTGAAATCTATTGTAAATACATATTTACATATAGGGCATGGAAGATCACGTGACCTATGATATGTTTTGCCCCTTTCTCACTTCAGACTCGATCTTCAGCTCTGTCGCATGCTAACTTCAGACTGTATTTTCGACGCAGTGCACATGCGTCAGTTTGAATAGCTGTCATGTTTTCCAGCGGTAAATTTTAAGAATGAAGTTGCGCAATCGTGGAATTTGTTGCCATTTTGTTATTTGGCGGTTCCTGTGCATATATCGATTGATTGTGTTATTGTTATTCATTGTAGTGTTTTATTATTTGTTATCTTGTTTGTTGTTATTTCTTTTATTGTTGTTTGTGAGTGTTGTCATTCTTTTTCAAACGATGCCAGTCCGTTGTTGGGTGCAAGTTTGTCGTCGGACTATAATATAAAACTGTTTGCTATCCCATCAAGCACCGATTATCGATGTAATATTTAAAACCTAATAATATTTGAACATAAGTAGCAAGTGACAATTTGTATAGGTAGGGTAGGTGTGGTAGGTAGGTTACATGTGAAAAACAAGAGAGACGTCGTCTGTGGCTCGTGGCCGTTTATCTTTATGAGAATATCACGTGCTGACATATTATCGATTACTCAGATTTGATAGTAGGTCGTTGATGAAGCTCTAAATTTATAAATTGTCAATTACTGTTGGTAATATTTTCTTTTTAAACAAGAATGAAGACTAAGAACATCCTGTAGTGGAATCGCGCCATATAGAAATGTAGAAAAGTGGCGACTCGTTGCTAGGAAAACGGTATTTGTAGAAAATAAACTATAAGTCGGTATCGCGCCAAGAAAAAAACTTCATTTTTTTCGCATCCTTTCGTCAAAATAGATAGAAACGAAACATAAATTTTTCGTTCTAGAAAACTTTATATTGATCACAAGAATTACCTACAAGTAAAAATACCAAAATATTATTCAATTTTTACAAAACAGAACATACAAAAACCGAAAAAAGCCGAATTACATTTCTATTCTACAAAACGATACGGCGTGATAACATATTTCATTTCTATCGCGTATTCTATCTATCGCTTCAATTCTATAGCTCGAAACGGCGCGATCCCACTGCTGATCGTAATACTTATGAATATGCATATGATCACATTGTTATCTTCCATTATATTATATTATTGAAGAATTCAATAAAAACCTATTTGATTCTTATTGTCTTTATTTTATTCTAATGTCACAGCAGTGATTTTTTACTTATATATATATATATATATATATATATATATATATATATATATATATATATATATATATATATATATATACAGGGTGTTAATTAAAAAGCGGGCCATAGGCGTTTAACATGGGAAATCAGTTTTTCCTTGCGTAAAACTTCCCATTTAATTTTAATCAAAAATGTTTCAAATAAATGTTGTAGAGAATTAAATTCTACACCAGCATCACTACACAGAGTTTATTTTGCATGTTTAGTAACCTGTAAAATCCAATTTGAAATTTTATAAATATTACTCATTTGTAGTGATAGCCATGAAATTTAAACAAAATTACAGAGAAATGCACATCGTTTGAATTGTCAGAATTTCGATTTTGCAGGTTACAAAATAAAAATAAATATAATCTAAGAAATAATTCAGATGTAGATTATAAAAACAAAATATTTTTGAGGACTTACGATAGAATATAATTATCAGTAATTTTTATTTGAAAATCGAATTTCTGACAGTTCAAACGATATGCATTTCTTTGTAATTTTGTTTAAATTCCATGGCTATCACTACAAATGAGCAATATTTATAGAATTTCAATAGGGTACTATACCATAGTCAAATTTTAACTATCTTAAATAAGAAGACGAAAATATACATAAATTAATGAGTATTAGTGAAAAAAATTTGTTTCAATATTGGTTAGGTCGCAAACTACAAGCGATTGAAGTTGATTACTAATTAGGTATGACGCGTTAGGTCCTAAGAATTTGATTGGTCGCCTGATTTTAAAAACGAGAATCGCGCGTCTGTTGCTGTCACCTTTGAAAGATTATGAACTGTCACTATAACCTAACAAAAAATTTACAATTTTATGTTTCATGAATTTGTTTAATTATAATATCTACTAATATTAACAATAATAATGTATTTATAATTAAATCAATTTGCAATATGTATTAATTAAATTAATAATAATATTAACTAATCAAAACAAACAAACACCAGCGCCATCCGCCGTCATACTTTGTGACTGTTTCAATGTTCTAAAATTTATTAAGAAAAAAATGCTTATTATTTATGTTATTTATGCTTAATAATAATTTCTTCGTAAGTATAACTTATAAGTTTTTATATAAAAATATTTCAGCTATGCAAACATGAAAAAATCTGTTCTCTCTAGAACTAACACCACTGGAAGTACCAGCTACGTCACGCAAGAAATTCTTAACTTTCAAAATTCATATCTCGCTTCTTACGTAAAATTTTTAAGTCGCGTTTGCACTAAAATTCTTATTTCATCCTGTTCTTACAGAAAAAAAATGAAATAAAAAATGGTATAGGACCCTATTTGGATTTTACAGGTTACTAAACATGCAAAATAAAATCTGTTTAGTGATGCTGGTGTATAATTTAATTATCTACAACTTTTATTTGAAACAGTTTTGCCTAAAATTAATTGGGAACTTATGCGCAAGGAAAAACTGATTTCCCATGTTAAACGCCTATGGCCCGCTTTTTAATTAACACCCTGTATATATATATATATATATATATATATATATATATATATATATATATATATATATATATATAAGTACGAAATCACTGTGTGACAGCTATTCAAACTGACACATGCGTACTGCGTCGAAAGTATAGTCTGAAGTTAGCATGGGACAGAGCTGAAGATCGAGTCTGAAGTGAGAAAGGGACAAAACATATGATAGGTCACGTGATCTTCCGTGCCCTATATGGGAATATGAAAATTCCTATATGACAATATAGAATATACACAATGTTATGAAAATAAACAACTATTAGAAACTAATTTAAACATCAAACTTCAGTCTTTAAGTAAACTACAGCAAAATTTTTGAAAGATGTCCGATCAAGGTCATCTGTATCATGAAAGAATTAACAAATTGGCATATATATATATATATGATATATATATATATATATATATATATATATATATATATATATATATATATATATATATATATAGTGTGTTCAAAAAAATTCCTAACGCGGAGTAGGCTATGAACAAAGAAACGTTTGTCAATTTAAAGGTATTTAATTTAATGTCAATTTGAAATGAGACATTGTCAAAAATATTGTCTAAAGAAATCAAAGCTTTTCTCCTTGAACCTTATTTTAGAAATCGAAAGAAATTAGAAAACGGCGAATGTCAATAAACTGTATCCTTCTTTATTGTCTTTTCCCTTTAAAATTACATTTTAAGATCAATTTTGACATCTTGACTTTTGAATTGAATAATGATCAGACATACGTTTCTCTGTTCATAGCCTACTCCGGAATTTTATTGAACACACTGTATATATATAAACTATTATTCACGAAAGATGACTATTCAAGGTCATTTGTGAGCCGTCTGATATAATATTACTCGCAGATAACTTCACTGCATTTCGTAAGCATAGGCGTGTAACATGAAATATTTGTGGACTCATTTTAACTGAAAAAATAAGTATGTTATTTAAAAATTATGTTTCGTTCTAAATAATGGCTTTCTGAAAGAATTATGTTCTTCACTTATGTTTTTGCAAAATTCAAAAACGTAGTCTTAACTATAAACCAAGTAATAATAATTTGATTTAAACGGCAACGCCACTGGGTAAATATTAGCACAGAGGGCATTGTAGTAGATAATTAGGTATCTGTAATTCTACGACATACGTCCTTATTATTTATAATGTGTTAGAAACTAATGCCACTATTTACGTATATCTGACCCACCACATAAATTAAATAGACATAGGTCAAATAATATTTCTCTTTCTTCGAACAAATGACCTTGAATAGTCATCTTTCGTGAATAATAGTATATATATATATATATATATATATATATATATATATATATATATATATATATAGAGAGAGAGAGAGAGAGAGAGAGAGAGAGAGAGAGAGTGTGTAATAAGGATGGATATAAACACGCTTGTCTTTCAAAAATTCATATTGTTTCGACTAGTTAGAACGGTTAGAACATTCCATTTTGATACGATGCTCGTTGTTGACAATACTTTCACTGTAACGTAAGTTTATTTATTAATTCAGATATATTACCTTGATTCATAGCTGTACGAATAGCGTTATTTTCTGTCAGTGTCACTGACAGTGGGTCAGTATCTTATTTTTCACACATTTTGGTTTTACATTTACTAATAAACTTGCCAGTTGACTTAGTTTTGAGTCTTGAGTGCTTTTACTGTAACATATATTTTTTAAATAATAAAATAACAGTAGCATCTCCCTCATAAAAACTAGTACACGATACTACTGAATTTGGCAGAACAAAATTTTAATTTATACAATTCGTCGATGACCTTGATCGAACATATTTCAAAAACTTTACTGTCAATTTAGCAAGCTTAAGTACAAAATTTGCTGATATATAACACTATAATAACATCTTGACAAAAACTGTATTGTATTTTCAGTATAATATTTAATAAATAACAATTTTTTACAGGAATTGCTGGCTGAAAATGCATTAAATCGTCACAAGCTAGCAGTACACGTACTTTCAACCGCTAATGGTGGAGCAGGTCATAAACCCGAAACTGAGAAACAAGAATCTAACTCGAAAGCCAAACTTATCACTGACGTAACAGTATTTAAAAGCTGCCATGGAATGTATCCACTAGCACAACCATGTATTAATATTATAAGAAAAGGAAACCGCTGTAAATTGTAGTGGTTTTGATAAATTTACTCAGGTAGAAATAATACTACATTGTATTAAAACTAAGAGTTTTATTGCTGAATCTTATTAGAATAGAGTAACCAATATTATATTCATAATACTGGTTTTGGTATATTAATATTTGCGACTCTAAGGTGTTCATACTTTGAATGTAAAATTTTTAAATTCCTCCCTAAGTTTTTCTATTTCTACATATTTATTTTTGTTGTGTTTATAAAATTTTATTTTGGTACATACAATATTGCATTAATAATGCAGGTAGATTGATAATTTTATTATTAAACTGTTATTTTTAATATAATTCTGAGATTGTAAAATATTGTGCTGCATTTTAAAACCGGAACATTGCGTTTGCATATCACAGTGCAGTAATTGCGACATTATATCAAGATTTTCGTTTTCTTGATCTAATATAGTAAATTGATAGGAAAGTTTAAATTCTTCTAAATCAACTAATCTAATAAACGTTTGCTCACTTTGTAAATAGTTCGAGTACAATTCTATATATACATGATTTCCTGAAAATGAATAATTTTATGAACATTATGTTGCTTTTTATTATTGCATAAATAGTTTACCTGCAAAGTAAAAATCGCCACTATCTACTGCGTTCATAGAGGATAATATAAGATTTTCTATTTTCCAGTAATAACTAAAGATAATTCTATTATCTTCTTTCTGCATAGTCATATTTAATTTAGCTATTTCCTCTTCTCTATTAATGTTATTTTTACTTTGATGTGGTATATTAAAAGATTTTATTTGTTGAATTTTATTACTTTTCGCTTTAATATTGCTATCAATTTTTCTTTGTTTTTCCAATTTGTACATTAAATTTAGCATTTGTTCCACAAAAGTTTTAATATTATTTATTTCAAGAAGAAAATTTTTTTCTAAAATATTTATACGATCATCTAAATGTGCTGAAATTTATTTTTTTAATACAATTTTACAGAATATTATATTTTTTAGAAAACATACATGTTGTGCATACTCCTTTTAGTTGTCTTGTTATTGTAGCATTTGCAGTGGCTTGTAAATCATCTGATGAAATTTTACAAATTGCATGTTGTGTTTCTTCAACAATGTTTAATTGGGTCTCAGTTGTAGATTCATCCATATCAACTAAAATTTATTTGTTATCGGTTTACATATTGCAAATATTTTATCAATATTACCTGGCAAAAATCGCGTTTGTGCGTAAACTAGTTGTAATAAAATTATCGCGCACGTTTTATACATATTTTGCATTTATTGGACAATAAAGAGAAGGAACTAAAGTGCACGCAACTTCTTTAAAGAAAAATCAAGCTGTGTTGCGTAAACATAAACAAATAATATTTTACTGCTCTAGATATGTTCTATAAAAAGATAATTGGAATTGCACAACTATTTATATAGGACGATGTAGTTTGTATGCATTTTGAAATTTTTAAAATTAAGTTTTTAATATGTTCAGAACTATTGTCAATTGTGAATATTCTACAAGTTGTACATTTTGTCACTGTGATGAGTATTAAATGTATAAAAATTTACAAATGGTTGTAATATAATTTTATTTGCAATAATTAATGTTATATTACAAAAACACAATAAAACATCCTACAGTGTAAAAATAATGGACGGATTATTAAGTGCAAAATTACATTTAAAAATCTCTTTTCCCGTAAATATTAGAGTAGTCTTGAGATGCTATATTATTCCAAGGAATACTCCATAACTCAACGTTTCCCTCTGTGTTTCCGAATGCTACCACTTCAATCCTATGAACAAATATATTAATTAACAATTTATTTTTATATAAAGAAACATGTTTGCTTGAATGTTTTTTTTATACTACTAGTGCTTTGGATTCCCTGTTAGTATTTTTTATCAGGTCGATTATTTATATTACACGGTTAGGTCGGCTAGGTAAAATAAATAAATAAATGAAGTCTTGCAAAAAAAAAATTTTTTTCTTCTTAAATTCGTATAAGTACATTCCACAGTATTATTTAATATAATTTTCTGTTAAAATTTCTGTATACATTAAGCACAGTAGCAATTTAAACAAAGGCCAAAGTATAGTATTTTTAAATCGGTCCCAAAACACACGACAGTTTTAGCCAAGACTGAACAAGAAAGGTAATGAGAAAATGGTATATAATATAAATTGCAATAATTTGTTGAAATGTACATCGTGTTTCTTTTAAAACAACCAGTGCTTTTTTGATTACTTTAGAGAAAAATATTCTATACAAAAAGCGATTAGGAATAACGCGCTAATTTATTAGTAATACACCGAAAATTCAATCAGTGGTTTTCAAGCAGTAGAACAAAATTATATTTTTTTAAGTGAGTGTCTTAAAGGTGTACAAGGTGTCTCATTTTCGATGTTTTTTTAAGGTATCTTGGGTAATATTAACAATAAATCAAAACCGTTTGCACATTGCAGGGTCAACTTTTCTAGAAATGTTTAATAGTCACCACAAGAATTTTCGATCTTCTTTTGTTTCTGAGCTACAGGTGTTATAAATGACGATTAAATGTTAGCGTTGAAAATTAGAATATTAACACACATTTATCACCCAAACCGGTATATACAGTATTAATACAAAAATAATAACAAATCTAGATGACCGTCGCCTGGCCGAATCCGGTCACGCGGAATTCTCCTTCACGCCGTGATTATTTCTGTAAAAGAATTAACACATGAGAAATACTCAGTGAGGAGGCAATCATTTACAAAAGGTTCAGACATTCACACACCGTACACACATGTTGGCAACTACGGGCAGTACCGCTAGTTACTACGGACCCTCTGCCGCTTCGGTGGTGATCCGGAGACAATCCTCTTAACCAACTGGATCAGATCACTACAGCCCTAACTGCTGCTACGCTGGCGACCACAGAATGTGGGTCACTACAGCCTTCCCTGCTGCTACGCTGGCGACCCTCGGGTTCACACGAGTGGCCACTACGGAACCACTGCCGCTTCGGTGGTAATCCGGAGACATTCCTCTTAACCAACTGGATCAGATCACTACAGCCCTAACTGCTGCTGCCGTTGGCGACACCAGATGTGGGTCACTACAGCCTTCCCTGCTGCTACGCTGGCGACCCTCGGGTTCACACGAGCGGCCACTACGGAACCACTGCCGCTTCGGTGGTGATCCGGAGACATTCCTCTTAACCAACTGGATCAGATCCTAACTGCTGCTGCCGTTGGCGACACCAGATGTGGGTCACTACAGCCTTCCCTGCTGCTGCCGTTGGCGACCCTCGGGTTCACACGATGCGGCCACTACAGTACACCGTACTGCTCGCACACACACTCACAATCATACACACGCTAGATTAACTCTCTCACCTGAATCACTATAATATCGATGTTCTCACACTGAAATCTAGAAATAAACTGAAATAAAATACGTGAATACCAGTATCATTAAATGTAGCTCTTATCCAACAGCATCGGTTAAGTACCTAAATAGCTAATTAGAGACAAAACATAATAAATTTAATAAAAATAATCTTACGCAAAATAATATCTGTGACACAGGCAAAAACTCGTTTTTCGCTCATTTTGAAAATATATCATATCTTAATATATTATGATAGTTAGAGAAAATTGTTTTTATAAAAAATTACCATTTTTAAGGTGGCGTAATTAGATATTTTAATAATTTATAATTCTCGAGATATAACACAAACTTATAATTTTTTTAATGGGAACCTATGTTGAAAATAGTCTCATCCTTTTGCTTATTTTATAAGCTTTTCAATAATATATAACAAGTCTGCATTCTTTTGTTTTAAACATGAATAAAAGATGAATTATTAATTTATTGAGGTGAAATAATTGAAAATTATTAAGAAACAAATGAAAAAATATGTTAAAGATCATCATATGTATATTTTTAATAGTATTTGTTTCACTTTTACTTATTTTTTCAATTTATTTACTTCAAAAGCATATTAAATATATTTTTTTCGGATTGTGTCACAGTCAACTCTAACGTCGATAAACAGTAATTTAACTAACTCAAAAATAAATAAATACTTTAAGAACATAATTAATAGATATAGAATCAAAATATAAAAATGATCTGTAACTAATTTTTTCATTTGTTTTTTCACCTCAATAAATTAATAATTCGTTTTTTATTCATGTTTAAAACAAAAGAATTTAGACGTGTTTTATATCATTGAAAAGCTTATAAAATAAGGAAAAAGATGAGACTATTTTCAATAAAGGTTCCCATTTAAAAAAATCATAAGTTTGTGTTATATCTCGAGAATTATTAAGTTTTAAAGAATTATAATTATGCCATTTTATTCTCTATAAAAAACGGTAAAAAAATTGTTAAAAACATTTTTTCTCTATCATAATAAATAAGATAAGATATTTTCAAAATAAGCGAAAAACGAGTATTTGCCAGTAGCTCAGAAATAAAAGAAGATCGAAAATTCCTGTGATGATTATTAAACTTTTCTCGAAAAGTTGACCCTGGAATGTGCAAACGGTTTTGCTCTATCATTAATATTATCCGAGATACCTTAGAAAAACATCGAAAATGAGACACCTGTACATTTAGAGGGAGGGAGGTGGTGGCAGAAATTTTTAAGTCATTTGCTCGTGTTGCAGAAGTTGAAAATAGTGAAGTTTTGATTATAAGAACCACTAATAACAACTTCTGCAAAACCATTATTGCTGCATTATAAATTAATAAGTACCTAATTAAACATGTAAAAATAAAAAGAGTCTCTAAATCATTTGAGCGCATCTGGCACTTTTTATAACTTATGGTCCTTAAGAAGGCCTTCAGATAAATCTCATCGCCAGACGTGTATGTCCCTGCATTAATGAGTAATTCATTTTTTATTCTAACTTTTTGATGTATTAAAATTTAAATGATTTGATCGTCAATAAAATTTACACGAAATGTTAAGTAGGTCATAAACAACAAGAAAACAATAGTCTGCCATTTTACTTTTACTGCGATAATGAGAGGCGAATTTCCAAAAATGCAAAAAAACGGCGCATTAAATTATTTGATCGTGTCTGGCTCTGGGCTAAATTGTTCTATTGTATGTTAAAACTATGAATATTGCTATGCCAGACATTAGTATCACTGATTTTCCAAAGCCAGAAGATTTTTTTGTAGCTGTTATAATCCAGTCAATATGTATAATAGAACCTGCTTTGCTTGCAAAAGGTGGGGTATCTATAATTTTTGGATATATTGTAATGACCAAGGCCAGTGATATGAAACCAATTTTGCAGAAACGAAAACCCTGTGCTACCAAAGTTAAAGGGAAAAATTGGAAGTTACAGATTACGGGTGGCTCCAAAATTAGAACACAATAAATTTTAAATGGTTTGAAGGGGACCAAGTACCTCTGTCGTACAAGGATTTTTTAATGGAACTATCACAGGATGAACAAACAGGTTATTATTTTTTTTTTTGTTTTATTAATTAAATTAAATGAACAGAAAATTGCAATTTGTTATTCATTTCAGAGGAAGATAGTATTTTAACGAATGAAGAGGCTGATTTTAGAGGAGTTAATGATGGGGATGATGAAGAAAGTGTATCTGGGGAAAGTGAAAATGAATAAATTTAATAATATTTAATTTTTGTATTAATTTTGTATTTTGACATACACCTGGTATAATTTTTTTCATGTTCTGGAGACAAAAACGAACAAATTTTAAAAAAAGTGAGAGGCGATCAAATAATTTAATGTAGCTTTTATTTTTTACAAATTAGTATTTAAAAAAAGCGCAGTGTCCTATTTGTCTGGCATACATTTTTTTTAGTATCTATATAGTCAATTTAACATAACTAAATGGCAGACACGACCAAATAATTTAGGAGAGGTTATATATTTTGCAATTTAGAAAATTATTTTGTCGAAAAAGCAGCGACACCTGACCTGGCCACCTGCGTATCCTGTTCACAAGCTTCAAAACTCTATTACCTGTCATTCCTAAAGACGATCAAATCATATACCGAAATTGCCACCAGCTCCCTAGCTAATAGGAGATTAACATGCGAAATCAGTATTTTGCAATTTCCTGCTCGTCTAATTATTTTAAGCATAAACGCATCAAATAAAAGTTTTAGGGCATAAAATTCTGCATTTAAATTAATAAACAGAATTATCTTTACATGCTTTGAACGACAGAAATTAAATATGAAAATGTCGAAAATTACGTTGAAAATATCGACAGCCGTGGAACTGAACAAAAAATTAATAAATGCTTGACGTTTATCTGTCTCAACGTAAGTTAACTTATTTAACGTTTCTGTCAAGTTGAATTTGTCTCTAGTTTTATTGTAGGAAATTATTAGATAATGAATATTTATACTAGCGAAGAGCGGGATTTCACAATTGCTAAATTTCTGACAAAATTTGAAGACTGCTAATGTGTCTTCAAAAAATGCACGTGAGTCGCGCGTAATCAGAATATAGGACAAGCAGGAAAACGTGCGTTACAGGAAGAAAGTGTGTTACGAATCAGTATAGATTCCTTCTGTAGTACTAGAGACGTATTATAAATGAGTTGGAAGAACATCACAGCATCATAAATAATTTTATTACGCAATGTCGAATTTTTATTAAATTCATATTATTTAAACAAAACTGTATTTTTTAACTCTTATTTATTAGTCTAATATATTTTCATTATCATAATTAATGACATTTGTTAAAATCAAATTGTCAGAAACATCAAATAAGTTAACTTTTGTTGTGACCAAGGCGCACCAGGAGAAATCACTTATATATCCAGCCATGATACCGTGCAGCGCCAAAAATTGAATCGGATTCTACTAATTTATGGCACTATCGGTTAGGTAGAATTCGAAATAACCTTTTATTCAATTTATGCGCGCTTTTCGATTATAGTCATCTACAAGGCTGATATGTTCGAATCATAATCATAGGGTATATTAGGTTATCTGTGATCATAACATCAGTTGTCAGTAAAGAAATAATCAAACAATGTCATGATAAGACCAATGTTTTGACTTATTTTGATTTTTAACTGCTAAAACGTTATTATTTTTAAATTCATGTGTTTTACTACCTAAAAATTATAGAATATTAACATTTTAGCAATTCAAAATCAAAATATGTCAAAACATTGGTCTTGTCAAAGTGACATGCGCACACAAATCAGCTGATCTCAAGCAAGTCAAGGCCGCTCGAGTCACGTGTCTGCTCGCACCCTATAGTACAAAGTACACAATAGCCGATTTGAAGGCACCAATCCAAAAAATTCTGAACAACTTCGTACAATATACTGCAGTGCCATATCTCTCAGATATATATTGGATACTTACAAGACCATCAACTATGTTAAGTTTTATTTTAATACACCTTAATTTTTTGTGAAAATTCTAATTAAATCCTTTAAAAGCAAAATCTTAAGAATTATGTGAAAGAATTGATGAAAAGGTTCATCCAGGGCCGCTCCGTGGGTGGTGCCTTTGTGCTATGTTACATTTTAGTGCCCCTTCCCCTCGTAAAATTTGCAAATTAAAGTTTAAACTATACATTTGTTCTTCAAAAATGTTAGTTTTAATATATTGATGACATTTTTTTAGATTCATTCTTGTAATCAATACTGTCATATTCTTACATATTTTATATTCATTTAAAAAAAAATAATAATTTAATTTTATATTTTATAAGTAAAAAAAAGAACAACAGCGCTCTGAATGGGTACTGCGGAATCGGACTAAACGAAACTCTGTTACCATGGCTGCTAGAACGGTCGTAGTATCCTAGCATTGAATGCTTACTCCATTTCTATCCTCCTTGGTTTCGACATTTTCATATTTAATTACTGTCGTTACAAAGCATGTAAAGTCTCATTTCCATCGATTGTCTTAATGATTAAGAGCTATAATTAATATCTAATCACAATGCGCAAAAATGTTTATTATATGGCAACGTTTATTACCATTTCCAGCTATGCATAAGGCTTAATGCTTAAGAACAAAAGCTGCAAACTCCAAGGTTTAAGGCTAAGGCGTAATGCCTAAGCGTAATTGTGAGATGGAAATACATACCTGTCATCTGTCTTTCTTTATTTTCTAATCTGAACTATCAGCTGTCAGTCTATTTTATAATTATTAAGTTTTTTTTAATTTTTAGATATTGATATAGATGCCAAAAATTATGTATATGACATGTTAAGAAAAGAAGAATTACTGCTGCAATGACAGTCTGCTAGAGTTAAAAATAAAAAGGATAAAAAATGTGACATTTCTGCCGTATTAGTTACTAAACAAAGTAGCTGGAAATGGTATCCTAGTAAATTGTTATAATGCATTAAGCATTACGCACAAATCATTATGCATTAAGCACTAAAACATTCGGTGGATATGAGGCTTAAAGAAAATTCTGTTTATTCTCGCTATGTTTCCTGTGCTACAAATGCGGTCAGACGGAATACACTTAGTTCTCCATTATCCCGCTGTGGCGCTTGGATGCTAAAAAAGTATGGAAAAGATAGAAAAAATAACATATTTTATGTAATCTTTCTAAAACTATGTATAAATATAATACGTATTAAAATTTATTAATAAAAATAAATAAATTCATATTATAGCAAGAAAACATTAAATAATAATATTTTCAGCAATATAACGTAAAAAAGGAAGGTGATTCAAGTAAATATGATAGGAAAAGATCACGGTAAAAGAAAAATTTTCTTACACCGTGGGCAAGAAACATAAATACAATAAGGAATATTAAGACAGGTAATAAATTTCATTTTCAAACTATGAAATACAATATTAACTTACGAGTATATACATTTTAGTGAAATTTCGAAGATAATTTGAGATTATAGTATTTAAAAACAAAAGGAAAAATAAACGCACAAAGAACATAGTTAAAAATATATTTCGCAAAATAGGGGATTACAGCGCAATTGAATTAAGAGAAATTAGAAAAAAATATTGAAAGTATATGCTTAATAATGAATATTAATAAAGAAATAAAACGATATAATTGAAATACTTCGGAAATAAGGGGGTTTCTGTTATAGCAGCTCGTCGAAGATTAATATCCTGACTTGCAGTTGGGTAGGAAACATGCGCGGTTTCCCTATTTTCTGTTCTAAAATTGTAAATTATTATAACAAAACTAATGGCTGGTTTATGATGGATTTAATTTACAAATTTAGATTTACGAATTTAAATTTATAAATATAAATTGTACATATCTGCCTTTACTGGTTCATGATGAATTTAAGAAATTTATGATTTAGAATTTACATTTAAAATATCACCATATTTTATATTCTAAATGTAAATTTGTAAATGCGTCCAATCATTTCACAGTATTTCAAACAATGATTTTTGGTGGGGAAAATGACAGTTTCAAGTGACAGTTGAAACATTTTAATTTTGATTTGACAAATGGATTCTGAAAATATGGATATATTATTAATATTATCTGTAGAAAAATACAGATTGATTACAATAAAAATGATAAATATCATATAACTGTCATCCGATTTGTGTCAAACCACGTAAGTTGATTGGGCATATTTCATATCATTAAATTCACTATAAACCAGCAAGATAAATCGTAAATTTCAAATCTAAATTTGTAAATCTAAATTTATATATATATATATATATATATATAAATTGTACATATCTGCCTTTACTGGTTCATGATGAATTTAAGAAATTTATGATTTAAAATTTACATTTAAAATATCACCATATTTTATATTCTAAATGTAAATTTGTAAATGCGTCCAATCATTTCACAGTATTTCAAACAATGATTTTTGGTAAGGAAAATGACAATTTCAAGTGACAGTTGAAACATTTTAATTTTGATTTGACAAATGGATTCTGAAAATATGGATATATTATTAATATTATCTGTGGAAAAATACAGATTGATTATGATAAAAATGATAAATATCATATAACTGTCATCCCATTTGTGTCAAACCACGTGACCCAATATAAGTTGATTGGGCATATTTCATATCATTAAATTCACTATAAACCAGCAAGATAATTCGCAAATTTCAAATCTAAATTTGTAAATCTAAATTTATAAATTAAATCCATCATAAACCAGCCATAAAGCTTACTGAGAAGCAGTCAGATTTAGCGGTTTCGACTCCACTTGAATTATCATCCCAATGAAGGCTAATAGTCGAAATCGGTACAAGTTAAGGGTTGAAGAATTTTAAATAATTGGGGCTTCCCAATTCATGGTAATATTAACAGTGGCGGATTACCGAAGAATAATTTTCAACAAATAAAAATAATTTTAATTGAATGAAAATTGCCGCGTGTAAATTCGCAAATACGAAAGGATGAATTTGAACAACCTGCCAAAAACTAAGATTTTAGGTAGTAATTTAATGAATATAAATGTTGCTTTAATTATATCCCTTTAGGATTTTTTCAATAGTTTTTAATTGTAACAAAGAAATACTTGATTATAATAATGAGAATGTGATTCCAACAAAGAAAGTGTCCAATCACATCAAAAAATTGATAATAATAATGGACCTTTCCAATTTAAGGGCTATCTCTTTCTATCGCTGCAAATAGTAAGAAAATGGCGCGAACAACTGCCAGTTGAGCTGTCAAACGAAACGTCAAAAATATTGCAGTCATTAAAATACCTGTATTCTCAGTGAAAATTTGCATCGTTAGACATTTTACCTTCAATAAAAGCTTTTGTAACTTATTTCGATAAGATTTTTTAAAGTTATCCGAGATATTCTCACATTTTACGTCTAAATGTTTTAGAATCAAACGTCATAGATCTCAGTTGTTCTTACTATGCGCAGATTCCCATTGCGCATATCTTCTATCTCTTTAAATTGGAAAGGTCCATTGTTCTTGTATGTATTTATTCTAATTACAACATAAATTTTTGATTACAATAAAGAAAACTTGATTGCAATAATAAATAACGGTACTAATTAGACAAAAATAAATTATTATAATCGTTGTTGGATTTAGGCGGTAAACCGCCACTGTATTATGACTTCCACCCACTCAACTAAATATAAAACGGGAACGCTTGTGTCCTATGTAACAACATAGGCATTTCCGGCGCTCGATACGAGACCGCCATACTACTCTTCTTCTAGTGTATTTCATTATTTCAGTTTTGCACCACTTCATATATATATATATATATATATATACCGGGTGGAACATCATACCTGTGTACATAGGCGATTCATATGAGAAAAACAGTTTTTTCGTGCGCATTGCTCCCCAAATTATTTTAGACAAAAATGCTTCAAATAAATGTTGTAGAGCATAAAATTCTGCATCTAAATCAATAAACAGAATTACTTTTACATGTTTTGTAACGACAGAAATTAAATAAGAAAATATTGAAAATTACGTTGAAAATATCAAATAGCCATGGAATTGAAACAAAAATAGAAACAAATAAATGTCTGACGTTTGACAGATAAATAACTAATTTGACGGTAAAATATCAAAATGAATTCAGTTTATTCTAACGAAGAAAGGGTTTTTATAATAAAAACTTTTTATAGGTAGTAGAAATTGTTTACGTATAGTTAGAGATTTATTCGCCGTGAAATTTCCAAATAGGCCAATTCCAAGCGCTACAACAATACGCGTGTATGTTCAAAAATTTGAATCCACGGCAAGTGTTGCGGCGGAAAATAGTACAGGTAAATTTAAATTTGAATATTTTTTAAGAGATTTACAAACAAATCATATCTTTATTTATAGGAAATAAAAATAATCGCATTAATTTAGAAAACGAACAAAGAGTTCTGGAATTAATAAATTTTAATCCTAAATTAAGTTCAAGAATAATAGCGCAGGAATGTGAGATTGCTCATTCTACTGTATTGCGCATTCTTAAAAAACATAAATACCACCCTTATAAGATGCAATGCCATCAAGACATTTCGCCCATTGATGAAGAAAGTAGGCGAGTTTTTTGTGAAGATATGCAAGAACGAGCAAATCGGGATCGTGATTTTCTTCCATCTATTTGCTTTACCGATGAGTGTACTTTTACATTAAACAATGAACCAAACGTTCAAAATGATAGGCACTGGGCTCTAGAAAATCCAAGATTAAATGTTACCACCAGAACGCAATATCCTCAAAAAATTAATATTTGGGCAGGCATTTTTAATAGCAATATTATTGGACCATTTGAGATCGTTGGCAACTTAAATTCTGAAACATACTTAGAACTCTTGATTAATGAGATCGGCCCTGCATTAGACAGCGTAGCGCGCGAAAATCTGAAGGTTTGGTTTCAACAAGATGGCTGCCCAGCTCATTTCGGAGTAAGTGTTAGAGATTATTTAAACCAAGCATTTCCAAATCGCTGGATTGGTCGTGGTGGAACTTTAAATTGGCCAGCCAGATCTCCTGATTTAGCACCTTGCGACTTTTTTTTATGGGGTCATCTTAAATGTAAAATTTATAAGCAGCGCCACCCAAATATTAATTCATTGAGAGAAGCTATCATGGAGGAGAGCGCCTTAATCACAAATAGGCAGCTCGCTAATGTAAGAAATTCATTCTACAATAGACTTGGTTATTGCTTGGCTGAAAACGGAGGATTATTCGAATATTTGTTATAATAATAAATTGTAGTGATTATTTTATTCAGAGAATTACTGTTTGAAATTTGAATTGTAGTAGATAGGTCTTAATGTTTACATGAATTATTTCCAATTTAAAAAGATTTTCAATAAAAATCCTATAAAAAATAAATATTTCATTGAAATGTACAATGGACCTTTCCAATTTAAAGAGATAGAAGATATGCGCAATGGGAATCTGCGCATAGTAAGAACAACTGAGATCTATGACGTTTGATTCTAAAACATTTAGACGTAAAATGTGAGAATATTTCGGATAACTTTAAAAAATCTTATCGAAATAAGTTACAAAAGCTTTTATTGGAGGTAAAATGTCTAACGATGCAAATTTTCACTGAGAATACAGGTATTTTAATGACTGCAATATTTTTGACGTTTCGTTTGACAGCCCAACTGGCAGTTGTTCGCGCCATTTTCTTACTATTTGCAGCGATAGAAAGAGATAGCCCTTAAATTGGAAAGGTCCATTGTCGTAATAATAGGTATGGAGATTTTTGTATGAATTTAATTTAGCTATTTATTTGTTTCTATTTTTGTTTCAATTCCATGGCTATTTGATATTTTCAACGTAATTTTCAATATTTTCTTATTTAATTTGTGTCGTTACAAAGCATGTAAAAGTAATTCTGTTTATTGATTTAGATGCAGAATTTTATGCTCTACAACATTTATTTGAAGCATTTTTGTCTAAAATAATTTGGGGAGCAATGGGCACGAAAAAACTGTTTTTCTCATATGAATCGCCTATGTACACTGGCTTGCAAAAAAATCGCGTACACCTACTTTTTGCTGTATTAAGTCGATCTTGATTTTTAATTTGTCAATGTCACTAATGTGAATTAAGATGTCGAAATTAATAGAAAATGAAATACATACTTGGTTGTTCTTTCGTTTTTCTGGAATATATTTGTAATGTAATAGTAGGTAAATTAAACGCAATGAAGAACTGGCTTCATAATAGATCAAATAGTGATGACAGTGACAACATTGTCAGTTTTTACATTATTTACAGAGCTAAAAAATTACAAAAACTCGGTTACTTGATTTTTAAGGTGTACGCGATTTTTTTGCAAGCCAGTGTACACAGGTATGATGTTCCACCCGGTATATATATATATATATATATATATATATATATATATATATATATATATATATATATATATATATATATATATATATATATATATATTAAAGGTGTGTCACTTGTAAACTGTTGTGGTATTCATCTTTGCTTTGATTTTTAAATAACCTGTTTACGTGAGTGAAGTAGTGAGGTATTTATAAACTTTTCTTAATAATTCATTGTAATCGCCTAGTTTTCTAATATTTCTGAAATTTTTAATGAAAAATTTGTATCGTGATAGTGATCAGCTCTTCATAACAGTTATTGGTTGGTGAAGGTGGCAATATGGCAATGAAAAACTATTAGTTGAATTAATTACAAGATCATACTGTAAAATTCGCTATTACAATTTAGCATAGAAGCAGACAGAATGTTTAGGAGGAGAAAATATAAGAACATCTCGTAATAAATTATTTTATTTATGCATCAATAAATAAAATAAATAAATATATCATCACGGCATATTACCCATTGCTGGGTGTGCCAATCTGTTTTGTATGCAGATATCGGTAATGATGATTCCATATTTGTATATCAATGATAAATGATTATTAAATATTGACCTATTTTTAAAATTTTTCCTTTACACTAATATTTTGTTTTATTATATTTGCGTTTTTCTTACTATCCTTCGATTTATTTTATTTTTATTTTGCAATCTATTACTCGTATAATCAAAACAAAAATTCAAAATTCGCGCTTTTAAAACCCGGAGGTAGAGCAGTATAGCGGTCTCCTATGATGCGCGCAAATTAAACCTTAAAGCGAGTTTCTGTTTCAGTGCTCCCACCACATCCACTTAAGAAATTGCGTGTACAATTATACTTAAATTGTATATTTATTCATAGATATTTATACTTATATATATAATAATTGTAAACCAATAACGCTATAAAGTATACAATTTTGCAGTTAAAATGGGTTGATGTTGAGATCTCAGTAATGCAATTGTAAAAAAAATTATGTTAAATTAGTTACTCAGATAATGACATTCATAAAAATGCTTATTCTACTTTCTTCTTACCTTAAATTTAAGGCAATTCAATCACAGCACGATTAAATAACGACGTTGAACTTATCAAACAAGTATCTTGTAAACCACACACAAGAATTCAACTGCACTACCGCCACTGCGAATATGCGAGGAATTAAGTGTATTATGTTTGGCCGCGAAATACAGCCAGTGGCGTTAGCTTAGGCGAATTCTGGCGACGGAAACAAATGTGTGTTCATGGGGAACATGGAATAACTAAATTCCAGCTTCCATAGATCTGTCTTTTTCTTATTATAGATCCCTCTCTCTCTCTCTCAAGCAGATGTTTATGTTTACATTTATTCTGTCAGTGCATAAAATAGGTTAATATCGAAAATTACTTCTTCGTAGCAATTTTGTGTCTTATTATGTTTTTCTTTGTTTAAAATAACTGTTCTTGAACAGCATTAATAAATTGACTCCCACTATTCATTTTATTTAAAATGCTGTCATATATAAACTCTTCATCATCAGCAAATAATACAGGGTGGGGCAGAAAAACCTATCCGATTTCAAATCCCTTTTTCCCAGAAGAGGGAGCAGGTAGAGTAGTGGGGTAAAAACCGTTAGAAAGCCGGTTTTATGCCATTTGTCAGTAGTCAACATGCCTTGGTCTGGTGAACATCGTACTTTTGTTATTGAGCGGTTTATCGAATGCGGCGGTTCGATAATTGCTACACAACGTGCTTTTCGAATTCATTTCGGACTCGGGCGTCATGATCCTGTTCCACATCACGCTACGATTAAAGTGTGGGTGTCAAATTTTAGACAGACGAGTTCAGCATTGAAAAAGAAGTCGCCTGGACGTCCCAGGACAGCAACAGGACCTGAAAACGTGGCCAATGTGAGAGCCGCGATTGAACGTTCCCCGCGTCGTTCGGCGCGAAAACATTCGCTCGCTTTGGCGATTTCCAACCGTAGTATTCGGCGCATTTTGCACCGGGACCTCAAAATGCATCCCTACAAAATGGTTGTTGCACAGGAATTAAGTGAAAGGGATTTTGAAACCCGTACGAACCTGTGTCGCGATCTCCGAGAACTCCCAAACGACGATGTTGTGCTCTTCACGGACGAAGCCCATTTTCACCTTTGTGGTGCCGTTAACAGGCAGAATTTTCGATATTGGAGTGACGAAAATCCTCGAGAAATCCATCAGGAACCCCTCCATAGCCCAAAAGTGACTGTGTGGTGTGCTCTTTCCCGCCTAGGCGTCTGGGGGCCTTACTTTTTTGAAGAAAATGGGCAAACCGTAACGGTCAACAGCGAGCGCTATTGTTTCATGCTGGAAAATTTTCTTAGACCCAAAATGGAAGAAAATGGCGTGGAAAATGTGTGGTTTCAACAGGATGGTGCAACCGCCCACACATCGCGACGATCAATGGACATTCTCAGGGAACTGTTTCCCGGTCGCCTCATTTCCCTGAGAGGTGATCTTGGCTGGCCGCCGCGCTCACCGGATCTCACTCCATGTGACTTCTTCCTTTGGGGTTACCTCAAATCGAAGGTTTACCAGCATCGACCAAGGACCCTTCTTGCTTTACGAAGGGAAATTGCTCGGGCAATTGAAGAAATTCCTGTGGAAATGACGGTGAAAGTCATGGAAAGCTACCGCGAGCGCCTAAATCAGTGTATCCGCTCCCAAGGACGACATTTGAGTGATGTGCTTTTCAAAACTTAAATTTAAAAATGGCATAAAATTTGCGATATGTTAATAAAAAAATTTTTTTGACAAGTTGAGTGGTTTTAATTTTATAACGTTTTGAAATCGGATAGGTTTTTCTGCCCCACCCTGTATATCAAAAGATGATGCCAGAACAGAAGTTATCAAATCCATAACTTTACAATAAAAATTACTTGTTGTTATTAACCTTAATATTGTCGCTCACTCATCATTTGATGGAATCAAAACATGGAATTATTCATTCTGGCGTGACGATGGAATCATGACGTATGCACGGATTCTTGACGTTATTGTTTGGAAACAACTTCACGGATTTGTGTTCGTCGCCAGAATTCGCCTCTTAGCTTCATATACCGTGCATAAATTAAATTTTAAGCTAAATTTAAATAATTATATTTGAAGTTGCAATGCAAAACCGATAAAAAATGTTTGCTGATATGTTTGTAAATCCATGTCATTTGAAATTATTACGCTACCAACAAAAAATCCCTAATATTTCATATTCGATATACAATACATCGAATTAATTTTATAAATTTATGGATAAATTGGCACAAAAAATTATGTGTATCACACGTTCACAAATTGCTGTACGATTGCTCGTATTTAAAGGTCTCGCCTCCGGCTCGACCTGTCAAAATATACTCACAAAGTGCAGTTTCTAGACTAGTGGTACCAGTCGCACCGCTGACACTTAAATTTTAAGCTTCATTTGAACAAACAAAACAAAAAGCAAATCGAAATTTGGTAGCGATATTCACTTGACGTTTCGTTTCGATACGATATTTTTAATTTAAGGATTATGTAAAATTTAAGCGTCAGTATTAATGTCGAGTACTACTCTTTACCCGATACCCGTTTCAATAGAAGAATTATGCCCAGTTGCACTGCCAGTGAACAGTGATTAATATTTTTCGGAATATACGTACCTTTTTCTATTAATTGCCAATGATGTGTAACTTTTACTATTATTAGCGGTGACACTTGGTATAAGTTGACCATTTAAAAGACTGTATAATCGTATAGCCCCTTTCATACCACATCCTACCACTAACTTTGGTTCATGAATGATCCAAGACACACTGTGCAGTTCAAGGTCCATAAATATAATTTGTGTTGGAGTAACCTGTTTAGCAAATAAATATGAGAAATTATATAATGTTAAAAAGATTATTATATATTTACTTGGTCAATATGAAAAATTTTGATTTCATTGTCAGTTCCGCAAGTTAAAAATAATTCTTTACGGTGAGGAGAAAAGTTAATGCTTAGTATGTCACCTTCATGACTCTCGTAATTATTAATTGATGGGTCGAGTATATTCGCATCTTCTTCACCTGAAAAAACAAATATCAAAATATGATTTACCACACTAGACTTTTTTCAATTGTATTTCAGGAAACATCACTTCATTTTTCATCAGATATCAGCAATTGTAATTCACATAAGATATTTTTATGTCATGTCAGAAAGTATCAAATATATGTCAGAAATTGTTTATTGTAATTCAGAATACTGTAGATACCGAAATACATACACAGGGTGGAATCGAAAGTTGACAACATGGTTTTTCTTGGAAGTTATTACAGACCCAAAAAAAAATGTTCAGATAAAGTGTTTAGTACTTTTAATAAAATCTGGTTGAAATAAATGTAATTTTCGTAGATATTATTTTTGTACTTTTTTAAAATGGTACATATTGTATATTCTTACACCGATTACTAGAAAAAAAAATACTTTAAAAAAGTATAATGGCTTTTGCCTTTATAATTGATAGTTTTTGAGTATTGAAGAAAATATTAAAACGTTTTTATCTCAAAACAATATGTGTCTTGAAAACAAAATTTCAATGAAATATTTTTCAAATTTTGGTTGAAATGGACCCATTTCCTTGTGACGTCATATTGTCTGTCATCTAGCGATATTTTTCTAAAGCTTTGTATAGTTGATTTTTTCACCTCTCATTTTAAAATATCTTTCGCATCATATACTGTTGTTAAAATTATTTTAGTAATGAGACCCTTAACGCAAAGCTTAGCGTAGATGGCAGCAGGCGGATATTCTCCCAACTACGTATTACAAGGTACAAACTTTTGTAAGAATGAAGAAAAAGAAAACACATATTGAGTGTAATCATGACTTTTATATTTATGACACAATATACAAACGTCGTAAATATAGAATAGATGCAATCGTGCAATAACACTTATAGTAGCAGTAGGTGTCGCATTACGCTTCAAAATTTTGGATCTATTGAAGATCCCTATCAAGTAAACATGTGTTAAATGTTTTCATTACAAATGATGGTGGTTATGTTTGTGTTTGAATCACTCGTTTGATGTTTCGGAAAGTCGTTTGAAGGTTAAAGTAACTATTCGCCTGGCGCCTCTATCGGGAGAAATATTCTGCTAAGGGTCTCATTCTAATTTTTTCCAGACTGTTGATGTTAATACTGAAATGGCGACTTTGTAAATTTAAAACAACGAACAGTGCACTTGCAACATCCTTATTCGCTTGTTGCGAAAATAACGGTCCAAATATACAGGATGAGTCTGGGAAGACTCCCCCCAACCCATTAACTTTTTTATTATAAGTAACAAAAAAATGGCTCTTATACAAGTTTTATTATTATATACTATTTGATGGCAGATATTTTTTATAGTCAGGTTTACAAGATACGACCATCAATTTTTATTTTTTTAATAGCAACCTATAATTATTTTACTAAAATATAAACCGCCATATTTTTCTCTTTTCAACGATGTAATAGTTTTTATTAATGTTTTTGAAAAAAATCGAGAAAAATAAGATATTTGAGAAATATGGGAAATCATTTTTATTCAAATAACCTAGGCGGCTATATGAAAATTAACAAAATACAACAATGGGAAACAACAAAATAAAATACACATTGAATTGTTACTTGTTTAACATGTTTTTTTAAAATTAATAAATTAACTTTTAACTCTTTATTTGTCTTCTTTTAAAATATTGTACTATCCGCTATTGGACGATGTAACCATATGGTTACATTGATTTTAAAAGCATTATACACTCGTATTCTACAATGTGTAGTTTCCCAGGCAATGATATCGTATGGTTATGGTATGCAGAACATACAATTTTAACTTCTACCCGCCATCTAGTGACATTTTATTCGAAGTGTTCTTAGCCTTGAACCACAGACCAAAAATATACTATAGTATATTTTTGGTCTGTGCCTTGAACGGTTAACGTTTGAGGTTATCTGGACACCAATTTATTTATGCGAAGATTTTTGTAAATAAGATCCTTTTTTACCTCTCGCTAAGAGAGGTATTGTATTCATGCTAAAAATCGCATATCCAGATTTTAATGAATAAGCACGTTTTAAGGTCCCTAGAATCCGATTATAACATTTTTACGATGATGTCCGTATGTGTGTGTGTGTGTGTGTGTGTGTGTGTGTGTGGATGTGTGTGTGTGTGGATGTTGGATTCACTATATCTCAAATACTATAAGACTTAAGACATTTTTAACTACGGGTTCCTCAATCTAACAATAATGGGAAGAGTCGAGTCAGTTTTGGTAACAATTGGACAACCGGAAGTAGTAGTTACAAGAAAAAAATCATCTAAATACTATTTATCGAAAATTTATGTAAATACTTATATTAAAGAACGTTAAATTCTTTATTCGATAAATATAAATTCATTATTATATCTGCTATAGATTCAGAGATAAAGAAATGCATATAAAATAATTTGATGTAAAAATTTTTAGATCAAACTACTTCAAGGCAAGAAATTCAAATGTTTGTAATTGACAAATAAATGTCACTGTCAAAAATATTTGTATGCCACTGTCAAAAATATTCGTACATCATTATGAAGATTATGAAAATAAATAAAAAGTCAACAACGCAAAAGAATATACCTACAAAAGAATATAAAAGGAATTTGCGAAAAAATGACGAATAAAAGAAAAAGAAAAGGAAAGTAGAAAAAAATTCAGGATATTGTATATAAAGAAAATGTATGTATTGTACATAATATATATTAAAATAATTATTTTGTAGTGAGACATGAATATATGTATTTGTATTTAAAAATATTTTTCGTTTTATGCGTACAACCAGGTAAAATATCTGGCGAGAGGTTATGTGTTGGCCACATCAGATTTTTGATATTTATAGTTTTGATAGAAGATATTATAAACTATGATTATTTTATTGGGAAACTTGATATTATAAACTAGCATATTTTGGTAATAATCAAATTATAATTAAGTAAAAATATGCGTTATCACTTAGTTACATTAGCCGCCGCCGGTATTCCAATGATTTTTTTTTAGTTACTGTAATGGATAAATTTAAAGGAATAAAATCTTGTTCTTTTTATAAATAAATACATATATTATCACAGTTAATACCCATTGTTGGGTGTGCCAATCTGCTTTGTATACAGAGTTTGGTAATTATGATGACATATTTGTACAGTTGCGGGCGTTTACCAGGCTTCACCTCACGGGCACTCATTGCTGGCGTGGAGAAAGCGCCACAGGGGTCACCTTTGCGCCAATTAAAATTCGAAATATATCTTTTTGCGTCGGTCGTGAGCGAATCCGGTTCCCCAATTTCGCAACCTGGGACTCAGGCACGAGATCCCATGTTTAACTGAATCTAAAAACTTTTAAATCATTTCATATATTCTGTATGAAATTTGTACAAAATACATAGAACTAACGGAAGGTAATGTGCTGGCTACATCAGATTTTTTATTAATATATTTTTTAAAAATCGAAAAAACAAGATAATTGAGATATATTAGAAATAATTTTTATTTCCAAAATCAAAATGTATTAAATAAAATTATAGTTTCGTTATTGGGCAATGTGACCATATAGATACAGTTCGAGCTTTTCTAATTGTTTGTACTTAGACATTTGACGATCATTATTGAGCTTTATAAGATATTCTATATATATATATATATATATATATATATATATATATATATATATATATATATATATATATATATATATATATATATATATATATATATATATATATATATATATATATATATATATATACAGGGTGTAAATGAAATAAGTGCATTAATTTTAACCAGTAATGTAACTCGATGAGAGCAACGATATTTCTTAATAACTTTTTTTTCTAAGTCTTTTAGATTTTGAGTTAAAATTCTTTACAGATTTGCTGCATATTTCGTTACCCGCTCATGGAGAACAAATGAGCAGCTGCCATTCAAGTGGGATACAAGCAGCTCAAAAATTGTCGGTTATCGGTTACACTTACAGTCACAGTAATTAATAAACGAATCAAGGGAAATAACATTATTATTAATTAATACGTAATAATACAATTTTTAAAATAAATAAATTTAAATTTTGGATAACAAAATTATAAAGTTGTGTATTGAAACAGGCTTTTTATCTTTACCAGTGAATAGTGTGAATAGAGGAAGACAAGGAGTGACGGGGTAACTAGAGGAAGAGAAAAAGCATAGTTATTAGGTTATGAGATGATTATTTATCGTATAGTTTAAATACGTTATTCAAAAAATGTAAGTACAAACTTTTGTCCATTTAAAAGAGGTACATGAGTACCAATAATTAGTCGTCCATTTATTGTTCCCCAAACATTTTTTAATGAAAATTTTTACAGCATTTTCGTCTGTCAAGATGTGTATTGTGCATAATAAATACACCTTCCCAAGTAAATTCAGTCTCATGAATGAACATTATGAGCCATTCCCAAAATTGGAGTCTGTTATGTGCTGAAAACATTGAACTTTTTGCACATGGTATGGATACAGATGTACAAGATTAACAAATGTGCGAATATTAAGAACAGAATGATTTGGTGATGATTTGGAAACGCTCCGTGTAAATGCGTTGGCAACTCCATGACACTGTCTTTATGAGAACCATGATGTCAAGTAACATGTAGTACAGATACGAGCAAAAAATAAATAAATAAACCATAGGTAAGTAATTACAATGTCTGTGTACTCGCATTTTGACAGAATTTTACCTTATAAACAAGTTTATTACTGTCAAAATTTAATTGCAACAATTGACAGGACTGTCAATTGCTAAAACAAAATTTTTCATAGCTATTGCTGCTGCATTCAATTATCACAAAAATATTTGGAACGACTCGTCAATTTACGGGGTGGTAAAAATGCTAAAAAAATATGCGATTTCGAGAAAAAGTTATTAAGAAATATTGTTGCTCTCGATGAGTTATACTACTGGTCAAATTTAATGCACTTATTTCATTTACACCCTGTATATATATATATATATATATATATATATATATATATATATATATATATATATATATATATAACTTCGAAGTGTGAAATCATACTGGATTTTGGTATATATAAAGTAAGCCATAAAGAAAAAACAATTTTATCGTTTTGACAGCGGATAAACAGGAAGGTAACTTTTTGCAAGTGATAAAACGTTATTTACCTTTCTCTTAGCAACCAGTTCAAAACACTAACTACATTAATGTCATTTACATTTTTTGTCCTTGCTTGTAGTGCAAAATGAACAGATTTGGGAATATTTCCGAAGAAAGTATAGGGCGCGAGCAGACACGTGACTCGAACGACTTTGACGTGCTTGAAAGCAGCTGATTTGTGTGCGCATGTCATTTTGACAAGAACAATGTCACGTTGACAATACCAATGTTTTGACTTATTTGGATTTTGAACTGCTTTAATGTTATTATTTTACAATTTTTAGGCAGTAAAACATATGAAATTAAAAATAATAACATTTTAGCAGTTAAAAATCAAAATAAATCAAAACATTGGTCTTGTCAACGTGACATTGTCTTGTCAAAATGACATGCGCACACAAATCAGCTGATTCCAAGCATGTCAAGGTCGCTCGAGTCACGTGTCTGCTCGCGCCCTATAAAAGAAAATATTATAAATAGTGTGCCTATAAACACAAAAAACAATAAATCATGTATCTGGTGCCAATTTATGACATTTTGTGAAAGCCGAAATTATGTATTAGAACGAGGTACAACGGTATGTAAAATATCAAATATTTTGCTAGATTGGGCTTACAATATGCGAAAGATTAATGGAGAAAATTATAAAGAATATGTAGTGAAGACAATGTGGAATTCAACGGCCAAAATGCTACAGGAGAAATATTTTCAGGAATTCAACATAAAATTTGATCCCTTTACGGATATTATTTTTAAAGAAGCACGCGATGCTAGAAACGCTAAAAGAAAAGAACTCCAAAGTATTCCTGAGAAAAGAAATATTAGTTCGACAGCTGTAAATAAAGCACAAATAATCAAAATGGCTAAACTTTGGGATGAAAATGAACCTGAAGGTTTGCAAAAAAAGTTTTTTCATATAGCTTCTTATGAGCTGGCTTGGAGAGGAGGAGAAGCTGCTAGTTGCATGGTGTATTATTTTAAAGAAGAAAAAGCAATTGATGGAATGTTTACGGATAGAATAGAATACAACCCAATATTTTCGAAAACTGCACAAGGAGGTGCAAATAAATTGACAGATAGTAAGTGGCTAACAAAAAATAATGAAGATGACACAATCTGCCCAGTAAGATTGTTTAGATTACTTATAAATAAACGATCCAAAAATATAACATCAGAACGACTATTTTTGACTCCTAATCCATTTTGGAAATATAAAAATTCGAAAGGCTGGTACAAAAACGTACCATTGGGAGTAAATTTATTATCTAAGTGGACTAAAAATGCGGCTAATAAAATAGGAATTGATATTCAGAATAATAAGATAACAAATCATTCAAATCGCGCCAGCACAGTGTCTTCGTTAGCAAAAGCAGGAGTAAGCGATCAACAAATTATTAAAATAACAGGTCATTCCAATTCCACTTCAATAAAACCTTATCTTCAATTGGACTGTGCACATCATGAAAATTTAATTACAAATCTAAGAACAAATAATATTTCTAAATCTTCTGAAGTAACAAATCTTCGTGAAGAAAACATGTCAAATAAAATGATATATAATAATTGTACTTTCACTAATTGCACGTTTAAATAAACTTTTTCATAAATAAAATGTCGTTAAATTATCTCGCTGAATTACACTCTAGCATTTTATTTTCTCCGGATAAATTTCTGTTTGACAACTCAACCTTGTAACCTGACAGCAATTTGACTCGAAAACTGTTTAAAAAATAAAATCACTCCACCTACGGTGTCGTGATTTTATTAAAACAGTTTTCTTGTCAAATTGCTAGGTAACAAGGTTTCGTGACCAACAGAAATTTATCCGGCAAAATAAAAAGCTCTTGTGTAATTACAGTTGAAAAAAGTAAATCGAAGGCTACTTAAATACGGATACTTAAAAAATAAACTTTTTATTCGGGAATATCAGAATGAAAATGACTTAAGAAATGCCGCAGTAAGAATCCTAAATCAAATTCTGAGAAAAGTTATAAAAGGAACAGAACGAAGGCGCAGAAGTGCGTAGAACGAAATGGCGGGTTAATAGAAAATTTATTGTGAAGTTTTTGTAAATTATTTTTGTATTTTTAACATTATTTGTTTATTAAGTAGTTATTTTCTTAAATAGCAGCCTTCGATTTACTTTTCTCAATTAAATTTTAGTATTAGCAACATTTTTTGTTAATTTCTCTGTTAATTATAAAAATAAATTATTACTATTTTATATCATTGTAAAGTTAAAAAAATTCTCTTTTCAATGGCGTAACTTTCCAATATGGCGTCCATATAAAAATTAAAACTGACATAAATTCTCGGAAACCAACATTGATAAAAAAAATTGAGCATCGCCAGTCGAAAGAACATAAAAAAGTGCCCTAAAGAAGTGCAAACCAAAATCCAATATGATTTCACACTTCGAAGTTATTTGCAAAAATAAAAAACTGCAAAATTTACATTTTCGCCTATATCTAGTGACCTATGCATTTTTTCGCAAATAACAAAATACCATTAAAAACCTCGTAGCTCTTACGGTTCTCCAGATCCCAATGCATTCGTACCTTAAATGGGACACTCTGTATATATATATATATATATATATATATATATATATATATATATATATATATATATGTTTGTCTTATAATTTTACTGGAAATATAGGATCTTTTGCTAGAAAGTACATACAACTGGCGGAAGGTAATGTACAAGAAAAATAATCTTTTGCAAGGAATTTTCTGTATGAAATTTGTACAAAATACGTAGAACTAACGGAAGGTAATGTGCTGGCCACATCAGATTTTTTATTAATATATTTTTAAAAAATCGAAAAAATAAGATAATTGAGATATATTAGAAATAATTTTTATTCAAAAATTCTAGGTGGCTGTGCAAATTTAATTTAACCCTTTATTGGTTTCTGCAAACATATGATTACGATGATTTTTGAAACCTTTATTTGTCAATGTGCTTAAAACCCTATATAAAATTCTTGTAATTCTTATACCGTGTGGCGCTCGAAATCCGTTACATAGGCATTTAACACGGGAAAACAGTTTTTCCTAGCGCGTTGCTCCCCATATTATTTTAGAAAAAAATTCTTCAAATAAAAGTTGTAGAACATAAAATTCTGCATTTGAATCAATAAGCAAAATTAATTTTGCATGCTTTGTAGCAGCAGAAATTAGGTATGAAAATGTCGAAAATCTACTCAAAAGTAGTGATAGCCATGGAATTAACAAAAAGCTTAACAAACAAACGTGTGTTTATCTGTCATAAAAATTTATTTACAATTTAATTTTTTAATAAAATTATCATAACGTAAAATTCTGAAGCAGAATAATAATTTAATTCTTCTATACTGTTCAAATACTCATTTTTCTGGACAAAAAATCACAATATGTGACATTTAAATCAACACATTTGTTTATCTTCTTTCTTTTAATTCCATGGCTAGCACTATTAAACTGAAATTTTTAAAAAATTTATATTCAATTTCTGAAGTTACTAAACATACGAAATGCATTTTGTTTACTGATTTACATGCAGAATTTTATATTCTACAACTTTTATTTGAAGATTTTCTTTCTAAAATAATTTAGGAAGCAACGCGCTAGCAAAAACGGTTTTCCCATGTTAAATGCCTATGTAACGGATTTCGAGCGCCACCCGGTATATATATATATATATATATATATATATATATATATATATATATATATATATATAAGAATTACAAGAATTTTATATAGGGTTTTAAGCACATTGACAAATAAAGGTTTCAAAAATCATCGTAATCATATGTTTGCAGAAACCAATAAAGGGTTAAATTAAATTTGCAAAGCCACCTAGAATTTTTGAATAAAAATTGTTTCTAATATATCTCAATTATCTTATTTTTTCGATTTTTTAAAAATATATTAATAAAAAATCTGATGTGGCCAGCACATTACCTTCCGTTAGTTCTATGTATTTTGTACAAATTTCATACAGAAAATTCCTTGCAAAAGATTATTTTTCTTGTACATTACCTTCCGCCAGTTGTATGTACTTTCTAGCAAAAGATCCTATATTTCCAGTAAAATTATAAGACAAACATACTATGTCAATTGCACTTGACACTAACATCTTTCAATTAGAATTTTCTTAATATAGTAGCTGATTCCATAGCTGACTGCTTTATGAAATTTAATTTCTTTATAATTTTTTAACTCTATCCATTTAATATGAAGTATAAATTGCAGTCAAATTGTATAGAAAATAAAATATTCTTTAATATTTATAATATCATTAAACGTGAAAAAATGATATTTAACAGTTTTTTCAAGAAAAACTGTTAAAATCTTCAAATGAGTGTACTTCCGGTCAACCAATTAAAACCAAAATCTAATCAACTCTTCATATGGATATAACGAAGAAAAATACGAAAGAATTATAATTTTTGATATTGTAATTGGAGTTATCGCATTCTAGGGCCCCTAAAACGTACTTATTGATTAAAAACTCATCATCGAATTTTTTGCTCAAAGACAGGTCGAATTCAGCACTCTTCTTTAACTAATGAAGCTTATATAAAAATAACAAATAAAGAGAGACATTTATATTGATGAATTAATAAAAAGGAGATGCAAGCTATTTCCATAGTTACTAGAGACGGTCACTATAATAATGAAGAGTGCTGAATTCGGCCCAATATCTTCCTTACCTAAAGGTGACGGAATGACGGAAGGTAAAACTAATAAAATTAATACATCGTTGTAAAGAAAAAAAATGGCGGTTTATATTTTAGTAACATAACTATAGGTTGTTATTTAAAAAATAAAAGTTGCTATAACCCTGTTTTTAAACTTGAAGGAGTACTTTAAATTTTAACCGCCAAAACTGTCGCTTCTGATTGGCTAGTGCTTCATCAGGTTTACACTGCACAAAGATTTTACATTTGATGTATTAGCTGTCATTCGTTAGGAGGTTATCTTTTTCTATTTTGGTTTTTCGCATTTCTGTGACTTTAAAATAAATCATTTCTTTTAAGAACTAATAAAATTGATTGTATCGATATTATTTGTGTTTCTTTCATTTAGTTTTTTATATTCGAGTTTTGTTTTTACTCGTGTTTTTTTCATTTCGGTTTTCTTATATTCGAGTTTTCTTTTACTCGTGATTTTTCATTTAGTGTTTTATATTCGAGTTTTGTTTTTACTCGTGTTTTTTTTTTTCATTTAGTTTTTTTCATATTCGAGTTTTTCTTTATATTTGAATTTTATTTGAACTTATTTATTTTGAATCATGGATGAAAAGCCTGGTACAAGTACGGAATTTTCACCTATTGGCGAAAAAACTGAACTATAGGTGGCAGGCCGGACGGTAGCAAGATGGTGGTGGAATAAGGAGAGTTCTCTCATTCCTTATTGCTGGCAATATGCATTTCAAAGTGCAAAGTATTTAATATGGAAAAATTAACATAAAGTTAGGTGATATTTTTGAATACATTGCTTCTGTACATCCTATAAAGGAAGGCGAAGTAATTTTTAAGGCAGGACATGTATTGCTTTGTAGAATAATAGTTGATGGATCAGGTACAATACTGGGATCTTGTATAAAAAACAGTCATTTGTGTGGAGAACCACATATAATTGAAATATTATTAAATGAGAATATAAATTACTGGACAGCAAAATTTAGTTGTAGAGCAGGATTGGGAGGCAAATGCAAACATATTATTTATGGTTTTACAACAAAAGTTATCATTATTATTATGCTATTAATTTATTTGTTTATGGGTTTGTGTATTACAGAGCAGAAGAAATAGAAAAATTAAGCTGTACCGATTTGGAACAAGTAAGGGGAAAACTCGTTAAAAAGAATGATAAACAATGTATAGTTCGGCTATAAAACTAGAAGAATTTTACCATCTTCTTTTAAAAAAGAAAAAAATTGAACCGATTGGAGACATCAAAACTATATGGGAAGAAAATTTTAAGATCATATTGTGTCACTTGGGATATAATTTAAATTTACACTTTTTGACTTGTAATTACTGCATTGTAGCACTAAGCAGTGTCTATGACAATTACTAATCATTATTTAAATCTGAAAATGTAATAAATACTATATATCTCACTTTCTTTTACAACAAATATAAATTAAACCTGTTTAAAATTACAAACGTTTCAATATATGCTATCAACGTTTCCTTCTTCCTCTAGTTCACAAATCTGCCGCCAGACGTCACCCACATTGAATATTTTCGCCAATAAAGAAAAGAAAATTTCTTGATTTGGGGCATTTATCTGTCGCCGAAAAGCAAAGCATATAGACCGGGGGCTAGTGCTACGTGAAAAATGTATCGTGGTATTCCAAATACTGACCCTTGGTGCTTACTTTAAATACCCTGGAGAACGATTTGCTGTCTTCACCGGAAAAAAAGACGATCTACCCAGTTGTGGGCCATGACCCAAAAATGTTCAAAAAAATGACATTTTAGAATCTAGGTATTCTGTATGGGACTTGCATAAAATTAAATTAAGTATATGTAAATGTTATCCGATAATCAATGTCAGACATTTTCAAACGTTACGGGGGGGGGGGCGGTAAAGCCTTTTATTGCTGTGCATTTTATCTAACACAAATTGTTCATGCCATTCCATCCGGGCTTTAGTCAACTGACAATTTTTACCCTACAAGACACAAAAAAATTATGCCCAGACACCCTACTTGTATAAAAGGGTCACAGCACCCTTGCGATTTCGTCGGCCAATTAAAGTGGGGGCGGTGCTTGATGGTATACCGCTTCATATTTCAGGGGCAACTTATAATTACCATTTGAAATAATAATTCACAAATACCATACATATATGTTTTATATTGGGGGTATCGGAAGAGTTGCACCATTTATAGTGATGTTATCTTTATTATGGTATTCTGTCTGGAACCAGTTTTATTTAAATATTTATTGTAAATTACATGGAAATATGCAATTCTGTTATGAATATATTGTTATAACGATTACTGTATATGTAAATAATATTTAAAACATTGCACCATGCACCCCTATCATATCATCTGGCACTTACGAGTATTTCATAGCAGTTTTAGTCATAAATTATACGAAATTTTAAAACTTTGTAACCTACTATTGAATACAAGTGTGGTTTTATAGCTAATTTACGTTCAAAACTTTGAATTATGATTATTTACCTTCATGTAAAGCAGAAAGGCTATAGTAGGTAAAGTAGGTACCTACTTCGAAACTACACAAAACTGTAATTAGTTCAATTTTTATGTTATTTTAAAACAAACTAATATACGAATAAAAATGGAAGAGGAACAATTATTTATTTATTTATTAATATCCTCTTAAAATTAAATTTTAAACTTTTGGAGTTTAATTTTCTAGACTAGAAGCATTTATTTCTAAAATCAAAGTGAAACCATTTTATTCAAGAAAAACTGTTAACAACTTCAGGTAATATATCACTTCCGGTTAGCCTGTTTTAACCAAAATATACTATGTTATTCCAATTGACATAAAAGTCTTAAGCCGCATTCACAGCCGAAATTCGGCGAAATTTGTAGCACTGAAATTTGAAGAAATTAATTTGACCGTTCACAGCTCGAAATTTGTGCCGTAATGCCAACTAGCAAAACGTTTCTGAAAATTAAGCATTTGTTTGTAAATGCAGTCATTTACATTATTAAAAACCATGTCAATAAAATAGCAATCCCTTCCTAACGATTTCTACCCATTATTAGATTGTCATAAAAAATTATTGTAAAAGTTATTTTTTTTTTGGTTATAATTACACATCAAATTAAAAACATTGATATAGCCACAACAACTTTGGTTATGACTTTATAAGAAAAGTGTTCTACACTAAAAACATAAAGTATAGATGTTGACAGATTTTCCATCAATAATATAATTTCTAAAAAATAAATACTGTCTTCCTGAATCCAAATGTGTATTATTTATTTCCTACCTAATAGTTTACTCCTTGGTTTACTCAACATTTCACTATTTCACCAAAACAAAAGTAACAAAAGTTGTTGTCTTTAAAATAATTGCTCGTAAATTATAATAAACAAATTATTTATCTTAATTTTCATTATCAAGTTCCATATTCTGTTTTGTACTTTACCGAAAAAGCAGATTTGAACATATAATACAATGAAATCCATTCAAATTACCCAAACGTCAACAAAATGAGTTCATTCAAATCAAATATATTTTACACAATTAGTAGAGCGCACCCTAAATTAGCCGCAAAAGTTTGGAGCTTGCAAACTTTTCTACAAATTATAATTCGTGTACACCAAATTTCAGCGCTGTGAACGCAAGTACACGTTGCCATAAGACAAACTCCACGAATTTCAACAAATTTCACCAAATTTAGGGCTGTGAATACGGCTTTATATACCAAATTTGAAAAGTTTTGGATTATATTTTAAAATATTTTTCATTAAAATCTATTATAGGCTTCAAATAAAGTACCATTTCTGGTAATTATGTAATGACCAAAAAGGGAGGTGCACAACTAGATGTTATAGCAGTCATAAATACAAAATTTCAACTTACTACGGCTAACCTTTTTTGAGTTATGCGAGATACATACGTACGTGCGTACAGACGTCACGACAATATTAGTCAAAATGGATTCAGGGATGGTCAAAATGGATATTTCCGTTGAAATCGGAAAACCGAAATTTTTCGGGATTTCAATACTTCCTTTACTTTGTACAAGGAAGTAAAAAAGAAGATTTTCGCAATGGGGTGCGATTATGATTTTTTAAATGTCTGGGAGTAGCCAATAACCAATGAAATTGTCCGGGATCAATTTTTCTTATTTTCTTTAATGGTAATTAATAAAATAAAGCTAGTCCCAGACAGTTTGTTATCATATACTCCCAAATGTAAGTGGCCGACGAAATCACAAGGGTGCTGTGACCCTTATATACAAGTAGGGTGTCTGGCCATAATTTTTTTGTGTCTTGTAAGGTAAAAATTGTCAGTTCACTAAAGCCCGGATGGAATGGCATGAACACTTTGTGTTAGATAAAATGCACAGCAATAAAAGGCTTTACCGCCCCCAGTAACGTTTGAAAATGTCTGGCATTGATTATCGGCTAACATTTATATATACTTAATTTTATTTTATGCAAGCCTCATACAGAATACCTAGATTCTAAAATGTCATTTTTTTGAACATTTTTGGGTCATGGCCCACAGCTGGGTAGATCGTCTTTTTTTCCGGGGAAGACAGCAAATCGTTCTCCAGGGTATTTAAAGTAAGCACCAAGGGTCAGTATTTGGAATACCATGATACATTTTTCACGTAGCACTAGCCCCCGGTCTAATATTAAATATGTTCAAAAGTTTGAAAAATTCCGCCGGTAAGAACATGACAGCTATAGTAGGCGAAATTTCTCGTACATTAGGTAAAAAAATCAAATAAAATTATATATTTTAGTGCCATAATAATGATGAATTTCTTTTTTTTCTGGTAACTTTCTATAGTGTGAACCAGACTTTCGTATTTACTCCTCCTAGTTTAGAAATATAGTATAGTTGTATCTTGTAAACCTGACTTTATAAAAATCTACATCTGCCGTCAAATAGTATATTTAAATTTCTCACTAGAGGCGCAAGTGTTCTTAGTTAAAATTTCGTGGTTAACATTTAAGGTTAACGTTAAATAATTTATTACTATTAAAGAAAAACCAACGTGTTACTCACAAAACCACTACAACTACAAAACAAAGACAAAATACACATACACATGCTTCTACGTGGCCTCTAGTGACCAATGTTCAAACTAAACACTAGACTACACACTAGGGTACCTTTATAACCAGGGTATGGCCATGGGCCAAGATCGCCGCCATTGTCGGTAATTGATTTTCCTATTTATTTGTAATAAATGTGATATTATATTATAAAATAATATTAAATTATCAAACTGTGAATTTATGAAGGTAAGAAAAATTAATTAATTTAAGAGATACACAATTATTATTAAGATATACATTTAGAGGTTATGTAGAATATATGACATGGGTTGTTATTATCACATCTAATTTAATATCTGTAGTTCTTATTTACATAATAATTGTATATTCTAAACTTACCTTTTAAAAATTTAAATGGTTGTGCTTAATATTGGTAATTTTTAGTTGTTTTCAGTGACAGTAATCGTGATGAGTATCTTAACAAACTACACAAGTAAATAAGATAAAATATATTACTTACACTTTAAATACATATTAAAATAATAATTAAATGTGTTTTTCATTAAAATAAAGCAAATAGCCACGAAAATACATAATACTTTGCGCAAGAACAACACATATAACAGATGTCCCGGTAATGGCGGACGAAACGTGAGCCACGCCATGGCCATACCCTGGTTATAAAGGTACCCTACTACACACTGACACTACGTGGCCTCTAGTGAGAAATAATCTAACTAGACAAGACATATCTCTATCTCTAGTTTCTCTGTCTGGCCAGCCGAAATCAAAACATTCAGTGAAAAGGGATAGGGAAAGTTTTGTCTAATTATATTTGGTCGTTGGGGCGTACCGATGTTATTGCTTTACGGCCATTCATTGTTGCGGCGTAATTCTATGTCATACATGGGGGTAATTTAAATATTTAAATTTCATTAATTTTTTTCTAGCCAATTAATGAAAATTTTGCCAAAAGAAAAAATATGGGTAGCAAGTTTTATTGTAATAGGTAAATATTAAAAATTTCGTAAAATAACATTTTGAATTTCAAAATCACAATCTTTTTATTCTATTGCAAAACTAAATAATGTATTTGATTTTTCATTGGTTTATGCAAGTAGATAAAATTTAATATGAAAAATGGATCCTTATATTGTAAATACAGATGAACTCGGATATAACGTACACCAGATATCGCGAATACTTGTTTACCTAAAATAATTTCCGGAACAGAAATCGTATAATAATTAATATGTATTTTATGCCTGCTTACAGCGAACCTATTTATAGCAAATACTCCCATTTCCATAAACAACCGAATTCCTGGCGAAAATTTGTTATGATTCTCGGTTATAACGAATGACTTATGACTGGTACCGAATAACAAAATCTATTGGTTGTTGAAATGTTATTTTAAATACATCTTGTTTTATGTTGTTATGATGTTTGTGTGTATTTTCATGTATAATTTATAATTCGTTAAAGTTACGATCATTTCCCTTCGTTACAGCATCATATTTATAGGTATGAAACCAGATAGTAATATAATATTATGGGGCCTATTCAGAACTCAATATTTGTGTAGTCGTTATGTACTATAAAGATTGTTAAAATCGAATTTGGTATTCTCCTGTGGTATTCTCAGTACTGAAAGTGGTCACTGCTAATTGTTAAGCGTTTTGACAGTTTTTATCATAACGACTGCTAAAGCTATGTATTTATGGTTATCACGTTGTTATTTGACATGTGACAGGATATTATATCAATCAAATAATATTAATATTGACCTTTCAGCCAAATATTGGTGTTTTTATATTTTAGCAGGATGCAGTTTATTATACGTATAGATTCTGCTTCGACTTGAAATTATGATCATAAGAATGATAAAGACTGTCGTGGAAGAAAGTTACTTTTGACATTCTGTGGTATTGAAAACTCTGTGTGATGTGTAATGTTTCTGTTACATATTCAGTCAAAATAATTTTTTTAAATCTTCCCATAAATTTTCAATCACGTTGAGATCATTTGTAGGAATTAACAAACCCGTTCTAAATAGTGTAGAAGTTTCCAAATATGACATAAATATCATATTATTCTTTAGTTGTTTTGGAAAAACGTTTGCGTACTAAATATAATTAGCAATTCAATATTTTATAAAAAAAAATTAAATCGTTGACAGATAAGATTAAGGTTAGAATAGGTTCATATATGTATAATGAAGTTAGCTATTGTCAAATAATCTGGTTCATTCGCAACGCAAGTATTATTTTGTAAAGGATACGTTCGGCACTGAAATCTTCGGATTGCTCAGAGCTCATAGGTCACGTGACGGATTTCACAGATGTTAATGCTAATGCCGAACGCTCCAGATTCATATGTTAAGCGGGAAATTATAATACACAAATATGCAACTAGGAACAAGAATAGTACAGGAGTAAAACGTGTATTAATGAATTAATAGTTTTTCACATAAGTGTTAAAATATTATATTTTTATAAGTTTTCTTAGTAGGTAAAAATGAAATTACGTTTCAGTAAAATATAATAATCTTCATTATCTAATTATCGTGTACTTGATTCACGGTACAAGCTTTATGAAAAAGGTTATATGAATATTGAGTAATTTGTACAAAATATTATTTCTAACTTCCCTATATTCTACATCTTTATGTTCATTTTCAACATGTTTTTGTAACGTTTCTATAAAACATGCTTTAACTATACATGAACATAAGTAAATAAATTGTTGTTCATATTTAAAACTTTTTGCTATAAATGAGTTAAAATATCTTAGAACTATCAGGCGAGATCGCGGTACAGAATTCTGAGAACTACCCTCCGCCTGAGTTTAGTTTTTACGCGGAAATGAAATTTTTAACTGATCTGCCACATGACAGTTGAGTTAAAGGCTTATACGCATGCTCAGATTTGAGAGCTCCGTGTGCTCAGCGCTTGGTCACCGATCACACAGAGCGAGCGAGCGAGCTCAATATGCTTAGCGAGTTTAATGCCGAACGCTACAGATCGCTCTAATGTCAATGCCGAACGCAATCGACGGCTCTGAGCGCTCAAAATGTTAATGCCGAACGTACCCACAGATTGTTAATAACACCGACATAGGTTCTGAATTGACAAATTCATAAATGATTGTTACAAATGTCTTTATGATAACAATCTTTATATTTATAGCAATCTTTACGACTGTATTTCTCTGAATAGGCTACTAGATTCCGTAACTTAACCACGGCCGTGGTTATGGTTTTCTTGTGGTTCATGTGGTCAGGTTATGGTTATTGAAAAGTGGTTGTAATTCGGTACATCTTGGTTAATTTGTGTCGCTAAAGCAGGAAACCAACGCATCATTAGAAATAAGTGACAACGTTAACTCTATTTGTCTATTTTATACTAACGTAAATATTATACATAGCAGTATATATTAATAATAATTATATGTTTATACAATTTTATTTATTATATTATAAGAAACAAGAAAATGACCACAACAACCACAAAAAAATTTTGGTCGTTGTGGTCACAAAAAAGTAACCACAACTTTCAGGAACCACATTCCGAAATGGAACTTCGATCCCGAAGTTATGTTTTGGTTACATTCCGGAACCTTGGTCACAGCGGCTAAGTGACGGAATATACTATAAATATCTAACAAATTAGCAAAAATATTCCACTAGTCAGTGAAATGTGTTTACCGTTCTTAGAATATTGTCCGCCTCGGCTTTCACTTCGGCTGCCGAATTCATTCTTTATACGTCAAACACTCATTTCCTAGCCCAGGTAAAGGAATTCAATTAACTAGGGCTGGGAAAATCAAATATTTTGATATCGATATGTGATAATTGATTAAATTTCATTTATCGATTTTTATGCAGAAGACCTGGGAGTGGAAGGTCAATAATTGTTAAAAATCATATGACGAAAATTTAGAATTAGTACATGAACTGTTTCAGGTCCCAGGTTTTCTGAAAATTGATCCTGTTTCTATCAGTCGCCTAAAAACACAATTTATGCTAGAAAGTGTCCAACTCTTCCCTGGAAATACTTCCGCATTTTTTTTGCTACGCCAATTTTTTTTCTTGATAACAAATTACAATGTTCCCTAAGTCAGATTTACTTAAGTGAGGTGCCATTAATAGAAGAAATCTAGAGATAATTGGCCAAAACTTGGAGCAAATTTATGACAATGTTACAACTAACTCAAAATGAATGAATGAAAATATATCATATCTTATTTATTATGATAGAGAAAAATTGTTTTTACAAAAAAAAAAACATTTCTTAGATAGAATAAGATGGAGTCATTAGATTTTTTCTAAACTTAATAATTCTCCAGATATAACACAAACTTATGATTTTTTAAATGGGAACCTATGTTGAAAATAGTCTCATCTTTTTGCTTATTTTATAAGCTTTTCAATAATCAAGTCTACATTCTTTTGTTTTAAACTTGAATAAGAGATAATTATTAATTTATTGAGTTGAAAAAATTTAAAATTATTAAGAAATAAATGAAAAAATCTATTACAGATCATCATTTGCATATTTCTAACAGTATTTGTTTCAGTTTTACTAATTTTTTCAATTTATTTACTTCAAAAGCATATTAAACCATTTTTTTCGGATTGTGTCAAAGCCAACTGTAACGTCGATAAATACTAATTTAACTAACCCGAAAATAATTGGTTAAGAATAATTTTGAGAACATAATTAATAGATATTGAATCAAAATAAACAAATGATGATCTGTAATAATTTTTTTCATTTGTTTCTTAATAATTTCCAATTTTTTCACCTCAATAAATTAAAAATTCGTCTTTTATTAATGTTTAAAATAAAAGAATATAGACTTACTGTTAAATATTGAAAAGCTTATAAAATAAGCAAAAAGACGAGACTATTTTTAACATAAGTTTGTGTTATATCTCGAGAATTATTAAGTTTTCAAAAAATCTAATTACGCCATTTTATTCTATTTAAAAAAAACGGTATTTTTTTTAAAACATTTTTTCTCTAACTATCACAATAAATAAGATATGATAATTTCCAAAATGAGCGAAAAACGAATTTTTGCCTGTAGCTCAGAAAAATATGTATATTAAAATATGATCCAAAACTTCTCAAATACTCTCAATACTTTATTTAAAACTCATTGCTATTTTAAACGTGACATTGGCGGGAGGTCATGTGCTGGCCACATCAGATATTTTTATTAGTTTAAATGAAAGTTCGTTTAAATTTTGAAGCAATTCGTAGTATTAATAAGTCATAATTGTTTTTAGTTTAACTGCATTTGATTTTTAACGAAACCTATAGCTATCTTTTTCGCAACAGTTTCTATAGTAGGATGCGCAAGAAAGAGAGCAACAGTTGTGACGTAGATATATAGATGCTTAAAATCTAAAATATTTAAAAAACTAACAATTTTTTTAAAACTCTTCGTCTCAATCATGATTTTTTCTTATCTACTTTCAATATAACTAACATTTTACACAATTTTCCACCAAGAAACAATAAAAAGTGTAAAAACAGTTTTATATAAAACTTTTAATTCTGTACAACTTTGTTCTCTGTAAGTTTTGGCATAAATGAATAGGAGAGCAGGGAATTGCATAAAACAAAATTCCCATGATAAATCCCTACGTTCGCACCTTAGCGTCAACACCATGTATACGGCTTTACGCATAAAAGGGAGAGATACCCGATAGTACATAACGCATGTGCAATATAATGTACTTTTACACATGACATCGGTACTGTTGAAGGATAGAGATATATTTCTACATCATCTTGGAACATTTTTGTAACACAGGCAAAATAGGTTCCGCGGGGTCTATAGTTTGGAATCAATCAGTACGGAAATATCGGACGCATGCGCAGTATTTAAATGGGAACACCATTTTAATACTTCGCATGCGTCGGACAGTTCCGAACTGATTTGATTGTATGTTGGAACAAACCTTTGTAACGCTGCGATCGCACCCAGACGCCATTTTAATATTTTTATGCGCAAAATATCTTTGTCATAACCAGTAGTATCAGAGTACAGCCGAAACCTTAGAGCAAGTCACTTGTGTTCAACCCGCCGCGCGTCATTATTGTTAATATTCTTTTATGTATTATTAAATGAATAAAGTTTAGTGTAATAAACTGTTTAAATGTTGATTTATGTTTTCTGAGGCATTGAACCCACTATCCCAAAATATATCCTGACAACCACGTTAGACCTTTTATAAAAATTTTAGACCCAAATAAGGAATTAGTAATGAAATAACCATATTATTATCTTTAATTGTTTTCCACATAGCAATGACGACAACGACCATTGTTTTTAACCTATAAATTTAATAATTGTTGATTTTGTGCTGTTTATAACAAACGAACATAGATATATCGTTGAAAAGCAAAAAATAGTCTGTTTTCAATAGTGTAACTTTTCAATATGGTACATATAAAATTTAAAACTTAAGCATCATAACCTGAAATCCAACAGTGATAAAAAAAATTGACCATTCGAAAGCTCATAACAAAGTACTCTAGGGGTGCAAACCAAAATCGAGTAATACTTCAAACTTAGAAGTTATTCAGAAAAATAAAAATGCTAATTTACATTTGCGCCTATATTTGATATCTAGCGGTACCTATCCATTTTTTCTCAAATAACGATACCACTAAAATGGTCTTCCAGGATAACTTTTGTCTAATTTATCAACTTTGTACCTCTTATACATTGTTCTCGAGGGGCTCTTTTTTAGGACGCCTGTATAGTTTTCTGCATTACAAACAAATAATATCTACTGGAATAGCATTTTCTCTACAAATACATTTGACGCTTTTTGAAATACAAGTGGAAAAGATATGTTTTAAATAAATTATCATTTTTACCTAGCAAAGGTTTAGCACCTAGTGTGGAACACTTGACAATAGCTCCACCTTCCATTCCAAGAACAAATAATCCTGGTATGAAGGGAGAAAAATCAAAATTCACAATGCCTCCTTCAGATTTTCTTGAATAAACATCTGGACTTGTAATACTTTTGTTAATTTTTCCAGCTGTGTACCGTTGTTTAATTTTTAAAAGATTTTCTTCTGCACTAACATCCCATAGATAAAGATATTCATCTCGAGATGCCGATGCCAAAGTGGATGCTGCATTTTTAGAATCAATATTCATGATCCATGAAATTAAACTGATTTGATCATCATGGTCAGCTACCATTCCAATTAGACAATCGCCTTCATCATTTTGGTTGTTCCAAAGATAAATTTCACCTAGATATAGATAGAAAATATATTATTGAACTTCCTAAATATCATTTTAAGAAATTGTGATTTCTCAAATAAATTAAAACATTTATCCCATTTGCACCGCCGACACTTAAATTTTAAGCTTGGCTTAAACAAAAAAATGCAAATCGAAATTTTTACAGCAATACTCAATTTCCCATTTGACATTTCGTTTCGATGCGATATTGTCAATTTAAGGGACACTTAAAATTTAAATGTTAGCGGTGTAATCGGGCATAAAACGATTAAATATGGATATGGCTACATGAATGATTGTATAAGTAGAAGGCATGAAAATTGTACGACTATGACATTATTACATAGTACATAAATACTCACGCCATTTACCACAATGTAAGTGGGTTAAAATGATGCGAAGTCATACAATCTAGTATTCATGCAACAATCCTATCCAAATACATTATTTTCGACGAGGCGTCCACATTCATGCAAGCATTTCTATTCTTTCTACAGGGAAACTGCCTCACAATTTTTAACAACCCTCCACTTGTACACTGCAAGTCAACGCAAGCGCACGACTTCAATCTCACGAATGAAACCCTTAGCGTAGATGGCAGCATATGGATATTTTCCTAAGTACGTATTACAATGTACAGACTTTTGTAAGATACACAGATATTATTGTGTGTAATCATGACTTTTCATGGTTATGGCACATTATATAAATACAAAATATAGAATATACAATAGGTGCAATAAAACAAACGTTCTTAACAAATACGTAGTCTAAATTTATTATTTTTATTTTAATTAAAAGTTATGTTTGACGCTCGTTTGACGTTTCAAAGTCTTTTGAAGGTTAAAGTAACTAGCGAACCTATCGGGAGAAATATTGTACTGGGGTAGAATAGTGAGACGTCAGAGTATAGAGCGAAATATGAAGCATTGTCCTAAGCAAAAACGATACTTTCAAAGTAGACTCTATTGACAGAACACATAAGGGTCACAATTTAAAGGTTTGTAATTTGATGCTGGTATTATTATTATTATTATGAAGAAGTTAACTTTGAGACATTAATAACATCAAATTGTAAACATTTTTCTATTACTTCGTAATACAATATAAACACATTAATAAATAAATTGAAATCAACTCTGCACATTCCGAACTACAGAGTAACTGGTTTGCGCAGCTTCAAGTATATCCGAGTTTACCGACTGAGATTTTGTTTGTTAGCGTTTTTGAGCATCTTCAAATCAGTTCTTTTCAGAACATTAGATTTCTTATTTTTAAGTTTAAGGTAAGTAAATAACTATCTATCCTCATTAATATATTAATATGTCGTGTTCTTAGGGTTCTGTAACCTAAAAATGGTTCGCTGTCTTTCAAAACGGGCTCCTTCGGCCACTTCACCCGATGTTTCACGAACATCTTCGAGATTGAACGAACATGTACTTCCATGCAAAGTTTTTTAAAACTTAAATAGAATAATTGTTAATACAAATTAGGGTAATGTTTTATTTAATTGAAAGGGTAATATTCAAACTTAACTGAATGATAGGTTAAATAGCTAACTTTTCTTAAGTAAGATATTGGCGACGAAAGGAACTGCTTAAAATTATAGTTCTTATTTGCTGTGGCAATAGGGCACGGAAGATCACGTGACCTATCATATGTTTTGTCCCTTTCTCACTTCACACTCGATCTTCAGTTCTGTTCCATGCTAACTTCAGATTGTACCTTCGACGCAGTGCGCATGCGTCAGTTTGAATAGCTGTCACATTTCTAGCAAGATATCAAATGAGAATCAAATGAAGACAATAAGAATCAAATAGGTTTTTATTCAACTCTTTAAAAATATATTAAAAGATAATGTGATCATATGTATATTCATAAGTATTACGATCAGGATGCTCTTCGTCTTCATTCTTGCTTAAAAAGCAAATATTACTAACAGTAATTGACAATTTATAAATTTGGGGATTCATCAATGACTTACTATCAAATCTGAGTAATCGATAATATGTCAGCAAGTGATATTCTCATAAATATAAACGGCCACGAGCCACAGACGACGTCTCTCTTGTTTTTCACATGTAATCTACCTATCCTACCTATACAAATTGTCACTTGTTACTTATGTTCAAATATAATTAGGTTTTAAATATTACCTCGATAATCAGTGCTTGATGGGATAGCAAACAGTTTTATATTATAGCCCGACGACAAACTTGCACTTAACAACGCAGTGACATCGTTTGAAAAAGAGTGACAACACTCACAAACAACAGAAAATAACAATAAAAGAAATAACAACAAACAAGATAACAAAAAGAAACAAACAATAAAACACTACAATGAATAACAATAACACAATCAATCGCTATATGCACAAGAACCGCCAAATAACAAAATAGCAACAAATTCCACGCTTGCGCAAACTCATTCTTAAAATTTACCGCTAGAAAAGTATGACAGCTATTTAAACTGACGCATGCGCACTGCGTCGAAAGTACAGTCTGAAGTTGGCATGGGACAGAGCTGAAGATCGAGTCTGAAGTGAGAAAGGGACAAAACATATGATAGGTCACGTGATCTTCCGTGCCCTATAGGGCGCGAGCAGACACGTGACTCGAGCGTCCTTGACGTGCATGGAAACAGCTGATTTGTGTGCGCATGTCATTTTGACAAGAACATTGTCAATTTGACAAGACCAATGTTTTGACTTATTGTAATTTTGAATTGCTAAAATGTTAATATTTTACAATTTTTATGCAGTAAAACACATGTAATTAAAAATAATTACATTTTAGTAGTTAAAAATCAAAATAATTCAAAATATTGGTCTTGTCAACATGACATTGTTCTTGTCAAAATGACATGCGCACACAAATCACCTGATTCTAAGCACGTCAAGGTCCCACGAGTCACGTGTCTGCTCGCGCCCTATAAGGTTCACGTTGAAAGATGTGTTGACCGGTAGGACAGTAGTTTAAATTAAGTGCGCCGCATATGACGTAATTACTGAACTACCCTAATTTTTTTTCTTCAACTGCTTCCAAGAAATAGGCCATTATGTATTAGAATCGAAGAAAAAATGACAAAGATTGTGATCGAACAAAATTTTTTGTAAGAGACAAAAAAATTATATGAAACATTTTTCTCCATTTCTAGTAGTTACGAAGTTATTTGAAAATTAAATATTGGCCAAGTTCGCTACAACATTTAACTTTGAGCAATTATTTGATTTTGTTTGAAAAACAAAAGCACATCTAAGATGGAAACAAAAAGTCCCATTTAATCGAAGTCGTAACTTATAGTTTCGAGATAGCAGAGGTAAACCCAGTAAAAACTCATTTTTCATTGCCTTATATCTCGGAAACTATTGAAGATCGGACCCATGTTGATTAACCCTTTTCACTCATTTTGGTCAGTACTACAGGGCGCGAGTAGACATGACTCGGGCGTCCTTGACGTACTTGGAATCAGCTGATTTGTGTGAGCACGTCGTTTCGACAAGAATAGTGTCACTTTGACAAGACCAGTGTTTTGACTTATTTTGATTTTGAACTGCTAAAATGTTATTAATGTACAATTTTCAGGCAGTAAAACACATGAAATTAAAAATAATAACTTCTCAACAGTTCAAAATTAAAATAAGTCAAAACATTTGTCTTGTCAAAGTAACATTGTTCTTGTTAAAATGACAAGCACACAAATCAGCTGATTCCTAGCACGTTAAGGACGCTTGAGTCACGTGTCTACTCGTGCCCCATATGCCCTTAAAAAATTTTACCCTTATTTTAAAATCCTGTATATAGGATATTAATACTAAGACGTAACACCCGAAAACGGTAGTTACAACTCATTGAAACAAACTACTTTTCTTAGTTCAATTTTTTGATTTGGAGTCTCAGTTCATCGTTATTGGCGTTTTTTTGTTTTCTGAAAAATCGTCATTACTCCCTTATTTTAAGGAATATTTAAAAAATACAAAAACTTTCTGCATTTGCTTTCGGTTCTCTAAATCATTTGTATTTACAATTTTTTTTCTATTTTCAAATAACAAAATGGCAACCGATCAAAACTTTCAAAACAAGATATTTTGAAAACCACTCGATCGATTTTTGAAAATAAAACATTTATAAAATCCTTAAACTATCTACTATAACATTTGTCTGAAACATTTTTTTCGATCTGTCCAAAAAAAGTTTTTATTCAACTTGAATTACAAGATAAATTTTAACAAACTGCAACAATCATTTTAAACAAAGTAGGCTTGCTGCCATTAAACAAGAAAAACAAGAAACAAACAAACAAACAAGAAAAATAAATTTGATTTTCAAAATGGCCACCATTCGCAGCAACGCAAGCCCAGCAGCGTATTTTGATATTAGAAGAGACACTTGCAAGAGCTGCCTGCTTGTCTTTTATATCTTCTGCTGCAGCTACTATTCTAGCCACCAGTTCTAATTCGGTGTTTATTGGTGTCTCATACAAAGGTCTTCATTTGACCCCAGAAAAAGAAATCTAGGGGAGTTAGGTCGGAGCTCCGGGCTAGCCCCGCAATAGGACCTCCTCTCCCAATCCAATTATTCGGATATTCTCTATTTAGTAGTGCTATGACTTCTCGTGTTGTGAGCCAGTGCTCCATCATGTTGAAACCAAAGTCTTCGTCTGATGTTTAGCGGCAAGTCATCAAGAAGCTCTGGCAGAACGCTATTTAAGAAAGTAAAATAATTTTCACCATTCAATCGGTTTGGGAGAATATGATTCCAGCCCATACATTTACTGAAAAACGTCGTTGATGCGCACGAATAAATGATGCGTGGGGATTTTCATCACACCACAGGGGATTGCGTGAAAACTTCCAGTCTCTGACAAACGTCTATATATTCTTCTAAAAATGCGGCAACTTCGTTGCTGACGATTTGGATATCTTCTTCGATAAATTCTACGAGCTTCTTGGGCATTACTCCTTGCCTCTCCAAAAACCAAAAGCATGTCAACAAGTTCAGCGTTTTGATAATTATGCAAATAACTTTTCAAGATGAAGCAGTAAATATATATATATATATATATATATATATATATATATATATATATATATATATATATATATATATATATATATATATATATATATTTTGAAAATAATGATATTTCTAAAGAACAAGATCAAAAAGTATTTAAATATGAACGTACAAACTAGAAAACACGTGCTCAAGTTTGAAGTACGCGTTTACACCTTCGACACAATTCGGCTTTTGTTTCATTGTTTAATGGCAGCAAGCCTACTTTGTTTTAAATTATTGTTGCAGCATGTTAAAATTTATCTTGTAATTCAATTTGAATAAATACTTTTTTTGGGCAGATCGAAAAAAATGTTTCAGACAAATATTTAAAGATTTTATAAATGTTTTATTTTCAAAAATCGATCGAGTGGTTTTCAAAATATCTTGTTTTGAAATTTTTGATCAGTCGCCATTTTGTTAATTGAAAAAATAGAAAATAATTGTAAATACAATGTTTTAGATAACCGAAAGCAAATGCAGAAAGTTTTTGTATTTTTTAAATATTCCTTAAAATAAGGGAGTAATGACGATTTTTCGAAAAACAAAAAACCGCCAATTTCTTTGAACTGGGGCTCCAAATCAAAAATTTGAACTAAGAAAAGTTGTTTGTTTCAATGAGTTCTAACTGCCGTTTTCGAGTGTTACAACTTAGTACCCTGTATACATTTTATTAGACCTGCATTTACCATTCTGTTAACCATTTCTATTGATTCTCTTCCACTCTTTCTAAGCCATACACATTCTTCATGTACCAAATCATTCCTCACACCATGCACGCACCAAAAAACTCATTTTCATAGCAGTCTCTCCTTTTATACTTTTCTATTGAAAATATTAAAGTTACAAGAATTACCAGAAAAGGTTCCAGCACACAAAGTAGATGGTTGAACAGGATGAAAACTAACAGTCGTTACACATGATTCACAGTTTAATTTTTTAGTAGGGATCGTAGATAACTCATCATTTCTATATTTAAATATATGATTAGTACAGTTAATAAAATTTATAAAAAATTATACCTGTCAAATGTAAATAAATGTACAACACCTTGATGATGACACCAAGTATCATGAGAGTAGCTACATGCAATAGCCAGAGTATTTCCAGTAGAATTCCAAGATAATGAACTTACAGAAAGTTTCTATAATATATTCGAAATGCAAATAGAAATAAAATATAAGGAAGTGCAGTTTGTAACGTATACCTTTGATTCGGTAGTATGAACACGATATTCCTGAATCATATGAGCTGTTAGCGAAGAATTATCTTCTTCCAGTTTCATTGAAGCCATAGCGTTTGAAATCGATGTATCTTTTAGTTCATTCAATACTCCAGGACATATATCTTTAAGCCATTTAGCTAATTTATTCATGTCTACTGATTCGATTATATCAGAACGATTATCTTCAGTTTGTGTCTATAATATTGCAATAAATTAAATAACAAACTTTTATGGAATATTAAGGTTTACTTGAATACTGGAAGATTTTGTTGTACTTGTATGTTCGTCTTTGGTTTTAAAATCGGTAGTTTGAGCAGATTGGTTCGAAGATTCTCTGAAATTTTTTATGAATTGAGGTCAAATATCATACAATACAACTTTTACATACTTTTCATCCTTCCAAGTTGAATCAAAGCCTTCAGCTTCATAAACTCGTTCATTAAACATTGTAAACAGGGAAAAATTATACGAAGAATAAATTAATTGACAGTTCGTATAAATAAATCGGCCATTTGTAAACAAAACTTACTGGAGTTGCTGGATCATAAAAGAAAAGTGTTTAAATGTATTATTTATAAGGAAATCGAGGAACTCTTTCGTTTATTTAATTATACGATATTTATTGGATAATTAATAAAATAGTTTTATTGTTTAACGATTTGCCATATCGAATTTCCCGATTTAGAAATAATTTGGCAAAAGAAGAAGAAGACCACAACTAACTGCCGGTGCTGCCTCTTTTAACCGTATGTTGCTTAATGGCTGGTCATTTTTCGTGGTAGGACAGTAATCTTAATTTTTAATAACCATCTCTGATTTAAATTGAGTGAAGGCGTCTTTAATTAACTAAACAAGTCATGGCGGATAAAGTGAGTACAATATTATTGAGCGTTGACTTTAATATTTTTGTTAAAAATGAAGACGACATAATGTTAACCTATACTTATAACACGTTGATTTTTAGGCTGATGAAACTATTAAAAAGAAGAGGACCTTCAGGAAATTCACTTACAGAGGTGTTGATCTTGATCAGCTCCTTGATATGCCCAAGTAAGTACTTTTTCACACTTAACGTAAATTTGTAAACATTGTGTATATTACTAACACCAACACTTCTAGTGAGCAACTTATGGAGTTGATGCATGCTCGTGCTAGAAGGCGTTTCTCCCGTGGATTGAAACGTAAACCCATGGCTTTAGTCAAGAAATTGAGGAAAGCCAAAAAGGAGGCTCCTCCAAATGAAAAGCCTGAAATTGTCAAGACTCACCTTCGTAACATGATCATTGTTCCTGAAATGGTCGGCTCCATCGTTGGTGTTTATAACGGCAAAACCTTCAACCAGGTTGAAATTAAGCCTGAAATGATTGGACACTACCTTGGTGAATTTTCTGTCACATACAAACCTGTTAAGCACGGTAGGCCAGGTATTGGTGCCACACACAGTTCTCGTTTCATTCCTCTCAAGTAAAATATATGTTTATGTTATGTATTTTAATAATAAACAATAAATCTTATTTGAAGGAATTTTGTATTAAAAAGTGTGTTATTTCAAGTAATATTATATTTTACAGTAAAAAATACATTTCGTAATATAATAATGAAACTAATACACGTTTAACTTAAACAATAATGAAAGTCTAACTAAATAGTTTGTTTGTCTTCGTCCTCTTCCTTTTTAATTTCTTCATCTATGTCATTTTTTTCAAAATTCTCTTCTTTCTTCAATGTTTTAATTAAATTACATGTTGATGATTCTTTGTTTGCTTTCCTTTTTTTATTTACCTTACATTTTTCATCATATAATTTTTGCATTTTTTTAACAATTTGAGATTTTAACGTCCATTCTATAAATGAATTCGAACATTTTTTATTTTTTGTTGGATCTTTCTCTTTATTATATTCAAGAATCTCCAAACTTAATTTTTTCATGAGTTTCGTCATCACCTCATCTACATATGCATTAATGATTAAATTTGCTTTCGAATCCTACAAAAGTGTTATCGTAAAAAATAATGAGAAATGAATAATTAATGAATACACACGTGTTTAGTTGGTTGTAAATTTATTATAACTAATTTTCCGTTGTACTTCTTGGAATGTAAAGGTAAATTTCCACTAGGAACAATTTGCAGAGTTGTTCCCAAACATATGTTTAGATCCGCTACACTAAAAATCATTAATATTAAAATTATTAATTTAATATGAAATTATAGTTACATACTGTGACTGATAGTAGGCTATGTCAAGATCTTCTGCTGGTAAATTAGCTTCCCAATCGAGAATGGTGTCGTGAAGTTTTCCTCTGCAAGATCGCCCAGAACTTTTTGGCGCTGGGCAGCATTTATCTAAGCATTTTTGTCCAACGGAAGTCGTGGCAGTGTTGCGTACGAATTGTCTATGAAAACATTCATTTTTATAATTTTTATACATCCGTCATAGAAAGTACCTTTTATTTCATTCAATAGGAATTTAATTAAATGCCCGTTAAACAAACAAAAGTATATTGAAATTAAATTCCTGTCTTAAATGTGTACGTATTTAGTTTATACTCCATTCGCTGAAACGAGAGTATGTGGAACTAATTCTTGAACAGAGAAAATTCATTCTATTGCCGAACCAACAGAATAACTTGTTTCTGTTCCACATTCTTTTGTTTCAGTGAATGGGGTATAGATTTAAATAATTGTTGGTAAAAATATAATTACGTATCTTTTTACCTCCCGTTGGTAAGGGAAGTATAGGGATCGTGCTAAAAATCGTATATCGAGATTTTGGTAAATGACCACGTTTTAAGGTCCCTAGAATCCAATTTTAACATTTTCACGATGATGTCTGTGTGCATGTGTGGTTCCTGTTTACGCTCTACCCCTCCTTGGCTCTACCTCAAATACTATCATTCAGAAAATTTTGAAACCTTGTATTTCGAACTAATATGGGAAGAAGCCATTTTGGTGTAAATCAGATAACCGGAAATTACTTGAAGCTCAAAATAGTAGTAGTCATAAAAATTAAAGATTATAAAATTTTCTAAAATTTGCATAAATACTTTTTCTAAATATTTTATGGATAAATTTATAAAATTATCTATAATTTAAATCCCAGAGCCTACGCTTTAAACAAGCAGAACTCCTTGGTTACACAGTTCATATCTTAAATGTATGTAACTGACCGATAAATGTCACTGTCAAAGAACTAATAATTTCAAATTAATAATAGTAACGTTTTAAAAAGGAAATAGTAAATAGAACCATAGTTATATGGAATGGATCTTAATAGTTTCCAGCATAACTAAATATGTAAGTATGTATATTTAAATTAATAAAAATTAAATAGTGAGAGGTATTTTGGGTAAAATTGGACAACCGGAAGTGATACTTTACTCGAAGCCCATAACAGTTTTTAATGAAAAATTATATTAAAATATAATCAAAACTTTTCAATTTTAGTGTTTACGACCTTCATACCAAGGGGAATAACATATTAGATTTTGGCTAAAATTAATAAACCAGAAGTGATAGTTTACTTGAAGCTCTGAACAGATTTTCGTGAAAAATATATTATGATGTATTCAAAAACTTTTTAAATTCAGTATTTAAGACTTTTATATGAAAGGAAACAACACATTACATTTTGGCTAAAATTGATAAACCGGAAGTGATACTTTACTTGAAGCTGTGAAAAATATATTATGATATATTTCAAAACTTGTCAAATTTGGTATTTAAGACTTTTAGATTAGTGAGAACGACATATTAGATTTTTTCTAAAATTGATAAACCGGAAATGATATATTTTACTTGAAGCACTAAATAGATTTTCGTGAAAAATATTTTATGATTTATACCAAAATTTTTCAAATTTGGTATTTAAAACTTTTATGTTAATAAGAAGGACATATCACAATTTTTCTAAAATTGATAAACCGGAAGTGATTACTTGAAGCTCTAAACAGATTTTCGTGAAAAATATATTATGATATATTCTAAAACTTGTCAAATTTGGTATTTAAGACTTTTATATGAAGGAGAGCAACATATTAGATTTTGGCTAAAATTGATAAACCGGAAGTGATACTTTATTTGAAGTTCTGACCATATCTTCGTGAAAAATATATTGACACAATACAAAACTTTTTAATTTTGGTATTTAAGATTTTTATATTAATGACAACGTTTTAAGGTCCCTAGAATCCAATTTTAACATTTTCACGATGATGTCTGTGTATATATGTATGTATATATATATATATATATATATATATATATATATATATATATATATATATATATATATATATATATGTGTGTGTGTGTAATGTGTGGATCCTCCACTCTAACTCAAATACTATCATTCAGATAATTTTGAAACCTTGTATTTCGAATTTTTTCTCTAATGGAAAGAGCCCATTACATTTTGGTGAAAATCGGATAACCGGAAATGGCACTTTACTAGAAGCTCAAAATAGTTTTTCTTCGAAAAATACCTTTAAATGTTATTTTTCGAGATTAATATTATTATAAAAATTAAAGATTATTAAATTTTCTATAGATTTGCATTAATATTTTTTCTATATAATAGATAAATTTATAAAATTATCTATAATTTAAATCCCAGAGCCTACGCTTTAAACAAACAAAATGCAGTTATTCAAATGTATGTAACTGACAGATAAATGTCACTATCAAAGAACTAATCATTTCAAAATAATATAAGTACCTTTTCAAAAAGAAAAAAGTAAATAGAACAATAGAAAAGGTATTGAATATAGTTTTCAGCATAAGTAAATATGTAGGTATGCATTTAGATTAATAAAAATTAACGATTCACAAAAATGTTAAAGCTAGTCCTCATTTTATTATAGCTCCGGTGACTCAATGGTTAGAGCGACCTCATGTCATGAGTGCCCTCGGGGCTCTGGGTTCGAATCCCACTAAGGCATGGATGTGTGTGAATGTGAACCCACTCTGTAATTGGGATTTAATCCTGTTGAGGGGTTTAAAAAAAGGTAGTTACTTGGATTAGAGTAACTATATTTTAAGAAATAAACTGTTAAAATTAGAGTAATATTCGCTAATCCAAAAAGAAGGATTAACTTAATCTTTTTTGTGACTCGGGCTGTAAATGGCGGGAGGTATTGTGTTGGCCACGCCAGATTTTTTACTCGTTTATTCGTGTTCCATGGTTACGAAATTTTGAAGTTTTCATGATTGTAAAAAAATTATTTCGGATGTTGAAAAATTATGGTATGCAAGTTGAGTAAAGTGAAGTATGTATATGATATAAAGTAAAAAATAACGAATAAATGAATTCCTTATTGAAATAGTGTATGATAAATTCACATACCTATCACAAGTATTGCATTTCTCTGAAAAAATATTCCCATGTAATTCAGAAATAAAGTTTCTGTCTATTCCACTTTTTAAATGCAGTCCATCAATATTTTGACTAACAATAAATTTCACGTAACCAGTTTCTACCAATTTAGCTAAAGCCATATGAGTTTTCGTCGGTTTTGCATCGTCAAATGATATATTAATGTTTGGTTTCAACCCTTTCTTTTCTAAAGTCCATACTCCATTAGGTCCTCTGCAAATTTGTATTTAAAAATATGTTTATGTATATAAATAGTTAATACCTGAAATCTGGAATACCAGCCGCTGTACTAATTCCAGCACCCGTATGTACCACAATATGCTTAGATTCAAGAATCCAATCTGATAAAATATTTATTTTTGCTTCTACATTTTCTTCTGTGTCAAATTTCTATGTAAAAATTGGGTAAACAAAGTTATTCATATAAAAAATATATATTATTTTGTACCTCCGGTACTCCTAAAATTCCTTTGTTTTCATAATTTGATAATCCATCAGCATAATTACATGACATATTTGTTTTCTTAACCTATTTTCAAATGTTTCGATGGAGATTGAGAAAACTTTTTTGCTACCATATTGCCAAAGCTTGAAAAAAGTTACTAAAATGACATGTGTACGTCTATTTTGATTTTATTAATTTGGTAGTACTGATAACAGCGTCCAAGAGTGGAGTTGTACGTTGCAATTCAAATCAATGAAATATTAAGGTTTCGGTGTTATTATTTATTTTTAATCTGTTAATATTGTGAAAAGTGCAATCATGAGTCGTCGAAGGGCTCATGAGGATGAAGATGGATATGGTAAGTTCATATATTGTTCATGTTCTATATAACCGGCAAGAGTGGCGGTAATTTAATATAAATTCAAATGAAACTTCTAGAACGTACCTTCAGAAAACGAAGACGAGTTTCTGAAAATCAGGAAATTGAAGATCGACTGGAATCACTCATTTTACGTGTCGGAGAGAAGAGTACATCCTCTTTGGAGTCTAATTTGGAAGGTTTGGCTAGCGTCTTGGAGGCAGATCTTGGTACATTTAGAGTAAAAATACTTCGTATTCTAACCGATTGTGCTATTAAAATGCCTGAAAAATGTACAATTTATACAACACTTGTTGGTTTGCTTAATGCGAAGAATTACAACTTTGGTGGCGAATTCGTTGAATACATGGTCCGTACTTTTAAAGAATCCTTAAAAGCTTGTAAATGGGATGCAGCTAGATATTCATTAAGATTCTTGGCTGATTTGGTTAATTGTCACGTGCTATCAGCCACTTCGTTATTACAGTTATTGGATAATATGATTGATGCTGCCAACGAAGATTCAGTCCCCCAGGTTAGAAGAGATTGGTATGTTTTTGCTATTCTTAGTACGTTGCCATGGGTTGGCCGAGAATTGTACGAGAAAAAAGAATCTGCTCTTGAACATTTGATGGTTTCTATTGAAGTATTTTTGAACAAAAGAAGCAAGAAACATCATAATGCCTTACGAGTATGGGCTGTAGACACGCCTCATCCTCAAGAAGAATATCTTGACTGCCTTTGGGCTCAGATTAGGAAATTGCGGAATGATAATTGGGCAGAGAAACATATTCCACGGCCGTATTTAGCCTTTGACTCAATCTTATGCGAAGCTTTACAACACAGTTTACCAACTATCTTACCTCCGCCTCACCACGATGGGTATGAGTACCCAATGCCTTGGGTTGTGTTCCGAATGTTCGATTATACAGATTGTCCCGAAGGGCCTATTATGCCAGGAGCTCATTCTATTGAAAGATTTCTTATTGAAGAACATTTACATTCAATTATTGAAATGTATCATTTAGAAAGAAAAGATTGTGCGGCTCACTTACTCAATTTTCCTTACAAAACCAAAATACCTTTGGAGTATTGTATTGTAGAGGTCATATTTAGCGAGTTATTCCATATGCCAACACCACGGTTTTTAGAGATAGCGTATGGTGCAATGTTAATAGAGCTCTGCAAACTTCAACCTTCCACTATGCCGCAAGTATTAGCTCAAGCAACTGAAATCCTGTTTATGAGGATAGATACAATGAATACGGCCTGCTTTGATAGATTTGTGACTTGGTTCTCGTATCATCTTAGTAATTTCCAATTTAGATGGTCGTGGGAGGATTGGGAAATTTGTTTATCATTGGATCCAGAACATCCAAAACCAAAATTTGTGCGAGAAACTATTCTCAAAGCTATGAGGTAAATATATATCTGTAAATAGTAAGTAAACGAGGTATGTATATTAAATTTATTTTTTTAGGCTCTCGTATCATCAACGAGTAAAAGAAATTCTTCCAGAATCGTTTTCATGTTTCATCCCAGCCAAACCGGAACCCAAATACAAATATTCACAGGAAGGAGCAGGTGAGCTATTTTTATTAAAATATATTTTATTTTAATTAACTAATACATACAAAAATTATTGTAGATATAATTTTTATACAAAAATAAAATTTACTTATTAACAATTAATAACACACACACACATAAAATAGTAGGAAATATTCTAGTTAGCGCTCATGAAACTTCAAAGTGATAAATGATTCAATGATGTTGAAAATATTTAAAAATAATGATATAGCAAGTACTAATTTCATTTGTAACTATGTTGAATTACAATTTACCGTTCTGAACTATTTTGTTTATATGATTTTCGTGTTGGTTTGGTAGATTTGATATTTAAATAAGAAGCAACTCTTGCGTGATTTACTAGAGTTTGTGCAATATCATCAAATGTCTGACTTTTATCTGTAGTGGTAAATTCTTGAAGTTTTGGTCTCTGTTCTTGATTTTCGTGTTTTGGTGATGTATTTTCATTATTATTTCCAGAGCTACTTTTATTATTTTTATTTACTTTAAAACTAATTGATGTTATAAAACTCTGACTTGTTTTTGTTTCAACGTCATCACTTCTTCCTTCAATTTTTTCTGTATTGTTTTCAGTTTTATTTTGTTTTTCAGTTGTTGCGCTATATCGGTTTAAACTAAATTTATTTACTTTATTTCGTTTATACTTTAAATATTTTGATATTCTAGCATTTCTTAATGCATCAGTTCTATTAATTGATAATTGCGTATGTGGAATAAATTTATTTGTATTTTCTGTACTTGATTTGTAGTCTGTAAATATTTCGTCAAATGCATTTGGTCGTTTTTTAGTTGATAACGTTGTTTGTTTAGTTGTTTCAGGTAATTTTTGAGTGGTTCGTTTTGCTTCCCCAAAAATGTCAAAATCTTCTTGATAAATTGTCTTTGGTTTTGTAGTTTTCTTTGGTATATTAACAGTTCCAAAAACTTCATCGCTGTCTACTTTATCAGTTTTTCCTCTCAAAGTTTCTGCCGAATCTGTTGTTATTTTACTGTCTTCTCCGGATTGTGTTGTTATTGTCGACACTTCTATATATGGTGTAGTATTTTTCAAGAATTTTTGTTCTGTTTCAATTACGGTTGTATACTTCGAAATATTATCATCCTCGGTGAAAATTGGTGTATTTGTTGTTACGTGATCCCTTTCTTGAATTGTCGTAGCTTTCCTTTCAGAGCTCTCAGTATCCTTTTCATCACTTTCATTTGAATCTTTTTCTCTGATGGTGGATTCAGTTACTGCACCTGTTGATAAAATAGTAACAGCAGTACTTGCCACATATGGTACTGTAGTGTCTGTACCTTTGTCTGGTGCTGGTAACTGAGCATTAATAGAGTCTGGGAATTTCTGTGGTTTGGGTGTAGTTATTGACATAGGGGTGGTGGCGTGTGTGTTACCATATTCGGCTTGAGTATTACCTGAATCATCAAAAACATCAATTATAGTCGCTGTTCTAGGATGTTCTTGAAGTGTAACAAATGTGGGTACAGTTGGTTGAATCGTTGGGTTAATAGTTTGAGTGATGTAAGTCGGTACAGTAGGTGGTTGGTTGCTATTATAAATAGGATCTGGTTCGGAATATTGGAAGTAAAATGGACTGGGACTAAATGGAGTTGCGTGAGTTGGACTTGTAGCTGGTACTGTAAACACTTTTAAAACTGTTGTCTTCGGGTAATTTGTATTGTCAACATAGTTGGGTTCTGTATTGTATTTCACATCACCAAATATTGTTGGATTAATAGTAATTGGTACAGTTGTTTCTGGATAATTAAAAGTTGTTTTGAAATTAAAACCTTGGGTAGTTAAAGGAGGTACAACTTGCGCCCTAGTTGATTCTTGAGTATATAGTTGTTTCGGGCTTGTAGGTGTTTCAGGAACATTATTGGTAGTGAAAATGAATTTATGAATATTATCTGTTGTTATGACTGGTTTATAAGTATTATGGTACCGTTGGTCTTTCGTGGTTGTCAGAATTGTCGGTACAACTTTTTTGTCCAAGTCAATATCAGTTACTTCTGGAATATAGAAATGATGATGTAAATGTTTTATTGGTTCTTTAGGAGTCGTTTCTTGCGGTCTGATATAATGATTATCGTTGATATATGGTCTGTCCGCCACTAAACCTGGAATATCATGAATAATATGTTTGTATCCGTTCGGACTTATACCTATTAAAAATCCAGGATTGAAAACATGATCTGTTGTAGTTTGAATTTTATCTTTTTGAGGGAAATAGTATTCTCCAGTATTTAATACGATCGAGTTAGGAGTTTGATGATAATGATTTTCAGTTGATGCTTTATCATTCTGGTAAATATCAGCGTTGTTAATATGATGTCCCCATGGAAGTACTTTAAATTCTTTATGATTTGTACTTTTATGTTCTTTATCAAATCTGAAATTATTATTATTTCTAATACTTTCGTCTTCATTTTCTTTTATTTTAATAATAAAAACATGGCCAGGAACATTATAATCAAATCTTCCATTTCTTGCAACAAATTCTGGACTGGCTGCTGGACTCATTGGTGAAATAGTATACTGCAGTTCATATCTGTGTCCATATTTAGGATCTCTATGTCTAATTCTTTTTACTGTCCAGAGAGCAATTAAATTATTTAAATTCGGATGATTTTGAGGTTCGCATTGTTTTCTGTCACACCTATGTGGAGTGTGACAATCATCACAATCATTTTGATAGGGATCTTGAACAAACTGGTATCCGTGAGAAGCTGCATATAGTTGTCCTCGTGCAATAACTGCTATATCTCCGAAAGGGGTAGCAGAGTCTTGGAAGCCCTCTATTTCAGCGGAGTAGACACCTTCTTTCAGTCGAGGATCAGGTACTTGCTCGCGAAGAAGAGCTTGATAGGTCGCCTCTTTCAATCCAGTCTCCCAATTGATTTTGTCCAGAGGAAGTGGTCCGTTGCGATAATAATCGCGAGGTGAAACAGCTCGAACGTGTTGTGTTGATATACAAACGGCTGGGTTTATGTACAATGCTGACATGAGAATCTGGAATGTTACGCATTATAGCTTTATTTACATTTTGTAGTTCAGATTAAATTTGTTTCGAAAAAGTAAACATTCTTTTAAGATTTGGAGAAATAAAATAAGGTCAATTTATTTTCGAAATTTATCTGTCTTTTCAACTGGAAACGATTATATTTTAGAATAATATATAATTATAATAATCAGATTTTTTTAAACAAAACATGATACGATGTTGAAATCAAAAATAAAACTTTGTAATATGCTTAATAATTCATTGTTTTAAAAATGAAAGTTAAGAAAAAATAATTATAAAATTTCAAAGAACCTTGTATACTCTTATACCTACGTTAATAATTGAAAACATAATATAATAAAAAATATTGAAAATGTACAGAGAAATGAAATTTATAAACGAATTAAAAAAATATATCCATAATTAAAATAATTTAAGGAGATAGATTTCTTTCGGCCTTTTTGGGAACAGTTTTATTTTTTTATTTACTTTTTTTAATAAACAATTTCTGAAGGGAAGCTAAAGTATACACAACAAACTACAGAATTGTCCCATTTATTTTAGTTATATATATTTTGGGAATTTCCCTGGTATTATGCGTCGAAATGATGTTACGTCTTATTTATTTGAAAAAAGATCCATATTTTTGTAAAGTAGTAGTATTTTTTTTGAAAATTTAACTTATTTATAGATACAGATATTACAAGAGAAGACAATAATATTATTATAAATATTAATTAATAATAAATAAATATATAATCCCCATTTCTGATTATGCCAATTTTCAGATTTCGGTAATAACGAATATCTATACCGTTAAGGGCGCTTACCAGGCGTCACCTCACTTTCTCTAATTCTTATCAGTATATCTCAACTTACGAGTATCACAATATCCATGTTAAGTGCACTCACAAAACAACAACAAACACATACCACTCTATGTGTTGCACTGAAATGCTTGAGTTTCTTCACCAGACGATGTCAGGTGCGATCCCTCCTTACACCAACACATCCACGGCGGGGGCAAGCCTTCGTGGAGGCGGTCGGGTTTCGTCACCGACTCTCATTTAATTACATTGCACTTTGTTCCACCAAGATTCAAACCTAGAGCTTCTAATTCGTGCTCACTTACTGAATAATGCACTATTCTAGATTTCCGAATCGCATTTGCATGTAGAAGTAATTATTTTGCTTCAGTAAATAAGATTTGATTACGGTATTTTTTAAAAGTATGTTATATCAGACTGAAAATAAATGTAGAATTTTTAAATTAATTTAGATACCTGTCCAACAAAAAAGGCATTTTTTTCAAATTAATTTTCTTGAATGAAACATGAATGAGAAAAAGTTTATTGAACTAAATGATTCGCTTATTGTTTTTGTATTTCAAAGGAAAGCTCATTAGTGTAAAATGTGAGAAAGTGTAACAAGCATTGTTGTATTCATTGTGTCTATAGTCTTGAATTTAACAATTTATCTTCTTTAATAAAATTTCTGTATTTAAATAATTAATAAATTCTAAACAATTTCGGTCAAAATCCTTTGCAATTATGTATTTACATAAAAAATTATGTCATAATTGTGTAGTAATTACCTTGAAAAGAAAATGTAAAATATAAAAAATATATTTCGTACTTATTTCAAAAGAACTAAAATGATTTAATTATTAAGATAAAAGTAGTAATAATATTTATTATTTAATTATTCAGTTAATGCGACCTATTAAAAATAAATAACAATAGTTAGATATTAAGAATGCCAGGTATTCCGATTTTTTCGGGACCAACTCAAATTTTCATTCTTTGTATCGAATTATTACTTTGTATCGGAATAGTACCGCAATTTCTGTAAAATATGACTGCCATATTAGTGTTTACTCCTCTGATTTAGAAATATTCATTTTACTTTTTCAAATGTAGGGTGAAATGGGGTAAATGCAAGTGCTTTAGCTAAAATTCAATGTGCAACTTGATGCCACTTGTAAGTTAATAGGTTTAATTTTATGGGTTATATCAAACATGTATCAGGTTTTCTCATACATAGAGTATAAATATATTTTCAAATTACATACTCATACTGGATATACTATACCTATACACCAATTTAAATACAGTGGCAACACCATTGCATTTGTTTAAAGGCTATTATTTTCTAATAAATTGAGTCTAAGGAAAATGGGGGCTATTGTAATAAAATGCAAAATTGCAACTTTGTTTTTTATTACAATGAGATTGGAGAAAAAATTATAGAAAAAAGGGCGTTCGATTCCGAATGACATATACTATTTTTTCTTTAAATGTTTCTAAGCATTTTTTTGAAATATTTTTGGATTTTCTTTAATTGTAGAGTGTAATTTCAGCCAAAGCTGGCTGTGTACACTACAAAACACAAGCGATACAACTGTCAAATAGCAATTTTCATTACGATCTGTGTTGCTGTGGCGACTGCCGCCGCCAGTGGTGAACTAAGAAGTTACATTTTTTACTAGTACAATAATGATCAACATTTTTATACTAGTAAGACAATGAATATCTTCTATAGTGTATGTACAGCAGCATAATATGAATATTATAATACACTTGAAGAAAAAATAATTTTATACTAACTACTAGTGGTTGCAGAGTAGTTAAAGAAATACATTACATTTCTGAAGATAGTAGGAGTTGGTTCATTTATGATCAAAACTTATCGTAATACTTTTGCTCCACTATTACATTTTACCCCACATTACCCTAATATAGAATTATAAAAGTAGATAATTTATTTAAATAGATTAAATATTACGGTTTTTATTCATTGGTTTTTGTGCAAATTTTGTAATTCATATTTTTTTTTCTAAATTTACAATCTTTACCTTACAGATATTCTAAGCTAATATTTTCTTTCCCTACTGTTTCAATGCAATTCATTTAACTCCACATTACGCTAATATAGAATTATAAGAGTAGATTATTTATTTAAATAGATTAAATATTATCTCGTGGCTGCGTGCCTGAGTGTCTGGTCGCGAATCTGGGGAACCGGGTTCGATCCCGACCGACGCCAAATATTTTTCGAATTTTAAATGGCACAAAATTGACCACTGTGGTGCATCATTTTTTCACATTTAATGTTATTATAAATATTAAAGAACATTGTATTCTATATACGATTTGACTGCATTTTATACTTCGTATTAAACGGATAGAGCTATAAAATTATAAAGAAATTAAATTTCATAAATTAGCTAGCTATGCTAGAAACAGCTACTATATTAAGAAAATTCTGATTGATAGATGTCAGTGTCAATTGACATATTCGTAGTATATTTGTGTTACAATTTTACTCGAAATATAGGATCTTTTTGCTCGAACTTTCTGTATGGAATTTGTATAAAATACAACTGTCGAAAGATAATGTACATACAAGAAATTTAGAATATTTTGCAAGGAACCTTCTGTATGGATTTTAGATACCGCATCTATCGACTGTGTTCGAAAACACGAGTTGTAAAAAGTTACCATGTTGCGCTATATAAACAAACAGACTTATTAATAAACTTTTCACAATTAAAAGTGAACACGTAACTTACCATTTTTGCTTATTTCAAAGGCAATTTGTGGCCACGCATTTTCTTTTTTTTTAATAATTTTAAATTCCCTTAATCTCTTCGCTTATCTCACACAATGGAGTGCTTGTGGATAAGTGTAATTAATATGTCATTATCTATGTCAGTTGCTTTTTGTGCAAAAATAAAATGACAGCTATAACTGTCAACCTTGCACCCTGCACCCTAGTAATTTATAATAAAAAATTCCCATAAACTATAATTTCAATAATTTTTCATTGTGAACGGAAATCATTTTTACTATAAATTTCTTATGCTACCGATACCAGTAATTCTTACACTACGGCTAATTTTTTTAATTCTGAATGAGCCTTAAAAGATTGAATGCGTTATAGCAAACGTATTCGTTCACATCGTGACAACGGCAGCGGTAGGAGCTAGATTAAGGAAAATATATAGTAGAAGATTAGCTATCTCCCTTATAACCGTGATAACAAGTTTTAGTGACATCTATGAAAAGGTCAGAGAACTAAATTTGACAACTGAGAGGTGGCGGGAAATATGAATTCATTTTGAATGATTCTAAAAATTAAATTTCATTTCTTAATAATGTAGTTAATAAAAAATCTATCGAAAACAGATAATTTAATAAAGACATTATTAAGAAACGTGAAATATTAGTTACACTGTAGAAAAATAGGCAATAAAAGTACTTAAGATGTTAATGTCCTTATTTAAACAAGTATGTATTACATTACATTATTTAAATCAAATAAATAAATAACTACAAATCTCAAACTACTCAGCGACAATTAATAAAATTTAAGCACATACTACTCACGGAAACAAAATTTGAGTTATTATTATAACAAGAAGTAATTTTATTTCAAAAAAGGGTTGTTACTATTAATGTCAGCCAGAAATGCACTGCTTCTTTGACTTCGTCATCGATATTCGTCCACTTTTTAATCTATTCTCCTTTATACTCCTTTTTTTATTAAAACTGACAACATCATACTATTCCAACATCCTTTGATGAATCTTATGAAGCTTCACGCCCTTTCGTCAAAGAATGGGATATCTTGCTGCCCTCCTGCTAAGAGCACCGCGATGATGTACATTCTCTAGTCCACTTGCACACACCATTTCTTCTACTGAGCACTGTCAACTTCTACAAGAATGTCTCTTTACTACGTAGAAGTTACAAATATTACGTGATCTTTTTCTGAAATATGATTAATTTGTTAATTTTTTATATCAACCTCGTATAATAATGCTAATATGAAAGATAATGTACTTACCGAAAATATATTGAGAACTCACATTACCAATAGAGGCAGCACTATCTGATGTCGAAAGAGTACTGTTGTGAGTTTAACATGTAAACATAAATGTAAAGAAACGAAATGAAAATAAGTGTAGTTGAACATTTTCGGTTTTTAAATGCTACGGCAAGCTCCCGGTGCATAATAGAAGGTAATAAATGTATTGAGACTAATGTTTTACAGTTTAAACGCGTACTTTTTTCAATTTATATGTGAAACGGTTATGAATACTCACCATATAATTAAGTGTGTAATTATGAACAAAACATGCTTCGGGTACAAAATAAAATGCCCATATGATGGGATAAATATGCCCGCGCAAGAACTAAGAAATAAATTGCAATTTTTAAATAAAAACGGCACTTTAAAACAAAGGCACAAATTTTATGGTGGCAGTTAGGAATGGCTGTATTAAATGAAACAGATACAGATTTTGGGATAAATTCGTTCATTCTAATCTGTTTCAAAATTTCATTTTTTTTATGGATCTACTCTGTTTACCATTTGCGTTCTTAAAATATCGATTCCGGTAGCTATAATTTGATAAACAGCTGTTTATCGGTAACAATTTTTTTTCGTAAATGCCTCATATAACTGATGGAAGGTAATGTGCTGGCCACATCAGATTTTTTAATATTTGAAATGATTTAAAACAGTTTTTAAATTCAGTTAAACATGGGGTTTCGTGCCTTGTTAATTGTTGGGATTATACATATTGTGCATTTTGCTATTGCAAAGACGGTGTTTCTAAGATTTACGACAATTATTGCAACATATTGCTTTTGGACAATAAAAAGAGGTATATTTTATCTATTATACTTATATCGTATTTATTCAATTAGTTTATTATTTCTAAATAACTGTTTATACTTTGAATTTTGATGAATAACGAAATTAACACAATATAGGTCATACTGTCAGTTTTTACCAGTTTTGAAATTACATTATAATTAATATATTGCGAAATATTTAAGTGTCACTTCGAATTTGGATTAATAATATTCTCACAGTAGGTATATTAGCGAACATCAAAATAATTGCAAATGAAATATTGAAAATGTCAAACATGACACAGTCCTGTCATTCTCTATCTTATATCAAACTAGAAAATTAAATCCCTATAATAAAACCATGGTAATAATATGACGTCATCAATTCCCTCCCGCCCCTGCCGATTTGAACCATATGTTTACTACTGATGACGTGGGGATCAAGTCGTGGAAACGGACTTTATGTGTTTAAATTAATAAAAATTAAAATTTAATGTTAATGACGATGAAATGATGAAAGACACACAACAACCATGCCTTATCCGGGATTCGAACCCGGGACCCTTGGAGCGTGAAGCAATGACGCTACCGCTACTCCACCTGGGTCGGAAAAAAACATAATGTGAACCAGCATAAATTTGAATTTGACATAAAATAATAATCAATAATAAAACAATTAATAGTAATTTTGGGAAAAGTGATCATTCATGTGAGTTAGAAGATCATGGCCCGATTTCATAAAAAATCTATGATTAAATTTTACTTCCAAAGTAAATTTAATTGTATGAACAAATTCAAATCGATAAACCTTTTCAATTTAAAAACGTAGAAGATGTGTGCAATGGTGATCTGCGCATGGCGGGAGCCATGGTTACGTGCTTCCTTGCTACGATTCATGGCGTTCGTTTTCTCTAAATTTAGACGAAAAATGTGAGAAAAATCTTTGCCAACTTTAGAAAACTTCCCGCAAGAAGTTACAAAAGCATTTATTGAAGTTAAAATGTCTAACGATGCAAATTTTCACTGAGAATGTAGGTGTTTTAGTGACTGCAATATTTTTGACGTTTCGTTTAACAACCCAACTGGCAGTTGTTTTACTTACTATAGGGCGCGAGCAGACACGTGACTCTAGGGTACCTTTATAACCAGGGTATGGCCGTGGCGTGGCTCACGTTTCGTCCGCCATTACCGGCCCGTCTGTTATATATGTTGTTCTTGCGCAAATTATTATGTATTTTCGAGGCTATTTGTTTTATTTTCATGAAAAACGCATTTACATATCATTTTAATATGTATTTAAAGTGTAAGTAATATTTTTATTTTATTTACTTGTGTAGTTTGTTAAGATACTTACCACGATTACTGACATCTTGTAAACAACTAAGAATTACCAATATTAAGCACAATCATTTAAATTTTTAAAATGTAAGTTTAGAATATACAATTATTATGTAAATAAGAACTACATATATTAAATTAGATGTAATAATAACAACCCATGTCATATATTCTACTTAACCTCTAAATAATTGTGTATCTCTTAAATAAATGAATTTTTATTACCTTTATAAATTTACAGTGTGATTATTTAATACTATTTTATAATATAATATCACATTACGTACAAATAAATAGGGAAATGAATTACCGACAATGGCGGCGATCTTGGCCCATGGCCATACCCTGGTTATAAAGGTACCCTACGTGACTCGAGCGACCTTGAAGAAGTGCTTGAAATCAGCTGATTTGTGTGCGCATATCACTTTGATAAGAACAATAATGTCACTGTGACAAGTTCAACGTTTTGACTTATTTCAATTTTGAACTGTTAAAAGTTATTATTTTACAATTTTCATGTAGTAAAACACAAAATTAAAAATGATTTCTTTACTCTTCACAATTAAAATAAATCAAAACATTGGTCTTGTCAAAGTGACATGCGCACACAAATCAGCTCATTTCAAGCACTTCAAGGTCGCTTGAGTCACGTGTCTGCATATTTGCAGCGATAGAAATAGATAGCTGTTAAATTGAAAAGGTCTATATTCGTGTTCTTGTAACATTAAATTCATTACTGTCAAAAAAAAAAAAAAAATTGTTGAATTTTTTAAATTTACTTTGGAAGTAAAACTTAATCAGATTATTCCGGTCTCATGTAAAATACTTTTCTGTATTTGGTAAGTTTTCTTTTTTGTTATTTATAATTTCCATAATTAAGTTAAAGATTTTTATCAGATGCCCTTGCTATTGCACATTTCCTCCGGTTTAAGGTCGAAACGAGCATGTGAAAAACGGGCCGACGTGTTTATGTTTTACTTACATCGTTGCTTAATTGTCTTAATTTATAGTTGCTTTGATTCATTAATTAGTCCACTTTGAAATTTAATATGAAAAGGAACTGCGCCTAATAGTCTTCCATTAAAACTATAAATTCTACAATAGTTCAATTATAAATGAAGTCATTTTGCATATGATTAGCATCTTGATTGTGTGATTATCTAACATTCGCATAACACCTGATAGGGCAGATAGAATCTTGGTTTTAAATTACGGTTATTAGTTACATAAACCTACTTTTTGTGTGGTAATGAATTGTAAATGACTAATTTATTAAATTGTTTTAGTAGATCTTACACCACTGTTTCCAGTATTTGTTTTACAATTTTTACTTGCAATTTTTTTTCATTCGGATGAGACTTTTCTGGGACATTCTTTGTAACATATTGTGGTGTCTATAAAGTGATTTCAGCGAAACATTCTCTTGGACTCTTACTTTTTTTGTTTTCAACTCATTGTGAATATTTGCTGTCATATGTTTTCGAGCTCAACCAGACATCATTATTATTTAATTCAATACTACTGGAAGTATGCACATTAAATTGGTACATGCTGGTTCTCAGCTGTTGCTTATTCACGTAAGGGAAAACATTGGGCTATTGGCGGACGAAACGCCTGCATTTATTTTAAATAGTACATATTTCCATTGTCGTTGTTATCATTTTGCATAGTGCTGCTATATATGGCGTCATTATCTAGTAATATTTATTGATGAGGTGCGTCATCTGCCTATTATTCACTTCTAGTATATTTAAAAACAAGTTTGAATGTTTTATTGACAGTTACCGAGCAATAAAATCGTACTATTGGTCCTATTGGCATTTTCAAGTATCAAGAGATGACACTGATCGCATTAAATAATGGTACATTTTTTGTTGACATTTGTAAGCATAGCATTGCTGTCAATGGGGGTTTCCACTATTTTTCAATTTTTTTATGTTATTCCTCATGAAAACATATGTATTAGAATAAATAAAACATTTTTATTATAACAGGTTTTCAGTAAAAAAAATATTGAAAACCGACAGCGCATAAAAGGCTAGCTAATGTAGCCAATGTTCAACAGATGGTGCATGATGGGGGTCTCTAGTAGGGTACCTTTATAACCAGGGTATGGCCATGGCGTGGCTCACATTTCGTCCGCCATTACCGGGACATCTGTTATATGTGTTGTTCTTGCGCAAATTACTATGTATTTTCGTGGCTATTTGTTTTATTTTAATGAAAAACACATTTAATCATCATTTTAATATATATTTAGTTTCTAGTAGGGTACCTTTATAACCAGGGTATGGCCATGGGCCAAGATCACCGCCATTATCGGCAATCCTTTTCCCTATTTATTTGTAATAAATGTGATATTATATTATAAAAGAATGTTAGATTATCACACTGTGAATTTATAAAAGTAATAAAAATTAATTAATTTAAGAGATACACAATTATTATTAAGACATACATTTAGAGGCTATGTAGAATATATAACACGGGTTGTTATTATCACATCTAATTTAATATCTGTAGTTCTTATTTACATAATAATTGTATATTCTAAACTTACCTTTTAAAAATTTAAATGATTGTGCTTAATATTCGTAATTTATAGTTGTTTTCAGTGACAGTAATCGTGGTGGGTATCTTAACAAACTACACAATAAATAAGATAAAATATATTACTTACACTTTAAATATATATTAAAATGGTAATTAAATGTGTTTTTCATTAAAATAAAACAAAAAGCCACGAAAATACATAATAATTTGCGCAAGAACAACACATATAACAGATGTCCCGGTAATGGCGGACGAAACGTGAGCCACGCCATGGCCATACCCTGGTTATAAAGGTACCCTAGTCTCTAGTAGGGTACCTTTATAACCAGGGTATGGCCATGGCGTGGCTCACGTTTCGTCCGCCATTACCGGCCCGTATGTTATATGTATTGTTCTTGCGCAAATTATTATGTATTTTCGTAGCTATTTGTTTTATTTTAATGAAAGACACATTTAATTATCATTTTAATATGTATTTAAAGTGTAAGTAATAATTTATTTTATTTATTTGTGTAGTTTGTTAAAATACCCACCACGATTACTAACATATTGAAAACAACTATAAATTACAAATATTAAGCACAATCATTTAAATTTTTAAAAGGTAAGTTTAGAATATACAATTATTATGTAAATAAGAACTACAGATATTAAATTAGATGTGATAATAACAACCCATGTCATATATTCTACATAACCACTAAATGTATGTTTTAATATTAATTGTATATCTCTTAAATTAATTAATTTTTATTACCTTTATAAATTCACAGTGTGATAATTTAATATTTTTTTATAATATAATATCACATTTATTACAAATAAATAGGGAAATGAATTACCGACAATGGCGGCGATCTTGGCCCATGGCCATACCCTGGTTATAAAGGTACCCTAGTCTCTAGAGTCTAGTGGCGTCATCTGTCAATTGATGGTGTACTAACACTCTTCTATAACAGTTTTCTTGAACTAACGCATAGGGGTGGGGATGGGAGTTTTCACTGAACTATATAGCCGAGTCAATAAAGGTTTTTACTTCTAAACCCACTAAAACAGATCCGATCTTGATGATTTTTTCTTTTAAATGTTTGTTATATTTAATTATTCAAAATCAGAAACATTTCAGCTGGGGCACTCAATTATTGATACAGCAAGTCCGGAATTTGAAAGCCACCGTTGGGGTCTCGGGAACTATAAGAGATACGATTTCAGTTACATGGGACTTGTGGTGCGCCTTTGGGAGGCCCTCTTAGATGTGCTTTTGTTTTGCCAGAAATTCTCATAGGTTACTAGATAATGGGGGAGTTGCGTTGTTGACTTTTTACCTTCCGTCACTTGTAGGTAAGGAAGGTATTGTCTTTGGTCAAAAAATTAGGTGGTGAGTTTTTGATGAATAAGCACGTTTTAGGGTCCCTAGAATACGATTTTAGTATTTTTACGATGTGTGTGTGTGTATGTATGTATGTATGTATGTATGTATGTATGTATGTATGTATGTATGTATGTATGTATGTATGTATGTATGTATGTATGTATGTATGTATGTATGTATGTATGTATGTATGTATGTATGTATGTATGTATGTATGTATGTATGTATGTATGTATGTATGTATGTATGTATGTATGTATGTATGTATGTATGTATGTATGTATGTATGTATGTATGTATGTATGTATGTATGTATGTATGTATGTATGTATGTATGTATGTATGTATGTATGTATGTATGTATGTATGTATGTATGTATGTATGTATGTATGTATGTATGTATGTATGTATGTATGTATGTATGTATGTATGTATGTATGTATGTATGTATGTATGTATGTATGTATGTATGTATGTATGTATGTATGTATGTATGTATGTATGTATGTATGTATGTATGTATGTATGTATGTATGTATGTATGTATGTATGTATGTATGTATGTATGTATGTATGTATGTATGTATGTATGTATGTATGTATGTATGTATGTATGTATGTATGTATGTATGTATGTATGTATGTATGTATGTATGTATGTATGTATGTATGTATGTATGTATGTATGTATGTATGTATGTATGTATGTATGTATGTATGTATGTATGTATGTATGTATGTATGTATGTATGTATGTATGTATGTATGTATGTATGTATGTATGTATGTATGTATGTATGTATGTATGTATGTATGTATGTATGTATGTATGTATGTATGTATGTATGTATGTATGTATGTATGTATGTATGTATGTATGTATGTATGTATGTATGTATGTATGTATGTATGTATGTATGTATGTATGTATGTATGTATGTATGTATGTATGTATGTATGTATGTATGTATGTATGTATGTATGTATGTATGTATGTATGTATGTATGTATGTATGTATGTATGTATGTATGTATGTATGTATGTATGTATGTATGTATGTATGTATGTATGTATGTATGTATGTATGTATGTATGTATGTATGTATGTATGTATGTATGTATGTATGTATGTATGTATGTATGTATGTATGTATGTATGTATGTATGTATGTATGTATGTATGTATGTATGTATGTATGTATGTATGTATGTATGTATGTATGTATGTATGTATGTATGTATGTATGTATGTATGTATGTATGTATGTATGTATGTATGTATGTATGTATGTATGTATGTATGTATGTATGTATGTATGTATGTATGTATGTATGTATGTATGTATGTATGTATGTATGTATGTATGTATGTATGTATGTATGTATGTATGTATGTATGTATGTATGTATGTATGTATGTATGTATGTATGTATGTATGTATGTATGTATGTATGTATGTATGTATGTATGTATGTATGTATGTATGTATGTATGTATGTATGTATGTATGTATGTATGTATGTATGTATGTATGTATGTATGTATGTATGTATGTATGTATGTATGTATGTATGTATGTATGTATGTATGTATGTATGTATGTATGTATGTATGTATGTATGTATGTATGTATGTATGTATGTATGTATGTATGTATGTATGTATGTATGTATGTATGTATGTATGTATGTATGTATGTATGTATGTATGTATGTATGTATGTATGTATGTATGTATGTATGTATGTATGTATGTATGTATGTATGTATGTATGTATGTATGTATGTATGTATGTATGTATGTATGTATGTATGTATGTATGTATGTATGTATGTATGTATGTATGTATGTATGTATGTATGTATGTATGTATGTATGTATGTATGTATGTATGTATGTATGTATGTATGTATGTATGTATGTATGTATGTATGTATGTATGTATGTATGTATGTATGTATGTATGTATGTATGTATGTATGTATGTATGTATGTATGTATGTATGTATGTATGTATGTATGTATGTATGTATGTATGTATGTATGTATGTATGTATGTATGTATGTATGTATGTATGTATGTATGTATGTATGTATGTATGTATGTATGTATGTATGTATGTATGTATGTATGTATGTATGTATGTATGTATGTATGTATGTATGTATGTATGTATGTATGTATGTATGTATGTATGTATGTATGTATGTATGTATGTATGTATGTATGTATGTATGTATGTATGTATGTATGTATGTATGTATGTATGTATGTATGTATGTATGTATGTATGTATGTATGTATGTATGTATGTATGTATGTATGTATGTATGTATGTATGTATGTATGTATGTATGTATGTATGTATGTATGTATGTATGTATGTATGTATGTATGTATGTATGTATGTATGTATGTATGTATGTATGTATGTATGTATGTATGTATGTATGTATGTATGTATGTATGTATGTATGTATGTATGTATGTATGTATGTATGTATGTATGTATGTATGTATGTATGTATGTATGTATGTATGTATGTATGTATGTATGTATGTATGTATGTATGTATGTATGTATGTATGTATGTATGTATGTATGTATGTATGTATGTATGTATGTATGTATGTATGTATGTATGTATGTATGTATGTATGTATGTATGTATGTATGTATGTATGTATGTATGTATGTATGTATGTATGTATGTATGTATGTATGTATGTATGTATGTATGTATGTATGTATGTATGTATGTATGTATGTATGTATGTATGTATGTATGTATGTATGTATGTATGTATGTATGTATGTATGTATGTATGTATGTATGTATGTATGTATGTATGTATGTATGTATGTATGTATGTATGTATGTATGTATGTATGTATGTATGTATGTATGTATGTATGTATGTATGTATGTATGTATGTATGTATGTATGTATGTATGTATGTATGTATGTATGTATGTATGTATGTATGTATGTATGTATGTATGTATGTATGTATGTATGTATGTATGTATGTATGTATGTATGTATGTATGTATGTATGTATGTATGTATGTATGTATGTATGTATGTATGTATGTATGTATGTATGTATGTATGTATGTATGTATGTATGTATGTATGTATGTATGTATGTATGTATGTATGTATGTATGTATGTATGTATGTATGTATGTATGTATGTATGTATGTATGTATGTATGTATGTATGTATGTATGTATGTATGTATGTATGTATGTATGTATGTATGTATGTATGTATGTATGTATGTATGTATGTATGTATGTATGTATGTATGTATGTATGTATGTATGTATGTATGTATGTATGTATGTATGTATGTATGTATGTATGTATGTATGTATGTATGTATGTATGTATGTATGTATGTATGTATGTATGTATGTATGTATGTATGTATGTATGTATGTATGTATGTATGTATGTATGTATGTATGTATGTATGTATGTATGTATGTATGTATGTATGTATGTATGTATGTATGTATGTATGTATGTATGTATGTATGTATGTATGTATGTATGTATGTATGTATGTATGTATGTATGTATGTATGTATGTATGTATGTATGTATGTATGTATGTATGTATGTATGTATGTATGTATGTATGTATGTATGTATGTATGTATGTATGTATGTATGTATGTATGTATGTATGTATGTATGTATGTATGTATGTATGTATGTATGTATGTATGTATGTATGTATGTATGTATGTATGTATGTATGTATGTATGTATGTATGTATGTATGTATGTATGTATGTATGTATGTATGTATGTATGTATGTATGTATGTATGTATGTATGTATGTATGTATGTATGTATGTATGTATGTATGTATGTATGTATGTATGTATGTATGTATGTATGTATGTATGTATGTATGTATGTATGTATGTATGTATGTATGTATGTATGTATGTATGTATGTATGTATGTATGTATGTATGTATGTATGTATGTATGTATGTATGTATGTATGTATGTATGTATGTATGTATGTATGTATGTATGTATGTATGTATGTATGTATGTATGTATGTATGTATGTATGTATGTATGTATGTATGTATGTATGTATGTATGTATGTATGTATGTATGTATGTATGTATGTATGTATGTATGTATGTATGTATGTATGTATGTATGTATGTATGTATGTATGTATGTATGTATGTATGTATGTATGTATGTATGTATGTATGTATGTATGTATGTATGTATGTATGTATGTATGTATGTATGTATGTATGTATGTATGTATGTATGTATGTATGTATGTATGTATGTATGTATGTATGTATGTATGTATGTATGTATGTATGTATGTATGTATGTATGTATGTATGTATGTATGTATGTATGTATGTATGTATGTATGTATGTATGTATGTATGTATGTATGTATGTATGTATGTATGTATGTATGTATGTATGTATGTATGTATGTATGTATGTATGTATGTATGTATGTATGTGTGCGCGCGTGTGTGTGTGTAACAAAATTTTCGTCTACGATAACTCTAAAGTTGCATTCACAAATGAAAATTAGGTTTAGATTTATGGTTTATACTTTAGATTTAAAGACTTTGGCCGCATATTATGTAATGACTCCATTCACACTTCGGAACTTAGGGTCTCTAAATCAAACTTTAGGTTTATGATTTAGTTTGACGTCACAAACTTCACCAATGAGAACGAGTCTGAAATGATACAGATATATACACCCATCTTTATTTAGTATCCACTTGGTGGTTTCGGCTTTTTAAACAAATGCAAGAAGAACATGGATACTGTCATAACTTAATTACTGAAATATATCCAATAATGCCAAGCGAATGACAATTTCACAGCGCACAGGTGTCTTGTTGAGTACTGCTCTTCCGATATTTTAATCTCGTTTTTGCAAGGTCCAAACTTTAGGTTTATGATTTAGTTTGACGTCACAAACTTCACCAATGAGAACGAGTCTGAAATGATATAGATATATACACCCATCTTTATTTAGTATCCACTTGGTGGATTCTGCTTTTTAAACAAATGCGAGAAGAACATGGAGACTGCCATAACTTAATTGCTGAAATATAACCAATAATGCCAAGCGAATAACAGTTTCAGGGCGCACAGGGGTCTTGTTGAGTACTGCTTCTGAATCATTTACACAGATGTCTGTACATATCAAAAGTAATTTTCAGGTAATTTAAACTTACATTTTTGAATGACTTACTTAAACCTAAACAAAAACCATAAACCTAATTTTCATTTGTGAATGCACCTTTAGAGTTATAAAATTATAAAGAAATTAAATTTCATAAATTAGCTAGCTATGCTAGAAACAGCTACTATATTAAGAAAATTCTGATTGAAAGATGTCAGCGTCAAGTGCAATTGACATATTCGTAGTATATTTGTATTATAATTTTACTCGAAATATAGGATATTTTTGCTCGAAACTTTCTGTATGGAATTTGTATAAAGTACATACAACTGTCGAAAGGTAATGTACATACAAGAAATTTAGAATCTTTTGCAAGAAACTTTCTGTATGGATTTTATAGAAAATACATAGGCATTTACGAAAATTCTACCGGTAGATACCGCATCTACTGACTGTGTTCGAACACACGAGTGGTAAAAAGTTACCGTGTACAATTGTACAATATCTACCAGATCCATCTACCGGATTCATGAAAAATCTAATCTCAAAAAAAGGTAGTGATGCAAAGCGAAGCGTGCGCTTTAAAATTGGAAAATGTGTTCAACGTAGGAGTTTGCTCGCAGTTTGTTAACTACATTAAATATCTAGCCTGTTTCAAATTTTCATTTTTTTTATAGGTTATGGATCTACGTCTGTTTACCAGTTCCGTTCTTAAAATATCGATTCCGGTAGCTATAACCTGATAAACAGCTGTTTACCGGTAACAGTTCACCGGTAGAATTTTCGTAAATGCCTCATATATCTGACGTAGGCACCGGACAGCTAAATGGATGTGCCAAAACACTGTCATAGTTCCAGGAAGCAAACTGTAGAGGCGCGACGGCGCGACAGTGCTTAAATTTTAAGAAAATGGATTAAGTCACCTTTGAGTTCAAAACGTTTTGCAATATTTTGAATTGTAAAGTCACATAAGTCATAACACATGTCATCTTTAATTATTTGGTAATCCAATTTGTAATAGATTTAGTTATAGTGCCAGTAGTGATTTATTTCGTGATTTCTCCAGTTTTAAAGTGTATTAACTGTGTTTATTTTTTGACGTAATACGGAATTGAAATTAAACAACACTTCAACAAGCTGATGAACATTCGTGGTGCTGTATAATATAAAGTGCAGTGCAAAGAAGCAAATAGACGTTTACTTTTAAATTTAATGATGAAATGTCGTACCATTTCCAATAACCTTTTATCTTACATATAAACAAAAATTAAAGTAGAAGTGTATGTCTATCTGACAAGTAATTTTAAATTTATTTAGAAATGAATTTATAGTTATTGTATTGTGATTATTTAAAATATATGTATGTACTTATATTCAATGGCTCGTAGTATGATCACGGTTTTAACTAAAACACTGTTTTAAGAAATGTCAAATTCAAATTTCAATATTTAATTTTGCCCTTATGTTTAAAGAACGATTTTTTTTTAAAATATTTGTTTGAATACAAACTATGTTCTGCTTTAAAATCATATTTTGCTAAATTTAATAAAATTTATTATTGATATTAAATAATCAAATTTGACATTTCTTAAAACAGCGTTTTAGTTAAAACCGTAAACATACTACGAGCCAATGTTCTTATTATGTCTTTTATTTTAAAAATTCAAAATTTCAATTTATCTATACATGACATATCTGCTATGTCACAAACTACCAAGCCGACCAAGCCATCAGTGTGCGTTAGTTCATGGAAGCAATCTGTAGATGTCACTATTTTGTATTTCGAAAAATACATTAGCTGTCATATCTGTAGTTGAGGTGATCCGTGATCTGACGGAAGGTAATGTGCTGGCCACATCAGATTTTTTTTTTCATAATGATATACAAATATTTTTGACAGTGGCATACAAATATTTTTGACAGTGTCATACAAATATTTTTGACAGTGACATTTATGTGTCAATTACAAACATTTGAATTTCTTGCCTTGAAGTAGTTTGATCTGAGAATTTTTACATCAAATTATTTTATATGCATTTCTTTATCTCTAAATCTTTAGAAGATATAATAATGAATTTTTATTTATCGAATAAAGAATTTAACGTTCTTTAATATAAGTATTTACCGGCATTTACATAAATTTTCGATAAATAATATTTAGATGATTTTTACCTCTCGCTAAAAGAGGTATTGAATTCATGCTAAAAATCGCATATCCAGATTTTAGATCTTATAACTACTACTTCCGGTTGTCCAATTGTTACCAAAACTTAATCAACTCTTCCCGTTATTGTTAGATTGAGGAATCCGTAGTTAAAAAGTCTTTAGTCTTATAGTACTTGAGAAACCGTGGATCCAACATCCACACACACACACACACACACACACACATCTACACACACATTCACACAACGCACAGGCACACACGCACGCACGCACGCACGCACCCACATACACACATACACACGGACATCATCGTAAAAATGTTATAATCGGATTCTAGGGATCTTAAAACGTGCTTATTCACTAAAATCTGGCTGTGCGATTTTAGCATGAATTCAATACCTCTTAGCGAGAGGTAAAAATGAAAAAATGTTAATAGGTAAGAAATAACGATAAAAAACGTTCATGGATTCCCCATATGAGACACTTCACAAGCTTCCAAAGCTCGCCTACTACTCGTTCTGGAATATGCTTGCTCATCCAGTAAAGTATCACTTTCTGGTCTTGTTATGTAAATTACTATTCCTATTCCATGAATTTCACTTACCTATATCTACTTAATTTACATTCTGCTCCAATCCTTAAATTTTGAATCTCTCAGATAAATTTCAAGTATGCATCTTTCCTCAATATCTTGTTTCATCTAAGCCATTCGGTATTGTAGAGCATAGGACATAGTTTTGATTTTTGATCTCTCTGATTGGCTGAAATTATACTCTATCCGTTTTAACTATACAGGAGATTCATCGGTCTGTCCTCTCTTCATAACTCTTTTATTTTAAGTCAGATAGAAAAACTCTTCAAATATAACTTGTATGATATATTATTGTCTATCTACGTACCATATGCATTTGTATACCGGATGCTCCGTTTAAGCGCAATAATATGTAACTTTATATTTCTTAATGGAACACCCTATATTTATTTATTTATTTTGATAGTAAATTAGATTCCCTTTAAAAAAGTATCAAGTAATAAGGGGTCTAAATTTATAAATTAAGAAGTTATTTACGTTCTTAAAAAATAGTAGTTCAGAGTCGAAAAAACCATAATATAATACAAAATTTTGATCCTTTTTTATTAATACTTATTTTAAACATTACACTAATTCCAAAGAAGCTATTAAAATTTAGTGACAGACTAAATAATGCAAAATTATAACAAATGCTCGAAAACTTGTCCTTCAACTTCAATAAATTTTTCTATTATAAATACAATAACCAGCTCATCTTTACTAAAATTTGTATTATTCATTTTCACATCAACATCAACAATGATCAACTAAGAGTATTTGGACAACTTGTTTGTTTAAATTCGAAACAATTGATCAAATTATCCATAGCTTACTTTGTTAATAATAACATCATAGAAACATATCATTCAACGAATAAAGGTAAATAACTTCTTAATTTATAATTTTAGACCCCTTATTACTTAATACTTTTTTAAAGGGAATCTAATTTACTATCAAAATAAATAAATAAATATAGGATGTTCCATTAAGAAATATAAAGTTACATATTGTTGCGCTTAAATGGAGCTCCCTGTATACAAATGGATATGGTACGTAGATAGATAATACTATATCACATAAATTATATTTGAAGAGTTTTTCTATCTGACTTACAATAAAAGAGTTATAAAGAGAGGACAGACCGATGAATCATCCTGTGTAGTGGTGGAAAGATAGATGCAATTTGATTTTGGTTTTTGATTGGTTAATATCCCGATATTATCTAATCAAACAACAAGATGAAACTGCACCTATCTTCACACCACTCTATAGTTAAAACGGATAGAGCATAGAGACATGAGACAAGTTCACCCAATGTAATTCGGCTACTTACAACTGGCGCCGATGCGAGCGCCATCTACTGCATGGCCTAAATGGAACAGAGTATATTTGTAATGCACACATTATTAAGAAAAATGATGTGGCCAGCACATTACCTTCCGTCATTTCTATGTATTTTATACAAATTCCATACAGGCAGTTTCTTGCGAAAGATTCTATATTTCTAGTAAATTACTTTCCCTCAGATCTATGTATTTTGTACAAATTCCATACAGAAAGTTTCTTAGAATTGATTCTATATTTGCACTATTTGCAGTAAAATTATAACACAAACATACTATGTCAATCGCATTTGACATTGACATCTGTGTATTAGAATTTTTTAAAATTAGTTGTTTCCAGTGTTATTGCGTAACTGACTGCTTTATGAAACTTAATTTCTTTATAATTTTTTAACTCAATATCCATTGAATATGAAGCATAAAATGTAATCAAATCGTATAGAGAATAAAATATTCTTTAATATTTATAATAACATTAAATGTGAAAAAATGATATTTAACAGCGTTTTTTCAAGAAAAACTGTTAAAATCTTCAAATGAGGGTATTTCCGTTCAACCAATTATAACCAAAATCTAATCAGCTCTTCATATGGACGTAACGAAGAGGAATACGAAAGAATTATAATTTTTAGAGTTGTAGTGTTGGAGTTATCGACGGAGAAAAAATCGTCACACACACATACACACACACACACACACACACACACACACACACACATATATATATATATATATATATATATATATATATATGTATACATACATACACACATACATACACACATACACACACATACATACACACATACATACACACATACATACACACATACATACACACATACATACACACATACACACACACATACATACACACACACATACATACATACATACATACATACATACATACATACATACATACATACATACATACATACATACATACATACATACATACATACATACATACATACATTCATACATACATACATACATGCATGCATGCATACATACATACATACATACATACATACATACATACATACATACATACATACATACATACATACATACATACATACATACATACATACATACATACATACATACATACATACATACATACATACATACATACACGTACACGTACACGTACACACAAACACACATACGTACAAACACACATACGTACACATATACACACATACACACATGCACACAGACATACGGACATCATAGCAAAAATAGTAAAATCGTATACTAGGGACTCTAAAACGTGCTTATTCATTAAAAACTCACCATCGAATTTTTTGACTAATAACAAAACCTTCCTTATTTGAAGGTACGACGGAAGGTAAAAATATTGAATTTATTCGTCAGAATATGGTGAATCATAATGATCGAAGATCCGAAAATTTTGGGTTCTGGGTACGGTATTCGTATATCATTTTCAGAACCGAGATTCGGTCTGTTACGGTCTGAGAACTGTTTAGTTTCGATTCTGGAAGCGAGTATTGGTCAGATACGGTTCTAGAACCGAGTCCCGATTAGTTTCGGTTTCAGAATCGTAATTAAGTTCCAGTATCTAGAACCGGTTAGTATTGGATCTGAAATCGAATTCAGGTATTTTCAGTTATACCGGAACATGTTTCTTTTTAGAACCGAGTACTTCAATGCATACTTAATTTCTTATAAAGGCTGTAGAATGTTATAGATACCTGCATACAAGTAGTATATTAAATGATCAACAAATAATTATAATTAATAAGGAAAAAACTCATTTTCATTCATTATAAAAATTCAAACAATACGAAGAAATTCTTTGAGTTTTCCTGTTATTCTCTTAATATATAATTAATTATGAAATTATAGAAAGTCCATAATTTTTTAAATTAATTTTAAATTCAAGAATATTATGAGCACAAACTTTTAGGCTTCGAGATTAAAGAAAGCGAAAAATTGCTTAATTAGAGTAGTAAGTACGAATTTTGCGAAATACTTTTTCACTTGGGTAATTTAAGATTATTACAATGTCAAGATAAAAATACATATTTGGGCAATGTTTCAGATGTCACAATTAACTAGTCCGAATAGTAACTTACAAAAGTACACAAAGAAGTCAATTATTTTATTATGAAATCAACAATTTAATAATGATGCAAATATCATATTAAGAAAAAGCAATTATGATATAGTTTTAAATAAAGATTATTTAAACGAAGGAAATTATAATTTAATTAAATTATTTTGATAAAATAGTATATTGTGAAATAAATGTATGAATCTAACTTTTTAACACGAGAGTAGAGGAGTGATGCATCTACATAAGTGTACAAAAGCTTCACGCTTCACGCAAAAGTATATACAATTCGAAAATATTTTGCCTTCGCTGTTAGTAACTGTCAAAATCAAATATCAAAAAACTATTTTCATCAATCTATAAAAATTTTCGTAGTGCGTAAAATAAGAAATGCTTTTTACCTCCCAATGTCCTTGGTAAGGGAGGTATAGGGATCGTGCTAAAAATCGCATATCGAAATTTTGGTAAATGACTACGTTTTAAGGTCCCTAGAATCCAATTTTAACATTTTCACGATTATGCCTGTGTGTATGTGTGTGTGGATCCTCTAACTCAAATACTATTATTCAGAAATTTTGAAACCTTGGATTTCGAACATTTTCTGTATTGGAAAGAGCCCATTAGATTTTCGTGAAAATCGGATAACCGGAAATGGCACTTTACTAGAAGCTCAAAATAGTTTTTCTTCGAAAAATACCTTTAAATGTTATTTTTTCGAGATTAATGTTATTATAAAAATTAAAGATTTTTAAATGTTCTATAGATTTGCATTAATATTTTTTCTATATATTTCATGGATAAATTTATAAAATTATCTATAATTTAAATCCCAGAGCCTACGCTTTAAACAAACAAAACGCAGTTATTCAAATGTATGTAATTGACAGATAAATGTCACTATCAAAGAACTAATCATTTCAAAGTAATATTAGTAACGTTTTAAAAAGTAAAAAGTAGAACAATAGAAAAGGAATTCAATACAGTTTCCAGCATAAGTAAATATACATGTGAACCTACTCTGTAATTGGGATTTAATCCTGTTGAGGGGTTTAAAAAAAGGTAGTTACTTGGATTAGATTAGACTATATTTTAAGAAATAAACTATCAAAATTAGAGCAAAATTCGCTAATCTAAAAATAAGGATTAACTTAATCTTTTTTGTTACACGGGCTGTAAATGGCGGGAGGTATTGTGTTGGCCACACCAGATTTTTTTTATGCGTCGCTGTTAAACATATACAGACCACAGAATAGTCTCTGTGACTTCCGATATTTTTAATATCTTCGGATGTGATAGAAAAACAGTATTCTATAGATACCCATTTAGTATTTCTTCAATAAACAAAAAACATTGATTTGTATTCAGCAGACTAGCGTTCATTGAACATGTTCAACAATTTTCTGCTGAATGCACTGATCACTCTGAGCTGTTCAGGCAACGCGTGAACAAAAAAAATTGCTGGTCAATTGTACAACGATCATTGTTTCATTTTGAATATTCAAACGTTGCAATGTTTAAGGACATAATTCATTAACTTTTTTGTTTCTAAACTTGTCAATGAAATATGTATGCTATGTAAAACGTAACTCTTTGATATAGAAAAATGATTATAAGGTAGCATACTTTAAATTAAAAGTTTTAGTAAAAAGAAAATCATGAAGTATTACTTTGTTGTAATAAAAATGCTTAATTATTGTAAACGCAACATCACTGGCTTGAATAGATTAGACAGGACAACAAATTTTTAACTTTTTATTTTTTCTTCTCTATTTGCATATAACTTATTTTTGTATTTAGGTTCTAATTGTTTTGTTGAAAGAAATTTACTTCTAGGACGTCACATTTTGATAATTTGATACAGCAAAATCAACAAACTATGGTATGGTTCGTTTGTTTTTGCCATATCATAGGATCTCCAAACGGGATCGTAGTGTTTTTTCTATTCAAACTACCAACTTCTTAGAATAACAGCACAACGTGAACAGCAATTTTTGGGATTCCAAGATTTGTCTTGAGTTTTTATTTTAATGGTAGTATGCTTTTTCTATTATGTCGGTGTAATGTATCGTTATGCTGCTGAATTATTAATTCTCCACATATATAACAAAAACTATTCGGATCATTTATACACTTTCTTGTGGGACTGTGAATATTAAAGGTGAAACGTGTCAGATGACTACAAACCGTCCAAATTTAATTAAAATACCCCTTCATTGCTCTCTAGTATGCCCTTATAATCCCATATTTACAAATTTCTGAAATGTGACTGGTTGTGAATTTCAACATCGCGTTTTCACCAATTTTTATACATTCATGTATTATCTGAAAAAATATTTAAAAAAAATATGGCAGAATCAGAATACCCCTTCAATTAAGAACTATTTTTTCACAATAATTTACATTTCTTGTAACTTAAACTGTTCTGATTTCTTGTTCATTTGATACTGCTGAATTATATACGGGTACTATATGCAAATATGAAACTTCATCTAAACTGTAGGTTTTATTTACAAATTACTGATCGGTAAATGATGTGCTTACTTACCGATTAGGAGGCGGAGGCGGTAAGTAAAAAACAACGATCAAAGCTTACTTTAAAAATTAAAACTAAGTTTTTATAAATATGACAATATAATTTTCAAATCTGTGCGTATATCGTCAAAAAACGTAATAAGCATTTCGGGCAGTAAGTATACACTTCTACCGGTATCGGATGTATTCAACCTGTATATAGGAAGCACTTACTGGTCTTAATACTTAAATAACTATTTAATGTTCTGTTATGTAGATATAGGGATGATTTTGTTCTCAAACAGTAGACTTCGCTAATAATTGGAGTCAAATAATTTCATCTTTTTCAGCACTTATAAAAATATATAAATATGTTAAAATAACACTTGTGGTCAATAATTGGACATATGCTGCGATAATAATCAATTTCACAAAATAATTAATAAAAATCTGATGTAGCCAACACAATCCCTCCCACCATTTCATTTTTATTAAATTAAATACATACCTACATATTTACTTATGCTGGAAACTATTAAATTCCTTTCCAAATAACTTTTATTCTATTTATTATTTTCTTTAAAATATTATCATTATTAATTTCAATTAATTAGTTTTTTTATAGTGACATTTATCTGTCAGTTACATATTAGTATTAATGCAAACCTGTTGAAAATTTAATAATATTTAATCTTTATATTGACTCTGTGGTGCACTCTCCACGCCAGCATTAATTGCTCGTGAAGTGATGCCTGGTAAGGGGCCGCACGGTACAAATATGTTATCATCAGTACCGAAATGTGTGTACAAAGCAGATTGGCACACACAGCAATGAGTAATATGTGGTGATGATATATTTATTTTATTTATTTATTTAATTTTTATAATAACATAAATCTCGTGGGGTCTCGTGGCCGCGTGCCTGAGTGTCAGGTCGCGAATCTGGGGAACCGGGTTCGATCCCGACCGACGCCAAATATTTCCAGTTTTAAATGGCACAAAAATGACCCCTGTGGTGTACTCTCCACGCCAGCAATGAATGCCCGTGAGGTGACGCCTGGTAAACGCCCGCACGGTACAAATATGTCATCATCATTACCGATATCTGCATACAAAGCAGATTGGCACACCCAGCAATGGGTAATATGCCGTGATGATATATTTATTTATTTTATTTATACATAAATCTTGAAAAAATAGCATTTAAGGGTATTTTTCTAAAAAAAAAAAAAAAACTATTTTGAGCTTCAAGTAAAGTGCCATTTTCGGTTAATAGATATACACCAAAGGTTTCAAAATTTTCTGAATATTATTTGAGTTAGAGCGGAGGATCCACACATACACACATAAATCGTCGTGTAAATGTTAAAATTGGATTCTAGGGACCCTAAAACGTACCTATACCTCCTTTACCAAGGGTAGCGGGAGGTAAAAAGTACATATATTATAGTCCAAGTATTCGGTCGTGGCATCATAAATTTAAACAAGTGTTATTTGGTTTATTCCGTTGTTTTGTTATTTCCTGTATTCATGTCTTGAAAATGGATTCCGTATTTAAAAAAGGCGATAGCAGAACGCTTGAAAACAGTGAGAATTTGGAATAGAGTAAATGCGTGACGTAGATATAGAGATGGGGAAATTAAAAAATCGATTATTTTAAAAATAATAACTTTATTATACATGCATCATAATCGCTCTTTAAAACAAAAGCGTGCGTAAATCAACCATTAAAACACGCTAAATTTTTGAGTTACCTAGGTTATTAAAAATGACAATAAATATGAATAACTAAAACAATGATTATTGGTTTTTATTTAAATGTATATAAAAATTATTTTTGTTGTCAGCAATATGGAAATTACAGGATTTTAGCTGGGTATTTATGGTTTAACTGTCTCCGTTTGCTGGAATGTCTATATTATCTGTTAATATACTTTGTTTATCTGTACTGGTAAGAGCCTCTGCAATGCGTTTCGTGACTGATATTTTGTTCTGTATGGATTTTTCAATATATACACTCGCTACCGTTGATGATTTCCATCCTACTTGGCACTTCAGTTCATCCACACTCAGTCCGCTGTTTGCCATGATAGTGGCAGAATTGCGCCTAAACGCATGTCCGGTATACTTTGTAGCGTCAGGAAGATTTAATAAACGCGCCAGAAGAGGACATTTTCCAAAAGTATTAATTCCAACGACTTTTTTAATGCATTTTCCATGGGCGTATTTCAAATACACTCTATCCGTAGATATATTTTCTGGACGTAGAGATCAGTATATGTTAAATAATTTGACATATGTCATCATTATCAACCACAGCAAACTTTCGACCTTTTGCGGTTTTTGATGGTCGAATATTAATAATTAAACCAGACAGGTACAAATCACATAATTCATATCTCCTACATAAGCCAAATATTCCACATATGGCTACCACCTTCAAAATTAATTTTTATTAAATTTTGTAGAAAATATCATAATCTCGCGCTCACCTTCAAAAATAAATACGTATTATCTTGGGCTTCAATAAAAACCTTACTTAACTGTTTTTCCGAAAATACGAAAGATTTTTTTTCGGCTCGTAGCCTTTATTAACGCTTTTCATGAAAGCATGCAATTTATGAAAAGTAGCTATGTTTACTCCTTTCACGTTTTAGCATTGCTTGTAATTTGGAATGAATGCACCATAATCATGAAGGTTTACACGGATTTCACTATAACGAAACACAAAATAAGTACAATAAATTTCACAAGTTACCGTTATACCATTTGGTTCATATAGGCCAGCATGAGTGTTTCATCCACAGTTACGGCATTTTTATTTTCCATCCATTTATTTAATTTTTCGTATTCCTTATAGTACGCGTCTTTAGATTTAGACGGAATTAATCTTAACTCCGCCTGTTCCGCTAATTCATTAATTTCATTCATTTCTTTCTCACTCTCACAATCACCTGAAAAATATTGACTTTTTGACTTAACGTAAACAATATCAATAATTGCTGTCTCCTTGCAGACGCTCAAACTCACTGGATCAAAAATCAAAACTGTATGATTTACAATAATTTTCAGTTTTAAATGGTTATGATGCATTTATAATAAAAATAGCGTATGATACACGTGTATAAGCTAGCCTTTAAAGCACTACGACTTGTGTGTGCTTTAAGGTTTATTCAGACTTCCGAAATCACAAGCTTGAAACTAGAAATTCAATCTTATGTAGTCGTTCGGCCAATAGAAATGCGTGTGCAGTGGTTTCGTGCAACGAATCTGTTTCAAACGAAAAGTATGCAAATGCTAAACATTTCAATCTTGTGCAACGCTTTGGTCACTGATTGCACCAATCACAGCACAGCTGTAGTATTGGTGACAGTTCCGCAAATAACCTTATATCCAGAATTTGACATAAAGTGAATTATGAATTTGTTGCGGTTATAATGAGGCGAAGAATATTGTGTGCTGCATATATATGGAGCAAACATTTGTTAAATCTACAACGTCGAAAAAAAATAGTGAACTTGGACAAGTTTCATGGCAGCAATATAATGTATAAATTTATTTATTATGCATATTATATAATGTACGTATATTAAAAAACAAAACGAAATTTATGTAATACATATTTGTACAAAAAACTTATATAATACATATATATTTGTACAATAAAATGTTAATTTTATTCATCCTGTTCCTTATTTATTAAATTAATTATATCCAATTCTAATTTGGGCCTTCTATTTCGCGGAAAATCACTAACAACAAATACTGACAAGCGTCGTTTAAAAATTTGAATTAAATTTGACATTTTATATGCAGAATTCTAAAAAGCCTCAATAGATGGCGCTACAATCGATATAGAAAAATTTAAAGTTGTGATTTCGGTACTGTGAACGCCTTTGAATTTGTTGCGCGAAGGCGTTGCACGAAGGCATTGCACAGGTTTGAATTTGTAGTTTCAAGCTGGTGATTTCGTGAGTCTGAATACGCCTTTAAAGTCCATGTTCTAATTTGTAAGTATGGGTGGAGCACCGTATTGTTAGTTTAATAATAGTATACAACGACGCTATAATGAATGATGTTATTATCGAGGATGAGGTAGTAATTATCCGATGTAATAATATCCATTATAGCGAATTGTATACTGTACTTTATCTACGACTAATGTATTACATATAAGATTTTTTTATAATTTCGTTTCATAAACCCCAATAGACCGGGCGCCAAGAAACATTCCGTTTGAAAAAACCGGTGGATTCATTGTGATTGATGATTTAAGTTCAGAAAGACCTAAAGAATGAAATTCTAAATGTTGCCGGACAAAGTCAGTGGTCAATATTTTTTTATAGGGCTGGTTATTGTACAGAACAATAATATTTACATATTTTCTTATTGGTAAAAATCGATTGACCATCTCAAATTTGAGATAAATGCAATCAAAGAGAGCTCTTTTTGTATGTGTTTTCTATATCAAGCAATAGTAAATGTCATATTTTTCACTGTAGCTTCAAAATAGTGCTTCACATTTTATTGAAAAACATCTCAGTTTATACAAATATATAAATGACAAATATTAAAATAAAAATAATTTTTTTGACCATATTGTTAAAGAGGTATAGCTTAATAAAGTGCAAATATAGGGACGGAAGGGGTCGATGGGCTATGATTTGGCAACACAGGCTTGTTTAAATGTAATATACTTGGCCTCTAACTAAGAAAATGTTGTCATCAAACTGCTTTTTCTGGAACAACTATTACAATTAGCACTTAAATTTGTTAACTCAGAAATCAAAAAAAGCTATTACACTATCTAATTTGACGTTATGTGAAAACTCTTTTATAACTAAAACGTCTAAACCGTGTCGGGTAGGCTGACCATATTATTTTCTTCGAACCTAGGACATATCGAAAAAAAACTAGGACATTTACAATTTTTAAAAAGAGGACAAATAGAGGACATTTCCACAAAGTATTTTATAAATAAAAAAATACAGGTAATAAAAAATAAATTCTTCAAAAACTGGCACTAAATAATACATTAATTCTCTAAATTGAAGACAGAAATATAAAATTCATGTTTACAATAAAAAAAATATGTATATTTATTTCAATGAATAACTATTTTAACTAAGATTTTTTTGATATATTTTATTTAAATTCATAATTTTAATTATGCTATTTCTTTAAAAAACTAAGCCACTTTGTATAAACCCGGGAGGATGTCCGAGGACGCCTTCAAAAAGAGGACATGTCCTCGTAAACTAGGACGTCTGGTCACCCTAGTGTCGGGTACAATACGGCCCGCTACAATACTTAGGAGCTGGTATATAAACTGCTGTGGAGAGGGAAATAAAGAAAACGACCATCGGTTGTATCCGGCAACCGTGCAAGCGTTTACTAGGCGTCACCTCACGGGCACTCATTGATGTGTGGAAAGTGCAGTACAGGGGTAGCTTTAGTGCCACTTAAATTCGAAATATTTCTTTTTGGCATCGGTCGGGATCGAACCCGGTTCTCCAAATTTGCGACCAAACCCTCAGGCACGCGGCTTATTTGCCATATTAAATTTGTATTTTATAATATTCTTGATGTTTGTAATTTCATACCCTACAGAAACAACTTTTTAGTAGTAATAAACAACGTTTTCTTGACCGTTACAGCGATTTCATCAAAAATTCTTATACGCCCTATAAAAAAAAATTGACCACTGACTTTGTCCGGCAACATTCAGAATTTTATTCTTTAGGTCTTTCTGAACTTAAATCATCAATCAGAATCACCGGTTTTTTCAAACGGAATGTTTCTTGGCACCTGCACTCCACTACAAATCAAATATCCATAAGAAGTACTTTTTCATTAAAATTAAGTTAATATTGCAAAGTTTTGTGATGTAACTATGGGTGATGAAGATATGTCATTGTGAAATGTCATTTTTTTGAAAATGTATTATATTAAAAATATTCTCATCAGAGAGAACAATTATTCCCTGATCATTATTCCTTGCGGGATTTATATATGGCATTATATAGCAAAAACCACATATTTAATATACATAGTTTTTATTAGTCGTAGATAAAATATTATTGACATCAAAATTTAAAATGCAAAAGCCTGCAGAATCCGCCCATTTTGTTTTAAATATTAGTTTATGAGAAATAATTACATTTATTAGCCGTTGATCGGTTGATCACTTCGATTTTTTTTATATGTATTCTTATTATCGTATACTTTTTATCGCAAATTACCAGAAAAATATTATGTATTATATTATCCACCGCCTGTAGGTGACAATGCACAAATGTTTACTTTAGCCATAAAAACCACTACAATAGTCGGAAATTGTAGATTTCATATCGATTTATTACGAAAAGTAGACCTGTTGTCCCAACAAATAAAGGCTAACTCCAACAGTTATTGTTCTTTATTAAACAGTTGGGTGCTCAGTGCATTGTTTAACAACTGCCTACACTTCGTTAACTCAGATTCACTTTCTTCCGGTTTTTTTTTTCATCATTTTCGAGCGATATTTGCGCTAGACGCATGCATTGTTCGCTTCTTTTAGAGCACTTTCCCTTATTTTAACAGATTTACTTTCCAAAACCAAGTCCATGAAGATGAAATAATTATAAAATTTTCTTTGAAAGTGACGTGTTTCTAGTTCAAGGTTATATATATGTATACTTTTTTAATTAATTTTATTTATACAATGCATTTCATAATATTTGTTTTGGCATTCGTAGAGAATTATTTTCTCTCTAGAGGATTGAGTTGTTATTCTAATTAACCGAAAAGCGTGTACTGAACATTATTGTTGCTTGTATAACTTGGGAATTGATTCTGACCTTAACATATGAAAAGTAAATGTTTAATTTCATGAACAGTGGCTGTGAACAAAACTAATGATGCAAGAAATTTTCTCTCATTTTTCTAATTTGCCTGGAAAGAGTTGAAATTAACTAAATTTGCATTTTAATTACATTCTACAAAAAAATAATTTAGTTTAATTTTAATTGAAAGATACTTGCCTGTACATGTTTTACTAATTTTAATTATTACATTTCAAAATACAGGGTGCTCATTTTATCTCTTCCCGCCCGTTTAAGAATAAGCAAAACAATACATTTCACAAGCCACTTCGTGTAAATTTTTAGTATTTATCGAAATCACAGCAGGTAAATGCAAAAAAATACAATTTTCTGGTTTGTTTTTCATGCTGAAAGCGACTCTTTGTAGCATGATTCGATATTTTAGCAACGAATTTTACTTATGAATGTTGTATAGAATGGGAGGAATAATAGCAGGAATGCAGTCTAAATTTGTTTATTATTTAGTCTGAGGCCAACGTTTCGCTGCCACTTACAGCTTCATCAGGGCAAAAGACTAAGGCGTTGATGAAGCTGTAAGTGGCAGCGAAAGGTTGGCCTCAGACTAAATAATAAACAAATTTAGACTGCATTCCTGCTATTATTCCTCCCATCAACATCATCAGTCGTTTATTCCATTCTACATCGTTGTGTAGAATGTTTGTTGTTGTCATAAATACGCATCACAAATGCAAAAAATTTTTATCTTGCAGGAGTAGAAAAAATAGTGTGTATAACACGTGTTGAAAGTCCTGTGTCGAACACAAACTTTTGTTTTAGTTTGACAAAGAAACACTTTCAGCATTTTGTTCACAAATAACTATTGTATACCAAGTGTTTTAAGTGTTTCTCTGTCGATCCACAACGAAAGTTGCAGCCTGAGCGAACGAGCGAAGCGAAAGTCGCAATCGTTTGTGTTTGACAAAGGACTTTAACACATGCTATAGAATATATTACTAACCGAGATGGAAAGCGTTTCATTACTGTCGAGAGCGAAGATTAGCTATAGCCCGAGACATTTTGAACCTTTTTACCGAGGTTTGTATACTGTTTTACTCGTATTCACAATCGGAAATTAATAATGAGTAATTGATATTTAAATTATAATAACCTAATGCATATAAACGAATGGTCTGAGCTTGTTCATTTATCACGTGCACTGTTACTTTGGTTTCTAACATTCAATTTTGATTTCGCATTTATTTATATTATTTACAATTTCATTCGTTTCTTTAAATATAAAATGTAAAGATGCTTTGTTTACATGTTGTACCTGTCACTGATCTCTCAGGGTGGGAATAGGAAATAGCCCAAACCCTGAGTTGGGATGTGGCATCTTCCCGCCTTGGAAAGTACAGCGTGAGTATCGCAGCTATACTCATACAATAATTTCCAACCTCTTGAATAATGAGGTTAACAATAATTAACTTCCCAACTTTTTAAAAGTCATAAATCGTCATATAACTAACCGATTGGGAATAAACTATTTTTACTACTCCTGCAAGATATAAAAATCTGATGTGGCCAGCACATTACCTTCCGTCAGTTCTATGTATTTTGTACAAATTTCATACGGAAAGTTCCTTGCTAAATTAAATATTCTATTTCTTGTACATTACCTTTCGGCAGTTGCATGTATTTTATGCAAATTTTATACAGAAAATTATTATTTTGTGACGTTTTCTATAGGGCACGGCAGATCACGTGACCTATCATATGTTTTGTCCCTTTCTCACTTCAGACTCGATCTTCAGCTCTGTCCCATGCTAACTTCAGACTATACTTTCGACGCAGTACGCATGCGTCAGTTTGAATAGCTGTCACATTTCTAGCAAGATATCAAATGAGAATAAAATGAAGACAATAAGAATCAAACAGGTTTTTATTGAATTCTTCAATAATATATTATAATGGAAGATAACAATGTGATCATATGTATATTCATAAGTATTACGATCAGGATGTTCTTATGCCCGGTTGCAGAAACGTTAATCAACGCGTTGTTCGGTTAGCGGTTCATCAAAACGAACAAATGCAACGCGATTTTTTGACAGCAATGATTTAAATGTCATAAGAACAAGGAAACTGATTCGAATTTGTTCGATTTGATGAACCGTTAATCGAACAATGCGTTGATGAACGTTTGTGCAACTGGGCATTAGTCTTCATTCTTGTTTAAAAAAAAAATATTACCAACAGTAATTGACAATTTATAAATTTAGAGCTTCATCAACGACCTACTATCAAATCTGAGTAATCGATAATATGTCAGCAACTGATATTCCCATAAACATAAACGGCCACGAGCCACAGACTGTTAAATTCTATAAGATTTTAAATGCTGAAGATTATTAACTCAATGAAAGACTTCTGTGTTTAATTTCATATACTGACAGAATCAGAATTTATTTTCAACTACTTATTTACAACCTGTGATTTTATGTACAATAACAAAAGAATAAAATACATTTGACATATACATGACGTGCATGACACCTGTCAATAAAATAATATTTATATTAAATTGTCTCTTCAACACCCCCGCCCAATTTAAATAAACCAAGATACTATTTTAATTCATTAAACTTTGCACCATTGTCACGCCGAGTTTCACACATCAAAACATTAATGAACCAGTTAATTCTCGGTTGACTTAAAATTAATATTCCACCGTTTATATCATGTTACTTTAATACCAATGAGAATACGTATTTATCCAGCATCTTTCAACTGAAATTCTTCCTGTAATTTCCGTTTAATCGTAATTATTGTATTCATATTTTTACATGCAAGAATACAATCATCTACATATATTAAGAGACATTTTTGTTCTTCATTGATAAACAATGATCACACTCGCATCTTTTAAATCCTAATATTTTAATATATGCATCGAAGCGAATGTTCCATCCATGAAGTGCCTTTTTTTCAACCCATACAAAGATCCTTTTAATTTACAAACCTTATTCATATCATCTTTCATACTAGAATTATAACCATTAGGTAACCTCATATAGATTTCATCTTCCAAGAATCCCTGCAAAAAGGCAGTTTTAACATCTAACTGATGAATTTCCATGCCCTCTTTATTTGCCACTGCAAATAAAGTCCTGATGGTATTCATCCTTGCAACTGGTGCAAAAGTTTCCTTATAATCAACAACCAGTCGGGCTTTATATCTTTCAATATTTCCTTCCGAGTTCCTTTTAATTTTAAATACCCATTTGCTACTAAGGGGAGTTTTTCCTTTCGGCAAATCACAAAGCTCCCAGGTTTCATTTTCCTTTAGTGATGAAATTTCTTCTTGTACAGCTTCTTTCCAACGATCCGAATCTCCTCTATTATTTATGTCTTCAATATTTCTCGGTACATCAGGATCTAGATCTGCAGATAAAGCATAATAACTTAAATCAAAGTCATTCATCCAGGTTGGTGGCTTCCTTATACGAATATTTCTTTCATTTAATTCAGAACTACCAGTATTTTCCATTTCAGAACTACCACTATTTTCCAAAATTGCAGTATCTTTTTGGTTTTCCTCCGAATCTGGATTTTTATATTTAGTCATATCTTCACACCCGTTTACTTTCCATATAAAATCTTCTTTCTTTTCATCAAATATTACATCTCTTGAAGAAAATATTTTCCTTTTTTCTGAATTCCATATCCTGTACCCATTTATTGTATAGCCAACCATGATGCCTTCAATAGTCTTGGAATCTAGCTTCCTTCTAATTTCGTCAGGGACATGAACGTACGCTTTACAACCAAATATTTTAAGATTGGATAAATCAGGTTTAACACTATACCATAGTTCTGCAGGTGTTTTCCCTCCCCTTTCTTCTGTAAGAGATGTAGTCAAGCTTCTATTGACAAGATATGCGGCAGTAAGTACTGCTTCTCCCCAAAATACTTTACTCAATTTTGAATCATAGATCATTGCTCTAGACTTTTCCAATATAGTTCGATTCATTCTCTCTGCAATAGGATTTTGTTGCGGAGTATAAGGGTTTGTATACTCTATGTATATACCTGCATTTTCACAAAAATTGACGAATTCATTAGACTTATATTCACCGCCATTATCACATTTGAATCTTGAATTTTTTGCGCCAAATTTTGCTGAAACCATGGCTACATATTTTTTAAAGTATGACAGCAACTCACTTTTGTGCTTGAGTAAATAAATTATTGTGAAATGAGAGAAATCGTCTGTGAATGTAGCAAAATATTTTTTACCATCCCAAGTAGAAGGAGATATGGGACCGCATACATCACTATGTATCAATTCTAGAATTCGAGATGACCTAACTTTTGGAGAAGATATAAATGGTAAACGACATTGTTTCCCTTCCAAGCAGGGAACACATATTCTACTATTGACGTCAGTAAATCTAGGAATTCCTGTTACAGATGATGATTTACTCAATTCCAATACTGAATTATTATTAAGGTGCCCTAAGCGCCTATGCCATAAATTAAAATTATTTTCCAAATCATAATTATTTGCTTTTTCTATATTTAAAGAAAAATTTAAAATATAAAAACGTCCTTTTTCCATACCAACAGCAACTAGATTATTTCCTTTATATATTTTAACTTTTCTATCTTTAAATATTATTGATAGCCCTTGCTCTTCTAGTCTCTTCACTGATAACAAATTATTGTTTAAATTTGGGACATACAATACATTTTGGACTTTAATGGGAATAGATTTACCGTTCACATGAGAAATAATTTGAATGGTACCTGATTTTTCAGCATCAACGGTTGTTCCACTTTTGGCTACTGCAATTTTCTTAGGACAATCTAATTTTTGTAGAGAAGAGAAATATTGATGACATTTAACCATGTGATCTGATGCTCCGCTGTCTATGTACCACTCAAATGGGGGAGTTGAACTTCCAAGAAACGCACTGCTATTTATTTCAGTTTCTTCTACAGCAAAATATGTAACATCATCGTTGTCTACTGTGATAATATTTGCACCACCCTTCTTGCTTTTATTTTCCGGCGGAAGTATTATTCGACATTGAGCACGACGATGTCCGATCTTTCCACATCTATAACATTTAAAAGGGAATTTACCAGAACTTTTACTATTACCAACAAAAGCTGCAGATTTTCCACGATTGTTGGATTGTTCATTTAAACTTGTTCTCTTCCTCTCTTCATCTAATAATCTGCTTTTTATTTTAGCCACTGTGAGCTGACTAGGTTCAATTGTTTCTAAAGCAGTTACTAAACCTTCATATGATTTTGGAAGTGATAACAACAACTGGCATACAAGAGTTTCCTCTTCTACTTTTGCGCCTACAGATTTAAGTTCCCGTACGGTTTTGTCAAATTCTAGCAGAAAAGTTTCTATGGATTCGTCATCTTTAAATTTTAATTGAAGAAGTTTTTTTCTAAGAAATAATTTACTCGCAATTGTCTTCCAATTTTTTCATAATTTCTTTAGGATTATTTAAATCCTTAGCATACTCTAAGTGACTATCTGCAATTCTACAAACAATCATTGCTTTAGCTTTCTTTTCCTTCTTGACCAAAGCTTCCACTGCCTTTAATCTTTCAGCTTCCTTTACGGGTTCCGCTAAAGTATTACTTGAATTCAATTCCTCTACCATTTCCTGAGAACTTTTACAAATAAATTCCAATAAATCATGATGGTCCAAAACTACTTCCAATCGATATTTCCAATTGCTGTAGTTTGACCCATCAAACAGATAAACTTTTTACACATTCATTTTTAACTACAGTACCTATTATTTGATATAGAAGAGCTCTGGGCCCATAACCTGTTGAATTCTATAAGATTTTAAATGCTGAAGATTATTAACTCAATGAAAGACTTCTGTGTTTAATTTCATATACTGACAGAATCAGAATTTATTTTCAACTACTTATTTACAACCTGTGATTTTATGTACAATAACAAAAGAATAAAATACATTTGACATATACATGACGTGCATGACACCTGTCAATAAAATAATATTTATATTAAATTGTCTTTTCAACACAGACGACGTCTCTCTTGTTTTTCACATGTAACCTACCTACCACACCTACCCTACCTATACAAATTGTCACTTGTTACTTATGTTCAAATATTATTAGGTTTTAAATATTACATCATAATCGGTGCTTGATGAGATAGCAAACAGTTTTATATTATAGTCCGATGACAAACTTGCACCCAACAACGCACTGGCATCGTTTGAAAAAGAATGACAACACTCACAAACAACAATAAAAGAAATAACAACAAACAAGATAACAAAAAGAAACAAATAATAAAACACTACAATGAATAACAATAACGCAATCAATCGATATATGCACAAGAACCGCCAAATAACAAAATGGCAACAAATTCCACGATTGCGCAACTTCATTCTTAAAATTTATCGCTAGAAAAATATGACAGCTATTCAAACTGACGCTTGCGCACTGCGTCGAAAATACAGTCTGAAGTTAGCATGGGACAGAGCTGAAGATCGAGTCTGAAGTGAGAAAGGGACAAAACATATGATCACGTGATCTTCCGTGCCCTATATACAGTGTAATGTATCTGCAGAAATAAAATATTTATTATTATTATTATTATTTCTTATTACCTTAAAGCAGTTGTATGTATTTTATACAAATTCCCTACAGAAAGCAAAAGATCCTATATTTCCAGTAAAAATTATAAGACAAACACACTATGTCAATTTCACTTGACACTGACATCTTTCAATCAGAATTTTCTTAATATAGTAGCTGTTTCCATAGCTATGCCTACTTTATGAAATTTATTTTTTTTATAATTTTTACCTTCCGTCACCTTGAAGGTATTGTCTTTGGTCAAAAAATTCGATGATGAGTTTTTAATCAATAAGCACGTTTTAGGGTCCCTAGAATACGAATATACTATTTTTACGATGATGTGTGTGTGTGTGTGTGTGTGTGTGTGTGTGTGTGTGTGTGTGTGTGTGTGTGTGTGTGTGTGTGTGTGTGTGTGTGTGTGTGTGTGTGTGTGTGCGTGCGTGCGTGCGTGCGTGCGTGCGTGCGTGTGTGTGTGTGTGTGTGTGTGTGTGTGTGTGTGTGTGTGTGTGTGTGTGTGTGTGTGTGTGTGTGTGTGTGTGTGTGTGTGTGTGTGTGTGTGTGTGTGTGTGTGTGTGTGTGTGTGTGTGTGTGTGTGTGTGTGTGTGTGCGTGCGTGCGTGCGTGCGTGCGTGCGTGCGTGTGTGTATGTATGTTAAATATAATTTTTTCACATTTGATGTTATTATAAATATTAAAGAATATTTTATTATGTATACGATTTGATTGCATTTTATACTTAATATTAAATGGATAGGTATAGAGTTTAAAAATTAAAAAGAAATTAAATTTCATAAAGTAGCCATAGCTCTGGAAACAGTTACTATATTAAGAAAATTCTGATTGAAAGATGTCAGTGTCAAGTGAAATTGACATAGTGTCTTATAATTTTACTGGAAATATAGGATCTTTTGCTTTCTGTATGGAATTTGTATAAAATACATACAACTGCTTTAAGGTAATGTACAAGAAATAATAATAATAATAAATCTTTTATTTCTGCAGATACATTACAGTGTATATAGAAAACGTCACAAAATAATAATTTTCTGTATGAAATTTGCATAAAATACATGCAACTGCCGGAAGGTAACGTACAAGAAATAGAATATTTAATTTAACAAGGAACTTTCCGTATGAAATTTGTACAAAATACATAGAACTGACGGAAGGTAATGTGCTGGCCACATCAGATTTTTTAACTCTGTATCCATTTAATATTAAGTATAAAATGCAGTCAAATCGTATAGAGAATAAAATATTCTTTAATATTTATAATAACGTCAAATGTGAAAAAATTATATTTAACATAGTTTTTTCAAGAAAAACTGTTAAAATCTTCAAATGATGGTACTTCCGGTTGACCAATTGTAACCAAAATCTAATCAGCTCTTCATATGGATGTAACGAAGAAGTACACGAAAAAATTATAATTTTTGTAACTGTAGTATTAGAGTTATCGCAGACGAAAATTTTGTTACACACACACGCACGCACACACACACACACGCACACACACACACACGCGCACACGCACACGCGCACGAGCACGCGCACGCTCACACACGCGCGCTCACACACACACACACACGCACACGCGCACGAGCACGAGCACGCGTACGCGCACACACACACGCACACGCACACACGCACGCGCGCACACACACACACACACACACATACGCACACACACACACACACACACACACACACACACACACACACACATCATCGAAAGAATAGTAAATTCGTATTCTAGGGACCCTAAAACGTGCTCATTGATTAAAAACTCATCATCGAATTTTTTGACCAAAGACAATACCTTCCTTACCTAAAGGTGACGGAAGGTAAAAAAAGAAAAATAAGGAATAAAGATAAAAAAAAATAATTTGCAATTTATAATAAATATTTGTATTTGTGATGCGTATCTATGACATCAAGAAATATTGTGTACAACATGCTTGGATACCGTAGCGTTCTGCAAAGTTTTGACATTAGTGCTTCAAAGAGCTGCTTTCAGCATATTCATGAATTTTCAGACGGGAAGAAATAAAATGGGCATGCTGTAATTGCTGTAAACAAAAATAGGAATGATTTTTTTATTAATTTTGTTTGGAATAGAAATTATTCTATAAAATTGAGTTATAGTTTTCAGTAAAAAGAATAGTATATTATGCACTGAGTTTAAATAATAGTTATTAATACATGAGCATGAAGTTTCATGCGAGTGTATTAATTATACACGAGTTGCATTCATGATAATTAAAAAATAAACTGTAAACCAATAAATTGTTTATAAAATTCATCTGTATCATAATTATAATCTGTATCGAAATGAAAAAAAAAATCTGTATTATAATGATCTGTTATCAAACTATTATTATTATTTATTTATTTATTTATTTTGTCTGACCGCGAACCTGTGGTGCACTCTCCAAGACATCAATGCGTGCCCGTGAGGTGACGCCTGGTAAACGCTCACATGGTACTAATATATCATCATCATTACTGATATTTGCGTACAAAGCAGATTGGCACGCCCAGCAATGGGTAATATGCTGTGATGATACATTTATTTTAATATAATAAGTAATAATATATTTTTGTTATATTCTATTATATTATTATATTATTTTGTTTTTTTAGTGAAATATTTTATATTATATATAAAAATAGAGTTTTTGTTTTAAATATAATTATTGTTAATTTAAATTCATGATTAAAAAAAATCAGTTGATTTAAATCGTGATTTAAATCATTTTAATTTAAATCTTTCAACCCTCTGTTATAAAATATTAAAAAGAAAATAATACAAAAATTATAGCTAACAAATTCTGACAGACAAAATGTCAAACATTTGTTTATGTTCAAATGCCATGGCTATTTTTAATAAAAAAAATTATGTCGGCAGTAGAGTATTAAAAATGCATACTGCAAGAATTAAATAAATATACTGTATTTCAGATAAGAATAGACTTAGGAATAGGATAGAGCTTACGATTCCAGCTTTCTGATTGGTCTAAACGCAAACCAAGTTTACAATAGTGATATGTAAGCAGGTATATTATTTATTGAATTTTGACTTTATCTGTTAACAATATTTAAGTAACTAAAACTAATTAAGTACTAAAGAATTAAAAATGACCGTTTCGGGCAGTTATGCACAAAAAAAACTAATTCATAAATTTTGTGTGTGTAAAACAGGCTGGCTCTGCAGCGCCACCAAGTCTAATCATATCGGAAGTACAGTGCCTACAATATGAAATAATTTTCCGAATTTCGGAAAAATTCTTTCAGCACATCGAAATGTATACATCCTCAAAAAAATTATACATACAGCACGTCATTGTATTAATTATTCTATAATTATTATTTAAATTATTTAGTGGTCACGGTCGTATAGTTTAACTTATATAAAAATTTATGAATTCGGCCAAGTGCATGTGTTTCACACTTATTTATAAATATTTTTCTCACGATTATATTAATGAAATATTTAAAATAATTAAAATTTCTTCTTTCGTAATTGATTTGAACATGTACTCGTATATTTTAAAAAAATATTATCGTCACCATAGCTAAGAGAGGTATAGGAATTATGCTAAAAATTGTGTATCTAGATTTTAGTGAGTAAGCATGTTTTTAAATTCATAGAATCCGATTTTAACATTTTTATAATGATGTCTTTGATGATCTGTAATTGATTTTAAAATTTATTACATATATTTTTTCTCTCAAATAAATTAATAAATTTATGTTTGAAACAAAAAATGTGGACATTTTGAAAAGCTTGTAAAATAAGAACAAATATGAGTTATTATCAATATATGTTCCCCTTTATAAAATATTGACCGTTAGTATGAACAAGTGATTTAGGATGATTAGTGAGCAGTACACTAGCATTGTTTTTCTCTCAATCGTTATGGATTATTTTAGAGAAAAACACCTCAAATAACAGTTCCCAAGTAACACAAATGACCTAAAATCGACGTCACTGTGACGTCCTAATTCATGTCATATAGTCGTCCTGAAGACGTCTTAGCGTGGAGCTGGGCGACGTAGTAGTTTCGACGTCATATTCAGACGTGGTTTAGACGTCATTTTAAGACGTTGTTTAGATGTCATTTTAATACGTTGTTTAGACGTCATTTTTAGACGTTGCTTATACGACATTATAAGACGGTGTTTCTACGTCTTTTTAAGATGTTATTTCGACGTGTAGATAGACCTCGGATATATGCCGAAAATAACTTAAATAGGTAGGAAAAATTACACGAAAAATAAACAATTTATTTTTGAAGTATATTGTATGACAAAAATTTAAATTAAAAATACAATAAAGTATTAAACCTACATAGAATTATTGTTTATATTATTGCATTAAGAAAAAATAAAATATCAATTTGATATTTAAATAACAATAATATACACCTTCGTGTGTTATAAACAATTATAAGTTGCTAAATTTAAAAAAATTGAATATTAATTTTTAATAATATTAAAAATATAGTAAAAATAATCGTCGCAAATACGTCAAATTAGACGTGTGTCAAAGGTTTAAATAGACGTAATTATGACCATATAAAGTCGTCACATGGTCGTCATAGCGACCACTAATCTGACGTCTAAATAATCCTATTTCCAAACAAAAATCAACGTCGCAATGTAGTCACATAGACGTCAAATTAGACGTCTAAATAGTCCTATTTCAGATCAAAAATCAACGTCGCAATGCCGTCGCATCCATGTCAAATTAGACGGCCACGTATGACTTAAATTCAACCTATAATCGACGTCACTTTTTGGTCGATCGTCGGTCAGTGTTACTTGGGTTACTTATAGAAAAATTAATTGCACGCATGTATCTGAAGTATATTTCTTCAAAATAATTCACAAATGATTACAGAAGAAAAAAACAATTTTAGTCAATTCGCTAATGACCCTTAATCAGTTGCTCATACTAACGGTCATTATGTTTGTGTTATATCTCGAGAATTGTTAACCTCTATAATAAGCGAGATATGAGGTATGTACGTATGTATTTTAAAAATAAGCGAAAAACAAGATTTAGCCTATACCTCAATTGTTAATATGCCGTGATGATATATTTATTTCAAAAATAAAAGACGATAGAAAATTTATATGGGGACTGTACGTCTCGATATCCACCTCCACCAGTAAACTGCACTTACCGCCTAATACTTCTTATAACTATAATTCGCTTATTTTACATACATTTTTTTTTTACTACATTAATTTAGTCCATAAAATTCCGCTGGTATCGCATGCTATTCTGCAGGTCCTAATTTTAAATTTTTCAAATAATGGATTTATAAAACTTCGTATTGTCTTATAAGAAAATAGAGTATACTTTTTTTTATGTAATATATTAAAATAAGGGAGATTCAAGAAGTAAAAGATATAAGTTCATATGAAAATGCAATTGAGTCTTCTTCTCAGTACACTTCTCGTACCGTTTACACCAATTTTTTATTATATCAAATAAATATTTTTGATTAGGTACGTACGTTAAGAATTGCACCGCTGTTTTGACCTCTTCAGAGTTTGCTTTCTTTTAAACGTCTCTACTCACTAATTCAACATTGTTTCAATATCCTTTGATGTTTTGAAGGCTTTATAATCTCTGACCACAAAATCTGATGATTGCACACTGCACAGCTAAGAGCACCGCCTTCCTCTTGCACACGTCATTATATCTATTGGGCACTGTTAACATCTGCAAGAATGTCTTTTCTCTTTACCTGGACTGGTCTTTTTCTGAAATATTTCTTTTACATTCATTCTGAATCATACTCTTGCATATATTATTGTAATTAAATTTTCTTCCTTCTTTAATTTTTATAATTTTCAACTGAATTACTTGTTTTTGATATGAGAAAGTATTACGTCACATTTGCTCTGTGCAATGGAAGTAAAGAAATAATTAACAGTAGCAGCTAGCGCACATGCAAAAATGTATTACGTTGCAACTCCAATATAGCAAACATTTCTTATGATTTCATAATTTGATAACAGTTCTATTGCGTGTTCTACGGTTGTTCGCTTGACAAAATTATCGAACAATATATAAGGAAAAACTTTCACATTCAAACAACAAAGGGTTGATCACAGCATAAATTAATTTTCATATTTTCGCTTGAAGAGTGAACGTAAATATCATAATGTGAAGCACACCGAATCGAGTATTCAAACTGTTTAACTTGACTTCTTTTTCCGCAATACCGGATGTGTTATTACACTTAGTTCTTTTCAAATGTTTGTATTAATAACAACGGATTATTATAACAGGAAACTGTTCGTATACTGATTGCTCAGCGTGAGTTAATGGTTGTGTTAATACTTTTGCATCACGAAAAAAAGTGTTCGTTTTAATAGTCATTTCCTTTAAATTTCAAATCTAAATGGAAACTTTTAACGTTGGCTGGACACCCACTTATATTTACTAGAGCATGATTTATTATTTAAAATAATATTTAGATATGCAAATGTAATATTTTTATTGTAATGTGAATTAGGTACATCAAAACATATAGGTACATGCATACTGATTTTGTTATTTATGTATGAAAATTATTTCAGCTTCATTACCGGGTACAACTGCAGCCCATCAACTTGTTGTCTCCATCAGACAAAAATGTACAGCAGAGGAAGTTCTTCAAGTACTGAAAGATCTGCCAAATCCTAGATCAGAGGAGGAAGCAGATAGTAGATTCAATCCTCTTAAAATCGACGTCTTCGTTCAAACTCTTCTCAACCTTGGCTCGAAGAGTTTTTCACACAGCTTTGCCGCTATTTCAAAATTTCATTACGTATTTAAAGTGAGTTAAGAAATATTTAAATATACGAACATTACTTATTTCTAACATTTTCAGATTCTTGCTGAATCGGAGGAAGCCCAAATCTGTGTTTTGCGTAACATGTTCGAACTTTGGCACAATCAACAACAAATGATGATTGTGCTGGTAGATAAAATGTTGAAAACTCAGATAGTTGAATGTTCCGCTGTAGCTAATTGGATTTTCGCTAAAGAAATGACTGGAGAATTCACTAAGCTTTACTTATGGGAGATACTTCATTTGACAATTCGTAAAATGAATAAACATGTTATTAAATTAGGGGCGGAATTATCGGATGCTAGAGAAAAATTAGCTCGGGCTGAATCGAGTTCTAGTAGTTCCGAAGATGAAGAAAGCACACCTTCAAAGAAGAAGCAAGATGACAGTGAAAAGCCTACGGAGGAAATGGTGGAAAGAATGGAAGAAAAATTAGAAGCAGCACAAGCTGATCAAAAGAATTTATTCTTAATTATTTTTCAAAGATTTATTATGATTCTTTCTGAACATTTGGTGAGATGTGATACAGACGGTAGGGATTACAATACACATTGGTATAAATGGACAATTGGGAGACTACAGCAAGTATTTCTAGCAGTAAGTATTAAGCTTATGCGTAACATTATTTTTTTAAATATGGTGATTGTTATATCCATAATTAAATAATTAGACTAAAACTGTAAATACAAAAAAAGTGTTTAGAATTAAAAACTACATGCAGTGAGTACTAACTTGTTGCACAATTGTTTTTTTTTATGTCGAAGTAACAAGCAAACGAAAAATAGCTTTTGTAATGAAAATTACAGATTAAGAGCTGTCGCTGAAAAAAAAAGTTAACAGATAGAAACAAAAATAATTAATTTCACACGTTTATTAATTAAATAAGCAAAATTGCTTAACCGTAATTATTAATAAATGATATATTTACAATCTTTTTTCCCCGAGTTGATACCCACGTCATTAATTTCTGCTGCAATAATATGTTACATTGTCTGTTGGAAGTTTTTTAGTATTATAGTGTGTATTTTGCTATTGTAAAGACGGCGTTTCTAAAATTTTAAGAAACAGAATGTGAGACCAAGTAGTAAAATACGAATACAACACTGTTTTACCATAACAAGTGGCATAAATATGAACTAATTCGGCATAATAATGAGGCAGCTCTAGCTGCACTAAATTGATGAAGGGATATGAATGTATCTTGTACAATTTCCCAAAAAATCATCGGAGCTACCTCGTTCTGTCATTGGACATCAAACATTTTTTGTATTACACACACCACATTAAAACATTGTATTCCTATTACATATTTCAATTGTACGCCCGATATATCTTTAATATTTTAAAAATTACTGTTACCAGTACATTTAAAAGCTTGTCGATTATTTCTATCCATAATTTTCGTGTAAATATGGATATAATTATCGCACAGTTTTAGAGAAAATTTATTGTTTATAGAAATAATACTCTAGCATGAAATAATAAATTGTCATTTTTGAATATTTTTATTTAATGTTATAGTGTAATGTTTTAAAATTCTACGAAATTGTCGTTTTCATAATCAGCTTCACTTTAAGACTTTAATTAAAATTACTTTAAGACTTTATCTTTAATTTAAAGTAATGCTACACTCCTCGCTAAAGTGTTAAGTTATATTATGAAAACGAACACAACTTTAATTTTAATTTATAAATCACCGTGGGACAAGTTATACCATATCGCGCTCATTTTAGTTATGTAATGGCCTTGTTAGCCCAATCAGTGCGGTAATGAAATTCTAGTGTGGTAATAATTTTCATTAAAGCACTCAATGAAGGCTAATATATTATTAAAATGAGTACGATGTGGTATACGGTGATATATAAAATTTTGTACGATATTCGTGGGATACTACATTATTAACGCACTATGTTATTACCCTAACTCACCCTGCGGGCTCGTAGGGCAATTTACAATACGTGTGATAATAATGTCCAAACCCCACTTATATCGTAAATAACTATTAAAGTGCTAAAGTGAAGATAAAGTTTATTATGAAAACGGCCTTTCGGCCCTTAGTGCATTACACAGTGTGTTAATAAAAAGCGGGCCATAGGAGTTTAACATGGGAAATCAGTTTTTCCTTGCGCAAAACTTCCCAAATAATTTTAGACAAAAATGATTAAAAATAAGTAAGCTGTAAAATCCAATATGAAAATTTATAAATTGCTCATTTGTAGTAATAGTCATGGAATTAAAACAAAATGATAAAGAAATGCTTATCGTTTAAGCTGCCAGAAATTCTATTTTCATATAAAAATTACAGATAATTACGTACATTCTACACCTACGTCATCAATAGTTATTTATGGTACAAGTGTGTAAGTCATGCAAGGAAAGTGTTAGCCCATGAGGCCATCAGGCCGAGTGGGGTAATTTTCTTAAGTGAATTATGTAATTAACTCAAATGTGTCATATAACATTTTATCCAACCCCTCTTCAAATGGTATAATAGTTATTTATTATATGAGTGTGGAATGTATCATATTAGTCACGAAAGATATAGTTTAGCCACGTAGCCCGCAGGGCTAATTTTCTTTACTGACTAATATACATTCCACACGAGTGTAATACAATGTTTTATCCAACACTTTTTTAAAAACTTCTTAAATCCTTTTTTATGTTTTCATTTATCATTTGACACTGACAAGTCAATTGATGTAGTATTTTAAATTACAAAGTAGCCATTGAAAGGTTGTTATGGTTTTGTTATATTGTTATTGAAAATATTTACTGTAATAATTATTGTCTGTCATTGGGAATTATTTGAAAGATATATACATTAAAATTGGTGAAAATGCGGACCTTCGTTTTAAAACGTATTCACTTAGAAGTACAAGCATCTTTGAATTTAATTCCGAAACAAGTAACCACTAACTCGTTTCACGTTTTCGTTTCATTAGCCGTACATGACTGCTGTCATTGTGTAAAGATAAGTAACCTATTTTAGCATAAATGTTAATATAAATTTAAATAAATAAGTTTCATAATGCTAAATTATTTCGATAATAAAATAATTTTGTAAAATTGCTTTTTATTTATATTAAAAAAAAAACATAAAAAACCAGTAATAATTTCTCAGTGACTTGTAAAATATTCTCTAACTGAGCAACTAATGTTGTACATTAGTTATTTCAAATAACCATAGTGTGTATTATGAGTCGGTGTTGGATAAAATGTATTTAAAAGATTTTCTAATTTGACATTTGGTAAATAAAGTGCGGAGAAGGCCTGGACAGTAACTATAATGTTAAAATATGAATGTTTATCTCATGTTGCTGATTAGCTGACTAGCTACTTATTAACAGCTTTATTTGTTTCAAATCTCCATAGTTATAGCGTTATTATTGGAAGGTGTTGGATACACATATTTTGTTTTTATATTGTACACCTAAATCAATGAACAGATTTTTTTGTAACCTGCAAAATCGAAATTCTGACAATTATAGATATGCATATCTTTGTAATTTTGCTTAAATTTCAAGGCTATCACTACAAATGAGTAATGTTTATAAAATTTCAAATTGAATTTTAAAGGCTACTAAACGTGCAAAATAAAATTGTTATTAAACTTAAATGGGATGTAAACTGATATCTCATGTTAAATGTCTATGGTCCGTTTTTTAATTAAAACCCTGTATATTTTTCTTCCTACTGACAAGTACGCGTTTCCTTTCTTTTTCAGCATCATGAGCAAGTGCAAAAGTACAGCTCAACACTAGAAACACTGCTTTTCACCCAAGATCTTGATCCACACATTCTCGATGTATTCCACCAATTTGTATCGCTTAGATCATAAAATCATGAATTACGAATGTATATTTTATTTTTAAGAGGAAAATATTGCTATACGATAAGACATCTATAATTCAATATAGGTTATAATACAATAAACTGTATTTACATTAATTTTGTGTTTTATTAAATGAATTTGTAATTTATACAATGTATTGATTATACCAAATATTGTGTTGCTTAACAAATATAAATTATATTTAATACTATAAATTACAATAACAAATTTAATTTTATTTATTTTTATATGTTGAACTTTTAAAAATATTGCAGAAAAAATTAAAGGTATAGGGTATTCAGCCATATATATATATATATATATATATATATATATATATATATATATATATATATATATATATATATATATATATATATATATATATATATGCCCAGAAACAGGCTAGAAATTGCAAAAGTCCAAAATGATTTTTATGAAATTGTTGGTTTCCCGAAAGTAATCGGAGCAATTGATGGCACTCGTGCGAATAATTTCACCAGGTGGAGAAGACGCTGAAATTTATAGGAACAGAAAGGGGTATTTTTCTATAAACGTTCAGGCAATATCCGACACAAATTTATTATTTAGAGATATCGTAGCTCGATGGCCTGGATCCACGCACGATTCTACCATTTTTAATGCATCACGGATAAAATTTCGATTTGATGAACGTGAATTTGAAGATGCTATACTTTTAGGAGACAGTGGTTATATGAACAGAAAATACTTACGTGTTCCTTTAGAAACTTCCGTGTCGGCGGACCGGTCGATATCTCTCGATAGCTCTTTAAACGCGCTACAACTTTCATTCGGGTTGTTTTCTTGTATAATGTAGCGTTCTACCAAAATCGCCAAAGAAGCCAAATTTTTCTCCAAAAAAACCCAAAAAATGATCTGTTCAAGAGGATAATGGATACGATATATGTAACCAAACTTCTTTTTTGCACTAGAGCATCAAAGACGTTTTCATTACAATTTATACAAAAAACATATCAGCTCTGTAGGTCCAATAGTTTGCGCACCACTGCGATTTTAATAAGAAAACTCGTGCCAATGAGATATACAACCCGCAATGTACAGTGCATGTGGGGCATTTTCGGGTGGCTACATCTCATAATCGGAAGGGTATGGTCCCACCAACATACAAACCAAACGGTTTTCTCGAATTGATGCAACAATGTTCTCCCTCGCGCAAGGCAACTCGGCGCACGTACTCGACTCTTTAGAAACTTCCGTGTCGGCGGGTCTTTGATAGCCACAGACACGCCTCTGAGCTCTACATCGATAGCTTTTGGAACGCGCTACAACTTTTATCAAGGTAGTTTTCCGGTATAACATAGCGTTCTTGCGAAATCGGCTAAGGAAGCCAAAATTTTCTCCAAAAAACCACAATGTGCTCTGTTCAAGAGGAAAATGGATACGTTATAAGTAACGAAACTTCTTTTTTTGCACTGCAGCATCAAAGGCCTTATCATTACAATTAATATATATATATATATATATATATATATATATATATATATATATATATAAATGCAGCTCTGTAGGTTTGCGTACCACTGCGACTTTAATAAGAAAATACGCGCCAATGGGGTATACAACCCGCAATATACAAAGCCTACGCGGCATTTCCGGATGGCTACACCTTTTAATCGGTAGGGTTTGGTCCCCGATACTTATGAACCAAACGGCTACTGGAACTGACACATCAATGTTCTCTCTCGCACAGGGCGACTCTGTGCACCTACGCCTCCCTTTAGAAACTTCCATGTCGGCAGGCCTCTGATAGCCACAGACACGCCACTAAGCCCGATATCGATAGCTCTTTGAATGCGCTACAACTTTTATTCGGGTTATTTTCCGGTATAACGTAGAGTTCTTACGCAATCGGCCAAGGAAGCCAAAATATTCTCCAAAAAACCACAGTGTGCTAAATTCAACAGAAACATGAATACGTTATATGTAACCAAACTCGTTCTTTTTGCGCGGCAGCATCAAAGACCTTATCATTATAAGTAATATTAAAATAAAATCAGCTCTGTAGACCCAATGGTTTGCACACCACTGATACTTTAAGAAAAACGCGCCAATGAAGTATACAACCCTCAATACACAGAGCCTGTGCAACCTTTCCGGGTGGCTACATTTCTTAATCGGTAGAGTATTGTCCAAGCAACATATAAACTAAACGCCTTGCACCAATTGACATAACAATGGTCTGTCTTGCGCAGGGCGGCTCGGCTCACTTTCGTGTCTCTTTAGAAACTTCCGTGTCGGTGGGTCTATGAAAGTCACAGACACGCCACTAAGCCCTATATCGATAGCTCTTTGAACACGCTACAATTTTTATTCGGGTTATTTTCTAGTATGACGTAGCGTTCTTGCGCAATCGGCCATGGAAGCCAAAATTTTCTTCAAAAAAACACAATGTGCTAAATTCAAGAGGAAAATGTATACGTTATATATAACCAAACATTTTTCTTTTGCACCGCAGCATCAAAGACTTTTCCATTGTTCTTATTATTAGAAAAATTCAACTTTGAAGATCCAATGGTTTGCGCACCACCAATGAGGTATACAACCCGCAATAACTTGTGCCTCCGGGGCATTTCCGGGTGGCTACATATGTAAATCTCGGTAGGGTATAGTCTCAGTAACATATGACCCAAACGCCTTGCTTGCATCACAAAATGCAGAGTGGAGGCAAAATTTCGCCCTTAACAACCGGACTATATTAATGAAAAGGGAAAAAAGTCGGATATTTTTTAGGGTAAAATTAAATATTCATTCTATTTAAAGTTTGTTATATCTTGAAGTTTTACAAAAAATATAAACAGTAATAGTCATTTGAAACTGGGAACTTGGAAATTATTTTAGAAAGATAAAATCGACCTAAATCAGTATTTCGTGAGCTATCATTTTTTTTTTTTTGGAATGATCATTAAAGTTGTCCCGTAATACGTAGCACTTGCAGTTTTCGAGATATCCATAGAGATCCGATGTGTACATAGGTATGACTTATAATTTATTCATTTAGATATTTTTATTTTTACCTTAATTGTTCTATTCAGTAGCGGCTTTTGACTATATCAGAGACGTAACTAGGATTATTTTCTGGGTGGGCCAATGAAAAATCTGAGTGGGCCATACTTATAAGAACTATTACAATAAAAATAAATTACATATCACTATAATATATGGATTATAGATAGAAGCATAGAAACGGTAAAACAAAATAAACAAAACATTATAAATACTTCTAAGTACATAATAACAAAATTTGAAAACAGAAATGGCACTGAAAATTCGAATTCTTAATGCAATGACTACTAATTTAAAGTTCCCGGATAATTTAATTCATAAACTAATTTTAAATGTGCGTTACAAAAATTATCATCTTTACTATTTGGCGTATTAATATGAAGACATTTTCTCATTGAATTACGGTGCTCTGTGCTTATTTCAAGTTTGTAAAATCTGGAATCAGTTTCCAGGAATCATTGTGCAAAATGCATCGCCCATATAAATAAATGCATACTTTAATTCAACAATTCAAAAATATCAAACTAATCTTTACTAAAGTGACGTAATCGATTTTCAAATTTCGGTTTTAGATACGAGCCTCTCGTCATAAGTTCGTCCTTGCCTAGAGCAAAAAAAATTTTTTTTTAATTAATTTCATTTTATTTCAATGTTGATAAATAATGTAATAAGGAATTATCAATTTACTATATTTTTGTGAATTCATCAGAAATAGTTGGTATAATATCTATTATCTATTAATCCAGATACTTTTCTTATATACTATATTACAAATATCTCTGGCGTGTCCAGTATAGTATCATTTGTTATATTAATTAGCTACATATAAATCAACATTCACCTCAATTCTGTAAGAGAGATGGCTAGCAACATTGTTGAAAATTTTAATCAATTTCAACCCATCTTATATTTGGCAGTAGACTCACATACAACCCAAAATGTTTATTATTTTAAATTTTTTGGGTGGGCCAGCAGGTGAGCCAACACATCAATGAGGTGGGCCGTGGACCACCCAGGCCCCCCCTTAGTTACGTCCCTGGACTATATACAGGTAGGGGCTGTATTTACATAAAAAATATTCACAAACTAAAAGTCATTTTGATTAAAAAAATAAACTATCATTATATTATGAAAAATATACATATGATGTTTTCAAAGTAAAATAAAGAAAGAAAACAAAATCATTATTATTTTACCATAGAGTGAGTAAAAACTTGGAATTTTACAACGGATGCTACTAGGATGTATTCTAATCGGCGATCTGGATAGTTATTGAGAAGTACAGCACTCTCTTTTTGACTTCGCCTCGTCGCTCCTCACACCGCACAGCACCCGCAAGACAATGCCCCTTCACACCGCAATACCCCTCTAAGCACTAATGTCCACAGTTCAACTGTGGCACAGCACACGGCTATATATGTCAACTCTTAAGTTTCATGCACACGTTTACGCATCCATGTAATGCAAAAAGCATATAAATATTAAGATATTTTTAAAGAAATTGTAGGTGCACACAGTATAAATGAACGTTTGTAATCTTTTTGAAAGTTTCTTGAATAATAATATTAATAATGTTGTTATAAATAAATTATTACTAGGAGCTGCAGCTCCACAGCTCCTACCACGGGCCGCCACTGGTTCTATTCATCCTTGATAGATTCTCAGCCACAAGTATTTATAAACGGTTTTCTTGTTTACGAGACCGAGACAGTAGTGATTTTTATTCATGATGTTACATCTAAGTTGTATATTTTATTCGTATAGCTCGTTTATTAATTTATATATCTATAGTTTTGTGGCAGAAAATTATATTTTTTTATGATAATTATAATTAAAAAGATAAAGGACAGTGTTAACATTTTTAATAATTTATTATTATTAAGTTTTGTTTCATATTTCAAAATACTCTTTTATCTCTTATATTCGTACTGCTGTTGGTTTAAACCAATCTGTTGTGGTCTGCGGGATTGGGAATACCAAATAGCTGTGTTTTGCTAATGGACTCTTATTTATGTTATGTTTTTAAATTTTATCTTTCCACGTTTAAATAGGTACCTACATAAATGAGGAGGAAAGTATAATTTTTTGAACCAACAAGTTTCACAGATTTAACATGAATAACTAACAAAAATATTTTTTTTGCCAATTGAAAGTAAGAGTGCAATTTTCTTGACAGCTAACAGTCTGTTAAATCTTACTTTTACTGATTAGGCAGTAATTTTTTTACTACCTATTATTGCTATTTACATAGTAGTAACCGCTCAACAAACGCATAACAACCGTTCAACAAACGTATAGCAATATAATTTAATGGCGATAACTTTCAAAATAATCACTAAAATAATATTAATTCCAAAATCAGAAAAAAATAATGTGTTCAAAAGGGCACTAAACTCAGATTTACAGCTTCGGCTGCCTCTGCTGTAAATCTGGTATTTTAGTGCCTAGTTAAACAAAGAATTATTTCTTAAAATTTATAAATGATGAGAATAACACGTATCCAAAATAGTGAAGAAAATTTATTAATATTTTTATTTTGTCGTGAATAACTTCTACGTATATATATACGTGAAGTATGATTTAAAAAAAATTATTCCACACAATCGTTTAATTCGTGTGTAGTTATGTATACAATAAAAAATAGGTTACAACACATCAAATCACCAAACCACTTATTATCCTGCCCCTCACCTCACCGCTACGAACAAGCTACTACAAACCAGTGTCTCGCGAAAAATAGCTTGATATAGTTGATTTTAGTTTATATTTGGTTCGTGTTTGTAAGATTATCTTTTCAAGTTATAAATTTAAAGGGCATAAATGGTGACAAAATGGTGTTAATTTTTTTAATAATATTTTATTTCCTAAATATTACATTGTCTCGTAAGTATTATTAGAGTACAGTCTGTTTCAATAAGCTCGCTTACTATTGGTAACATTTACCTTCAATCACACTTAGGTAAGGTGTCTTGCGTTAAAAAATTCGATGGTGATGGTAATAAATTTTCATAGAGTTAATCGTCGTAAATAAATCACATTTAAAAATAATTTAACATTCAAATGTAAAATAATAAATAGTAACTAATGTAAAATATTGTTGCCACAAGACGAGACGAGACGAGACTTGAGGTCGGTCTTGTCTTGGTCTTGACTAAGTCTCGACTACCTTGGTCTTGTCTTGGTCTTGTCTAGACGAGACTTGCAGTCAGTTTCGTCTTGTCTCCAGTCTCGACAAGACTCTCGACTCTGCGTCAATCAACAAATTGTTTATAATTTTATATAATAGTGCATGGAAATCTAAGAAAATCAGTACAATCATGTTTAAAAAATTCTAATAAATATTTGAGATATTAATTTTTAAAGTCTTCTAGGATCGTTGTCTACTTAATCTCTTCAAACAATTAATATGAAAATTTGTGTACATAGTGAGTTATAGTATTTATTTACCTTTACGTATTTTAAGTAGGTGAAATACCTAGATATTGTTTTTCAATTTTACAGTTAATATCTGTATTCCATAATTTAATATATCGTTTTACAAACTTACTTGCTTATTATGGGTTTCAGCATTCCCAAATCCGAAATTATTTCTTATTTTTTATTTAATTCTGCAAGTGTACACTTTTAGTGTCACTGGTCAACATGAAATATGTATTAAAAATAATTACGAATTTATTTTCTATTCAACGTCAGGTACGTTATTAGATAATTCATTATTTTAATACAAATTCCATGTCGGCAGTGGCGCACTAAAAGAACACTGCAAGAATTGAATACATAATAAGAAATAATTTTCCAAATTTTGGAAAAATTCTTTTCGATTGAGAATCAGCACATCGAAATGTGTATATCCTCAGAAAAAAATTTAAGAGGTAATCTTAATACTAGGGTTTTCGGATAATTAAAAAGAAAGTCACATTTATTTTTATTGGGGCCGTAGCCAGATTTGTCAGGGAACTTTTCCCGACTGGTCGACTAGCGTCTTTAATAATAACGGTGTGGGTGCTCTAATCCACTGTAATATATTGTATATATTATTATTGTTGTTATTAGTGTAAATAGTTAGTTGTAAATAAAATGCGTGTCGCTGTCCTTATTTTCCCTTTCCCAACATTTCTTTTCATTGTCAAAGTCACGTATATTTTTTATACAACATCCCTTGCAGTGACCTTGGTAATCTCAGGCTCCAAAAAATCCGCTTTCTCTTAAGTTTTCTAAGAACTCGTACATCCCTACAATGTGTTTCCTCCAGGTCTCTACAAGTCAGTTCATCTCTCCGATTTAACTATTTAATTATTTATTCTATTATATACTAAAATCTATGCAATTAATGCTCATTTATTTCTTTACGTATAGATCATAAATAGGAGTATTATGCTTATTTTGCAATATTTACTATTTAAGCCAAGTTTCAAACCCAGTTTGTGTATTTCTAATAAAGTATCCAAATTTTTATATTCACATAAACTAATGTTTCAGGAACACAACGAAAATACACAATTATAAATTTTTAAAAATTCATGTCTCTCTTCTTTTTACTAATTCTCAAACAATATTTATAGCGTTACTCTTGAGTTGTGAAGCACTTTTAGTAAATATATTCCAAAAAATACCTACAAACTGAAGTCGAGAGTCTTGTCGAGACTTCAAGACTTTCTCGACAAGACTCGATACTGGTCTCGTCTCGACTTTTCAGTCGAGACTAAAATTATGGTCTTGTCTCGACAAGACCAAGACGAGACGAGACAAGACCAGGACTGGTTTTGGTCTTGCGGCAACACTAATGTAAAACTATGTTTAGTGAAAAAATTTTTTTTTTAGATGAGACACGTGTAACTGGAAAGATTGACTTTTCAGTAGACTACTTGTTCAATTATTCTCCTTTGGACCCTGTATTAGGTATACAGTGATAGAAATCGGATTTTCAGAACCCCGCAAGTAGCCCATCCTAAAAATTATAATTCTTTCGTATTCCTATTCTTTCCATTCATATGAAGAGTTGATTAGATTTTGACTATGATAGGTCAACCGGAAGTAGTGTTACCATATGTAAAATTGAAAAGTGCTGACAAAAAGCCTGATTTCCTTTGAAAAGTACGGACATTTTCATCACAAGTGCTACGTGCATGAAAGCCGTATCTACATTGTTAACGGTGTGCATGTCAAAAAGAAGATTATTGATTATGTATGAACGATGTACCTATCAAAGATTATTTTTAGTTTAAGTTAATAATGTATCAAAGAGAGTAATACAGATAAATAATTTTTTATGAGTGTGTGTTCGAATTCTTAAAGAAGTTTATATTTCACTCCAATACATTAATAATAAATCTGTTATTCATATTAAAACAAAAGAATATAGACTTATTATATATCGTTGAAAAGCTTATAAAATAAGCAAAAAAATGAGACTATTTTTACCTCCCGCTACCCTTGGTAAGGGAGGTATAGGGATCGTGCTAAAAATCGCATATCGAGATTTTGGTAAATGACCACGTTTTAAGGTCCCTAGAATCCAATTTTAACATTTTCATGATGACGTCTGTGTGTATGTGTGTGTGGATCCTCCACTCTAACTCAAATACTATAATCCAGAAAATTTTGAATCCTTGTATTTCGAACTTTTTCTGTAATGGAAAGAGTCTATTAGATTTTGGTGAAAATCGGATAACCGGAAATGCCACTTTACTAGAAGTTCAAAATAGTTTTTCATCGAAAAATACCTTTAAATGTTATGTTTTCGAAATTAATGTTGTTATAAAAATTAAAGACTATTAAATTTTCTATAGATTTACATTAATACTTTTCTATATATTTTATGGATAAATTTATAATTTCTTTAATTGTGTCAGCTCTTATTTATTTTAAAAAACATTTATTGACATATTGACATTTCGTTTATATTTATTTAATATAATTTAGACATATTTATATATTTATTTATAATTATACCTACGTTAAGGAAGATCTGATGATGCTAATGTTGTAGCGAAACTGGTAATCAAAATAAAATAATTGTGAAACTTAAAACCAAGTATTTAAAAATAAATAAAATAAATTTATAAAATTATCTATAATTTAAATCCCAGATCCTACGCTTTAAACAAACAAAACGCAGTTATTCAAATGTATGTAAATGACAGATAAATGTCACTTTCAAAGAACTAATCATTTCAAAATAATATTAGTAACGATTTAAAAAGAAAAAAGTAAATAGAACAATAGAAAAGGAATTCAATACAGTTTCCAGCATAAGTAAATATGTAGGTATTATTTAGATTCATAATAATTAACGATTCACAAAATATTTAAGCTAATCCTAATTTTTGGATTAGTGAATTCTACGGGTGAATTCTATTCCATCCCGGTATTTAAAATTTAATCTTCATTTTATTATAGCTCCGGTGGCACAATGGTTAGAGCAACGCCTCATGTCATGAGTGCCCTCGGGGCTCTGTGTTCCAATCCCACTAAGGCATGGATGTGTGTGAATGTAAACCCACTCTGTAATTGGGATATAATCCTGTTGAGGGTTTTTAAAAAAGTTAGTTGCTTGGATTAGATTAGACAATATTTTAAGAAATAAACTGTCAAAATTAGAGTAAAATTCGCTAATCCAAATATAAGTATTAACTTAATCTTTTTTGTGACTCGGGCTGTAAATGGCGGGTGGTATTGTGTTGGCCACACCAGATTTTTGGCATAGGTTCCCATTTAAAATATCATAAGTTTGTGTTTATCTAGAGACTTAATAAATTTGTTAGAACAATTTTTCTGTATCATAATAAATAAGATATGAGATATTTTCGAAATGAGCGAAAAACGAGTTTTTGCCCGTAGCTCAGAAACAAAAGAAGATAGAAAATTCCTGGAGTGACTTAAACTTTTCTCGAAAAGTTGACCTGAAGTATGCAAACGGTTTTGCTCTATCGTTAATATTAGCAGAGATATCTCAAAAAAACATCGAAAGTGAGACATCCTATCTATTTGAAGATGGTTTGAATAAATCGAAATCGATCAGATTATTTATTTTTGTTTTATTTATTTAATTATTTATATATTGTGGTATATCATCAAGAAGAAACATTTTAATATTATAATATAAATTTTAAATTCTTTATCATTCTTTATTTCAATAAAAAATGTAAGCCTATAGCTCGTCCAGTAATCATTTGAACAAATGACTTTTAAATCCTACGTACCAGCACTAATAGTTGCTACTGTAAAAATAAAATTATAGCCTTTTTTCAGTGCACATTACATATATATGAAAGTTGAAAATTGCTTGAAGCTATTCAAATAGGGCAAAGGACCGTAGTTGGACAATAAAACTCATATCTAAGATGTTAAAGCAAGCATAACATTTTGAATAAGAATTTTACTGTTCAACTACGGTCCTTTTCCCTATTTGAATGGTTTCAAGCAATTTTCAACTTTCATAGACATGTAATCTGCATTGAAAGGAGGCTATATTTGCGTGAAACGCAAAAATTTTCACAGTAGCAACGATTAGTGTTGGTACGTAGGATTTAAAGGTCATTTGTTCAAATGATTGCTGGACGAGCTATACCTATAAATGATTTTTATTTCTAGATAAAACATGTACCACTCCTAATGGTGAACAAGCACTTTGTATTTCCGTTACCAAATGTCAGGTCTTCATTGATGTATTGGAAGCTGGTCCGCCGCCTCCATCAGTGGTATATTTCATGCGTAAATCAAGTTGTGGATTTAGTGACAGTGACAAGAGGCCATTGGTTTGTTGCGGAAGTGTCAGCCACTTTCAGGAAATCACTACACAGACCGCAGACTTCAGTAAACACAGGAACTTCCACCTTCTCCCGAAAAAGTGTGGGATACAGGACATGGATGAGAAGTTTCAGGGGGGAGTCGAAACCCAGTTAAATGAATTTCCCTGGATGGCCCTAATAGAGTATAGAGCCAATAAAAATGACAGTAAACGCTTCTCCTGTAGTGCGGCACTGATTAGTCATCAACATCTCCTAACAGCTGCACATTGTGTAGAAGGGAAAATCTTGACCTCCATTGGAATACCGTAATTATTATTTATTAACTACTAATTATGAAAGATGTTTTCGTAAATTCAGTCTGATTTCTCGGATATGATTCGATGTATTTGTCAATTAAATTGATTGAAATCGATTCGTTCGTAAAATTACTTAGATTAACCGCAAATGAGCGATCCGGTCAAATTCTTCGATTCTAAATTCTGCGTGTGCGTGCATGTTTGTTTTTGTGATTGTGTGTGTGGGTGTGTTATTATTAGTGACAGGTTACTCAAGGGATAAATTATAGTGATGAAGCTTTTATCTTGTACACAAATTGACATTAATTTGGACATTTACACCTGGAGGCTTTTTTAATTAATCGGAGAATAAAAAAATTCGTAGGACTTTACTTTTCAACTAAAAATGAATTTATTTCCGAGCGGTGTCAAAATTAATAGGAAATTAAGTAAAATACGAATTTGAACTTAAATAAAATATAATTAAAAATATTAAAAAACTGTATAAAAATATTAGAATCAAATAGTATATGCTACAAAATTATTTCAAATGCTACAAAATTATAACTGCCACAAAATTATTACGCAATAATACAATATCAAAAGAAATAGTAAAAATCTAATGTGGCCAACACATGACCCCCCGTCAATTCCATGTTTGAAATAGCAATGAGCTAAGTATCACTTCCAATTGATCGTTTGTAAACAAAGTCTAATTTGTTATTTTAATAAATAGAAAAGTCTGTAATACCAAATTTTGGATTATATTTTATAATGCTTTTCCATGAAAATCTGTTAAGAGCTCCAAATTAAGTATCATATAGGTATAATCAAAATCTAATATTTCAAATTATACACGAGTTTTAAATACCAAATTTCAGAAGTTTTGAATCATGTTTTAATATATTTTTTCAAAAAAATCTGTTTTTAGCTTCCTGTAAAGTAGTTTATCAATTTTAGAAAACATTTAGTATGTCGTTCTCTATAAAAGTCTTAAATACCAAATTTCAAAAGTTTTGGATTGTATCAATTTATTTTTCACGAAAATCTGTTCAGAGCTTCAAATAAAGTATCACTTCCGGTTTATCAATTTTAGCTAAAATCTAATATGTTGCTTCCCTTTATATAAAAGTCTTATACTAAATTGGACAAGTTTTGGAATATATTCTATTATATTTTTCACGAAAATCTTATTAATATCAAAATCTTAAATACCAAATTTGAAAAGTTTTGGAATATATCATAATATATTTTTCACGAAAATCTGTTGCGAGCTTCAAGTAAGGTATCACTTCCGGTTTATCAATTTTAGAAGAAATCTAACATGTAGTTAACATTCATATAGAAATCTTAAATACGAAATTTGAAAAGTTTTGGAATATATCATATATTTTATCACGAAAATCTGTTGAGAGCTTCAAGTAAAGTATCACTCTCGGTTTATCAATTTTAGAAAAAATCAAACATGTCGTTCTCATTAAGGGTGCGGTTAAAAGCCTAACTTATGATAACAACCGTTGTACGCTCTTTGAAGGCGCTAGTAGTCCCTTTCTAGATTTTCCATGGAAATAAATCGTGTATCAAACCTTATTTCCTTTTGGGCGGAGCCAAAATTGAACTTGCTATGCGACATTGAAAACATAACCACAGTATAGAGAATACAAGCAGTAGCGACACTCTTGTCGGAACCTTTGATGTTTCGTTCCAGGCTGCTCGGCGTGCAGGGGGTAATAATGAGGAGCGCGAAATTTGAAGAAAACATAAAAATATATATTCAATAATTGTTATTTAATATCAAATGATAAAGTGTGATTTGGTAAAAATATGTAATAGTGAAATATAACTATGTAAAAAATATATATTTAAAGCCAATAATAATAAATAATTCAATAACCAAGTAATAAATATTATATATCAAATCCAAACGTTATAAATAATTATATATTTATAAAAATACTAGTATTAAAGTAATAATAAACACAAAATATATTTATAAAAAAGTCGTATTAAAGTAATAAATATTTAAATAATAAACAAGCAACAAATATTTATAAAAATACTAATAATAAAGTAATAAATATAAACAATAACCAAGTCAAATATATGTTAGTGATCGTAGCATGGTGATAGCGTGCTAGCTATCTGTTCCAAAGATTATGGGTTCAAACCCGCAGCACACTTTAATTGTTTTTAATTTTTTCAATTTATTTTTGTGTTTTTATTTATTTTAATATTTTTCATTTGTTTTTATTTGTTTCTATTTATTTTAATTTAACAAGAAAAAACAGTAAAACTACAATAAATAGAAACAAATAAAAATAAATAAAAACAAATAAAAAATATTAAAACAAATAAAAACACAAAAAGAAATTGAAAAAATAAAAATTTAAACTACAATAAATAGAAACAAATAAAAATAAATAAAAACAAATAAAAAATATTAAAACAAATAAAAACACAAAAATAAATTGAAAAAATAAAAATTTAAAAAGAATTAAAGAAGTGTGCTGGGGGTTTGAACCCTCGTTTGAACCCACAATCTATGGAACAGAAAGCTAGCAAGCTACCATTATGCTACGATTACTTTCATGCTAAGATTTCTTTTATAAGAAATAATAATTATCATATTAAAATAGCCATAACATTCTTATTTTACTTAATTATTTTTAACTAATTTTAAACAATTTGTTATTAATATGATGCAATAAGTATTCCCAAACATGTGTATAAAGTTTTACTGCAATACGTTTTAATGGGAGGCAAATATTCAAATTATTCTTATTTCCCATGTTAAATGCCTGTAACGGATTTCGAGCGCCACCCGGTATAGAATAAACACTTCCAAGACCTGTGCTTAATATTAAATTATTTTTTTTTTATAAAATTATAACAAATACATGATAATTATTACAAATGCAATGAATAGGCACGTAATATATTATTTGAATCTGATTCAAAGTCCCGCTCCTCAATATTTCCCCCTTCAACCCGAGCAGGTTGGAACGAAAATCAGCGAAGTGTCGCTACTGCATATTCTCTATACTGTGACATAACTAACATCCCTCGTTCGTAGCGTAAGATTTTACCTCTGACTAGGATTTTACTGGTTTGAGATAGTGAGATGCGGCTTTTGCCTTCCAATATCTGCATTTTATAATCCTAAGCCTAGTAATACGGTATAGTATAATATGAAATGGGAAAACATTGGTATCATTAGTCGCAGATTACAGTTAAACGAGAAAAACGAATTATGCAGATAAAAGAATTGTTTGTCCGGCAAGTATAATATATAACTCTTGTGTTTTCCCTTTCAATTTCTTACCTCAATAATAACCGACAGATTATAAATTTCCAATGTTTGTAAAGCTGTTCTTTGGAATATGCCGTCCTTATTAAACTTATTTAGATAAATATATTTCAAATAAATTGCAATAATGTAAATAATATGCTTACATTTTATAAAAAGTAGGTACTATATTTATATCAACAACAATACATTTTACTATATGGGGAACTAAAAATGATACTATTTTATTCGGTTTATCAGAGTTATTTGCCTATGTACCAAAATAACTATACGATGAGACGTTGATAATATATATTATGCATGAAGAATAATAATATACTTACAATTTATAAAAATGATACTATATTTATATCAAAAACAATATATTTCTCTATATGGGGAACTAAAAATGATAATAATTCATTCGGTTTATCAGATTTATGGGCCGATGTACCAAAATAACTATACATCTGTTGATAATATTTATTATGCATGAAGAATAATAATATACTTAAAATTTATAAAAATTATTATATTTATATCAACAACAATATGTAGAATGAATTTGATGGGAAAACATTGGTGTCATCAGTCGCTGATTACAGGTAAACGAGAAAACCGAATTATGCAGGTAAAAGAATTGTTTGTCCGGCAAGGGACCCTCGTGTTTTCCCTTTCGATTTCTTACCTCAATAATAACCGACAAATTATAAATTTCCAATGTTTGTAAAGCTGTTCTTTGGAATATGCCGTTCTTATTAATCAAATAAAATAGCAATAATGTAAATAATATACTTACAATTTATAAAAAGTATTATATTTATGTCAACAACAATACATTTTCCTATTTGGGGAACTAAAAATGATACTTTTTCATTCGGTTTATCAAAGTTATGGGCCCATGTACCAAAATAACTAAACGATGAGCGGTTGATAATATTTATTATACATGAAAAATAATAGTTTACTTACAATTTATAAAAAGAGTACCATATTTATATCAACAACAATATATATTCCTATACGGGTAACTAAAAATGATAATAATTCATTCGGTTTATCAGATTTGGGTCGATGTACCAAAATAACTATACATGAGTTGTTTATAATATTTATTATGCATGAAAAATAATAACATACTTATAATTTATAAAAATTATTATATTTATATCAACAACAATATATTTGATATACCGGGTCTCTACCTTTTTTGTGGACCATAGGAAATACAATGGTAAAATTTTCATATTGCTCTAAATTCTGCCCAATTAATTTTAGACCAAAGTGTAAAAAAAAGGTCAGAATTAAAAACTGCATCTAAAAAGTCCAAAATTATGTTTGCATGCGTTTCGTTTAAAAATAAAAATCTTTTATACCAAATATAAAAAGGTTTGGAATATATCATAATATATTTTTTTACGAAAATCTGTTGAGAACTTCAAGGAAAGTATCATTTCCTGATTATCAATTTTAGCCAAAATTTAATATGTTATTCTTCTTTTTATAAAAGTCTTAAATACTAAATTTGACAAGTTTTGGATTATATCATAATATATTTCTCACGAAAATCTGTTCAGAGCTTTAAGTAAAGTGTCACTTATGGTTTATTAATTTTAGCCAAAATCTAATATGTTGTTCCACTTGTTATAGAAGTTTCAAATACTAAAATTTAAAAGTTTTGGATTATATTTTAATATAGTTTTTCATTAAAAACTGTTATGGGCTTCAAGTAAACAGTCACTTCCGGTTGTTCAATTTTACCCAAGATCTAATCAACTGTACGTATGAATGCAGAAAGCTTAAATACGGAAAATAGAAATATTTGGAAGTTTGTTGTAAGAGTTATCGTGGACGAAAAAATCGTCACACACACACACACACACACACACACACATACACCCACACAAGTAGTGGGTAAGACAGCTCTGGCACATCCGATCAAAGGTCGCATCGGCGCCAGACTTGATAAGGTGTTATCAGTAAACATTGATAAGGTGTTATCAGTAAACATTGATAAGGTGTTATCAGTAAACATGGATAAGGTGTTATCGAGGTTAAACAGGTTGTTTATTAAATAAGATTATCAATGTATAATAAATAAGATAAAGTGTTTGTGTTTGAAATGATTAGATGTTTTTGTTTCCCAAAGTTTAACTAGTTTGGAAAAGGTCATTGCGTTGAAGATTGGTAAGTGGAAATAATAATATTATCCGTGTTTAATGAGTAATTAGATAAAGTAGTGTTATCTGTAATATTTTCAAAATATGTTTGTGTGGTTGTAATATCTGTGTTCTGTGTTCGTCATCTGTTTTCAACATAGCAAAATTAGATAAGGGGAGATTTCAATTATTTTTAGAAAAAATGTTATCAATTATATGATCATTTGTACTTGTGAAATATATTAATTTCATAGTCGACATCAGTTTGTGAATCCTCGATATATAATTTATCTAATATGAATAATTTATTTATTATTAATAATTTAAAATTTGTTTATAGAGAATAGTAATAACTTTATTATTCATATTTGGTTTAGAAATGGATTTTAACAAGTTAAATGATATAGGCTCTTTGAAGAATATAAATTTTGTATGAAAATAACCAACATGGAAATTAATACCGATTACAAATTGTTTAATATTAAAGACAGATAATAATTACTTTATTTAATGCATGAATTTTATTTATTATTAATAATTTTAAATTTGTTTAAAGGGAATAGTAATAACTTTATTATTCATATTTGGTTTAGAAATGGATTTCAAGTTAAATGAAATAGGTTCTTTGAAGAAAATAACCAGCATGGAAATTAATACGATTACAAATTATTTAATATTAAAGAAAGATAATAATTTACCTGTCCGGTTATTTTGATCGATTTAATCAAATAAACTCGCTAGCACAGAAAACAATTGTCCCGAATGGACTAGAACTATACTGAGGGAATTTGGCTTGTAATTAGATAAGACATGTTTGTAAGATCAAAGCTCAAATTTTGATAAAAGTGATGATTCATCGTCGACATCAGTTTGTGAATCCTCGATATATAATTTATTTAATGCGTGAATTTTATCTACTATTAATAATTTATTTATTATTAATAATTTAAAATTTGTTTATAGAGAATAGTAATAACTTTATTATTCATATTTGGTTTAGAAATGGATTTCAACAAGTTAAATGAAATAGGCTCTTTGAAGAATATAAATTTTGTATGTAAATAACCAACATGGAAATTAATACCGATTACAAATTGTTTAATATTAAAGAAAGATAATAATTACTTTGACATAGATATAATTTCTATGAAGAAAACAATCTTCTAATCTCTTATTTTAAAAAGAAACGTTTCCACTGAAATTTGAGCTTAGATCTTACAAACATGTCATCTAATTCCAAGCCTAATTCCCTCAGTATAGTTCCAGTCAATTCGGGACAATTGTTTTCTGTGCTAGCGAGTTTATTTGATTAAATCGATCAAAATAACCGGACAGGTAAATTATTATCTTTCTTTAATATTAAATAATTTGTAATCGTTATTAATTTCCATGTTGGTTATTTTCATACAAAATTTATATTCTTCAAAGAACCTATTTCATTTAACTTGAAATCCATTTCTAAACCAAATATGAATAATAAAATTATTACTATTCTCTATAAACAAATTTTAAATTATTAATAATAAATAAATAATTAATAGTAGATAAAATTCACGCATTAAATAAATTATATATCGAGGATTCACAAACTGATGTCGACGATGAAATTAATATATTTCACACGCATAAATGTTCATATAATTGATAACATTTTTCTTATTTATATTTTTTTGTTTAGAAAGGGATTTCAACAAGCTGAACGAAATTGGCTGTTTGCAGAATATAAAACCATGTATGAAAATTATAGATATGGAGATGAATAAGGCGTACAAATTAGCGAATATCAAAGCTGTCAAGACTAGGTTTTGTGTTTGTAATGATTAGATGTTTTTGTTTTCTAAATTTTAGCTAGATTGGGAAAGGTCATTGCGTTGAAGATTGGTAAGTGGAAATAATAATATTATCAGTATTTAATGAGTAATTAGATAAAGTAGTGAATATTTTCAAAATATGTTTGTGTGGTTGTAATATCTGTGTTCTGTGTTCGTCATCTGTTTTCAAACTAGGAAAATTAGATAACGGGAGAATTTAATTATTTTTAGAATATTGTTATCAATTACATGAACATTTGTAAGTATGAATATTAATTTCGTCGTCGACATCAGTGAATCTTCGATATATTATAATTTATTTTATATATTATTAATAATTTAAAATTTGTTTAAAGATAATAGTAAAAATAAATATATCATTTGCTTTGTACGCAGATATCGGTAATGATGATGACATATTTGTCGGGCGTTTACCAGGCGTCACCTCACGAGCACTCATTGCTGGCGTGGAGAGTAATAACTATATTATTCATATTTGGTTTAGAAATGGATTTCAACAAGTTACATGAAATAGGTTCTTTGAAGAAAATAAAACTTTGTGTGAAAATAACCAGCATGGAAATTAATACCGATTACAAATTATTTAATATTAAAGAAAGATAATAATTTACCTGTCCGGTTATTTTGATTGATTTAATCAAATAAACTCGCTAGCACAGAAAACCGTTGTCCCAAATGGAATATCAAGTATACTGACGAAATTAGGCTTGGAATTAGATAAGACATGTTTGTAAGATTAAAGCTCAAATTTCAGTGTGACTTACAACGTAAACTTATATTTCGGAAACTTCCCGAAAAATATTTGTCAGAAATAAATAGATAAAAGTGTTTATGTCTTCTGTGTTCAAAATAGAAATTGGTATGAATCAGAAATTCCAAGGCGATATGATATTATATTATATCCGAAAAAAATATTTTACAGAAAAATTGTTATAAATAACAAAACGGGTATATATAGCTGGAAAATAATAAATTGTTATTCAGTATTGCTCTTACTTGAGTACTAGTTCAGCACGACAATGATGAATTTTGAAGACTGTGAAAAGTTCCTGTTTCTGCATCCCAAGTGGTAAGTTAACTTTAATTTAATCTCCTTCGTTGTTTAAAACATATATTTTTTCTCACAGCCGCCATAATCTGCGGTCCCGGGGTCCATCAACGGAAACGTCTTTGGATATACCCCACCCCGACGTAGATCCAGAACAACCGATGGTGATGGCGTCCGACGTATCCCTGCTCCAGGTCAATCCAGGAGTCGACAACCGATCGCCAAGGAAAAGGCGGAGTGAATCGTCTTCTTCTCAGGCTCTGAAGAAACGTCGGGTCTCCTCGTTGGAGGACATCCTTGCCATTTCATCCTCAGAAGATGACGAACCGGGGTGTCCAGATACAACACCAGAAGCCGACAACGGGTCAACATCACCATCTGAAGCAGGCGTGCCCCAACCATCATCTATGGTATTTGAGGAATTCGCACAAAGATGGACAGAAGACTTCGAGGATGAGACTCAAATTATAGAGCCTGAAATCCTCTTCGAAGATGACTTCGTTGTGGACGATGACCTAGCCGTGTTGACGGGGTCAGCAGATGTGGGGTTCTTCACTCTACCCAATAATCCAAAGCATGAGTGGGGATGTCAACATCTACAGAGTATTGTATATATACATTGATCATCGATAGAACAGGGTGTGTAAGTGTGAGCGCGCATAATGGACTTCCAAGAGAATTTCGAATATTTTTTTCAAATTTGTAATGACATCATCGATTCTTCGCTGAATCAGAATAATGACATTGAAAACCAGGACGAGAATCATCATGAAGATGCTATTCCCAATCACCAGTTTGGAGAAGGCATCAGAAGATATGAAACAGTACAAGACGCCGAACATAATGTGAAACGATTTGGGATAAAAGGAAGACGGCTTACATTTGAACTAACAGATCCACCAGGCCAAGAGAATCCTATAGAATGGTTTCAAGAAAGCATTCAGCAGGTATGGATTATATGTATAACAACGATTTACATATTCATATAACAATAAATCATGCTAGATGTTAATTATTTTAATTTAACAGGTTTTGAATGATGTGCTGAAAGACATGAATCCCGGAGATGTTGTTGGATTCACATTTCACACCCCTCGTTTTGAAAATGGACCTGCCTGGGTGAGTTTTCGCCGCGTGGACCAAATCCACATCGATGTACTGTGGGACGCCATCGACAAAATTCTGCAGAGCAATGCGGAATTTTTTTCTGACGGGCAATTTACCATGGAAGTTACCCAAGTCTGTATGCCCCGAGGTAATGGTAAACCGCTCAAAGGTCACGGTCTCAGCTATGCAGAATTATGTCGACGGAAACACGGTATCATCGAGGTAAATAACACAGATAATCTTTGTCTTCCTCGTGCCCTTGTTATAGCGGAAGCTTTTGCTAAGAAAGACCCCCATTTAAAATGTATACGTAAAGACAACAATATAATTCAGTGGGAGAGAGTACGGGCTTTATTAAATACAACCGGGGTCAAAATTAATGAAAATGGGGCTGGTATACCCGAACTGACAGAATTTCAACGGTATTATAATCAATACAATATATGTGTGTATGAATATAATACACGTGGTGAAGTGATTTTTGAGGGTGCAAGAGGTCAAAATTTTCAGAGATTAAATCTCTTGCACTATCAAAATCATTATTCGGTCATAAAGAGCTTAACAGCTGCATTTTGAGCCAAATATTTTTGCGAGCAGTGTCATATCCCGTATAATAATGCACTCGGCCATACTTGCGAAAATATTTGCATGTTTTGTAAAACATCTCCCGCTTGTAATTATACACGACAACTATTATCATGTGACGACTGCAACAGAAAATTTAGAGGACAAGACTGTTATAACAATCATAAACCGGCAGTATGTAATTTATTAAAAACATGTAAAAAATGTTTGAAGACGTTTAATTTTCAAAAAAACAAGAACCACGTATGTGGTGAAATATACTGCAGGCTTTGTGATTGTTACCAAAAACCCGGACACGAATGTTATATTCAACCAGACAAAACAGCCATGAAAGACAAGAACTTATTTATTTATTACGACTTTGAGACGCGACAAGAAAAAATTGTAAATGGACATAACGAACATGAAGTAAATTTGTGTGTGACTCAACAATCTTGCTCTACTTGTTGTAATATAGACGATTTAAAAATTTTATGCAATGCATGTGGTGTTCGGCAGCAAATATTTAGGAACGACCCGGTTAAAAATTTTATTTTGTATGTTTTGGCTCCACGGACTTCATTTTCTTCAGTGACATGCATTGCTCATAATGCGAAATCTTTTGATGCGCAATTTATTTTGAAATACCTTGTCGAAATTATGAATTTAACGCCTAAATTAATATTGAATGGAAATAAAATTTTGTTAATTGAAATTAATAAAAACATTCGATTTATTGATTCGATAAATTATTTATCGATGTCTTTATCTGCTTTACCCAAAGCAATGGGTTTATCAGCTTCAATTAAAAAAGGTTATTTCCCCCATTTGTTTAATACTTTGGATAATGTAGATTATGTAGGACCTCTACCTAGACCTAAATATTATGGTGTGGACTCTATGAATTCTTCTGCGCGACAAAATTTTCTGGATTGGTACGATGAACAGTTACAAAACAACGCAATTTTTGACATGAAAAAAGAATTAGTGGAGTATTGCGTGTCGGACGTTGATATTTTGCGTCGCGCTTGTACGAAATTTCGACAAACTTTCATTAATGATTGCAAAGTTTGTCCATTTTCGGAGTCCGTAACTATTGCTTCAGCTTGTAACAAAGCGTTCCGTCGCTTATTTTTAAAACCAAATATGGTTGGTATTATTCCACTCAACGGTTATAGATTGAAAGATAACCAATCTAAAATTGCATTGCAGTGGTTAATAATGCAAGAAAATGAGCGAGGGATACGTATACAACATGCGGGGCATGGTTCGGAAGCGGTAATTGGCACTAATTTAAAAGTTGATGGCTTTTACGCACAGGACAAATTAGTATTTGAATTTTTTGGTTGTTTTTGGCATGGATGTAAATCTTGTTATAGATCTAACCGCGATAAATCAATTTATAGTAGTACAAAAGAAACAATGGAATTTCGGCTTCAAAATACATTAGGTAAATTAGAAAAAATTCAAAATTTGGGTTATAGAGTAATTAGTATATGGGAATGTGAATTTAGAAATTATTTAAAACAAAACAAATTATTAGAAAAAGAATTGAAAAGCCATCAGCTTTTAAACAATTTACCGTTACAAGCTCGCGACGCTTTGTATGGAGGTCGGACAGGCAATACACATTTATATAAAAAAGTTAATAACGATCATGACAGAATAAAATATGTCGACGTATGCTCGCTATACCCGTACATATGTAAATATGGTAAATTTCCCATCGGTCATCCAGAAATTTTTGTTGGCTCAGAATGTGATGCATTATGTCCTAACAATAATATAGATCAGGTAGAAGGTTTAATAAAATGCACTGTTTTACCTCCTACTACTCTACATCATCCGGTATTACCGTTAAAAGCTCACGGTAAGCTTATGTTCGTTTTATGTCGGGTATGTTGCGACAAGCTAGAGCAAAGCGACTGTACTCATAACGATGACGAGAGACAATTTTCCGGGACATGGGTGGTCGACGAAGTAAAAGTGGCCGTAAAATATAATTATAAAATAATTAAAGTGCACGAGGTTTGGCAATATAAGATGACACAATACAACAAAATTTCAAAAACGGGGGGTTTGTTTGTGGAGTATATCAACAACTTCTTAAAAATCAAGCAAGAAGCGTCGGGTTTTCCCGAAGAATGTACCACGGATGAGTCCAAAGATAAATTCTTAAGAGAATTCCAAGAAAAGGAAGGAATTCAGCTTGATGCAAATTTGATGGAAAAGAATCCTGGAAAACGGGCCGTTGCGAAAATTTTGCTGAATTCTTTATGGGGTAAGATAACAATGAAATATGTTTATCAGAATATTTAATTAATTTGTTTGTATGTTAACAGGTAAATTTGCACAAGCTGAAAACCGCCCACGTACAACAACTGTGTCATCGGCTGGAGAACTCTATGAGTTGCTGGCCAACCCAGCCGTCATCGTCAATAGGATTATTCCGGCAGGTGACAAGATGGTGTACGTGAATTGGAAATATCAAGACGAATCCGTGGAACAACTTCCAACCGTGAATGTGGTGATCGCGGCATATACAACTGCCCAAGCCCGCCTCGAACTTTTTAATTATTTGCACCGGTTAGATGATAGAGTTCTTTATTACGATACAGACTCTATTATTTACTATCATTCTCCAGGACAATATGAACCAAGTACAGGTAATTTTTTGGGTGATCTAACCGACGAATTAGCTTGTTTCGGTCCCGGAACGTTTATAAGGGAATTTGTTTGTGGAGGTCCAAAAAATTATGCGTATAAAACATATTGCCCTGAGAATGATAGTAGTAATGAAGTTTGTAAAGTTAAAGGGTTCACATTAAATTATAAAAATTCAAAAAAAAATTAATTTTAATTGTATAAAGGACTTAGTATTAGGAAATAGTAATAGAAAACCAGTGATTAGTAGTAATAATATAAAGTGTACTTTAGATCATAGCGTAATAACAAAAAAAGAAATTTTCCATTAATTTTATGAAACGTAGGTTAGTTGATAATTTTAGTTCTGTACCCTATGGTACAAAACGAATTAGATTAGATGATAATTAGATTTAGCTGTAATTATATTATTTATTTTTTTATTTATTTATTTATTTATTATTAATCACTCAACAGGAACGAACTTGTTTAAGAAATAAAACTATTATACTTATTTAAACAAAAACTATTCTTTTATTAACCTAAAAATATACAAATGTTAAAAACTATTATTAAAATAATAATTTGACATATATCTTACAAAGCTATCGTTTTCATATTTATTACATTTATTAAATAATGATATAAAATTATTGTGGCTATAATTATTAATTCTAAATAACAAATATACTAAACAGTAATGGCCACAAACACTTGTGGAATAATCTTGTAAAACAACAGAATTATAGGTCCATGTTTTCGTGTTGCGTTTTATAAATTCTTCATGATTCTTGACCAAGGGTGCTCTTCCGAAACTATCAAAATACATTCCATGACCGTAACGATCAATAAAAATAGCGACCCAATGATATCCAGGTTTGGTGTCAGGGTCCGTGTTGACAAAAGTACTCTCGCCTCGTCGTGCATCAGTAAAAATAATGACGTCGTTTTGTCGAAATTTCGTACAAGCGCGACGCAAAATATCAACGTCCGACACGCAATACTCCACTAATTCTTTTTTCATGTCAAAAATTGCGTTGTTTTGTAACTGTTCATCGTACCAATCCAGAAAATTTTGTCGCGCAGAAGAATTCATAGAGTCCACACCATAATATTTAGGTCTAGGTAGAGGTCCTACATAATCAACATTATCCAAAGTATTAAACAAATGGGGGAAATAACCTTTTTTAATTGAAGCTGATAAACCCATTGCTTTGGGTAAAGCAGATAAAGACATCGATAAATAATTTATCGAATCAATAAATCGAATGTTTTTATTAACTTCAATTAACAAAATTTTATTTCCATTCAATATTAATTTAGGCGTTAAATTCATAATTTCGACAAGGTATTTCAAAATAAATTGCGCATCAAAAGATTTCGCATTATGAGCAATGCATGTCACTGAAGAAAATGAAGTCCGTGGAGCCAAAACATACAAAATAAAAATTTTAACCGGGTCGTTCCTAAATATTTGCTGCCGAACACCACATGCATTGCATAAAATTTTTAAATCGTCTATATTACAACAAGTAGAGCAAGATTGTTGAGTCACACACAAATTTACTTCATGTTCGTTATGTCCATTTACAATTTTTTCTTGTCGCGTCTCAAAGTCGTAATAAATAAATAAGTTCTTGTCTTTCATGGCTGTTTTGTCTGGTTGAATATAACATTCGTGTCCGGGTTTTTGGTAACAATCACAAAGCCTGCAGTATATTTCACCACATACGTGGTTCTTGTTTTTTTTGAAAATTAAACGTCTTCAAACATTTTTTACATGTTTTTAATAAATTACATACTGCCGGTTTATGATTGTTATAACAGTCTTGTCCTCTAAATTTTCTGTTGCAGTCGTCACATGATAATAGTTGTCGTGTATAATTACAAGCGGGAGATGTTTTACAAAACATGCAAATATTTTCGCAAGTATGGCCGAGTGCATTATTATACGGGATATGACACTGCTCGCAAAAATATTTGGCTCAAAATGCAGCTGTTAAGCTCTTTATGACCGAATAATGATTTTGATAGTGCAAGAGATTTAATCTCGAAAAATTTTGACCTCTTGCACCCTCAAAAATCACTTCACCACGTGTATTATATTCATACACACATATATTGTATTGATTATAATACCGTTGAAATTCTGTCAGTTCGGGTATACCAGCCCCATTTTCATTAATTTTGACCCCGGTTGTATTTAATAAAGCCCGTACTCTCTCCCACTGAATTATATTGTTGTCTTTACGTATACATTTTAAATGGGGGTCTTTCTTAGCAAAAGCTTCCGCTATAACAAGGGCACGAGGAAGACAAAGATTATCTGTGTTATTTACCTCGATGATACCGTGTTTCCGTCGACATAATTCTGCATAGCTGAGACCGTGACCTTTGAGCGGTTTACCATTACCTCGGGGCATACAGACTTGGGTAACTTCCATGGTAAATTGCCCGTCAGAAAAAAATTCCGCATTGCTCTGCAGAATTTTGTCGATGGCGTCCCACAGTACATCGATGTGGATTTGGTCCACGCGGCGAAAACTCACCCAGGCAGGTCCATTTTCAAAACGAGGGGTGTGAAATGTGAATCCAACAACATCTCCGGGATTCATGTCTTTCAGCACATCATTCAAAACCTGTTAAATTAAAATAATTAACATCTAGCATGATTTATTGTTATATGAATATGTAAATCGTTGTTATACATATAATCCATACCTGCTGAATGCTTTCTTGAAACCATTCTATAGGATTCTCTTGGCCTGGTGGATCTGTTAGTTCAAATGTAAGCCGTCTTCCTTTTATCCCAAATCGTTTCACATTATGTTCGGCGTCTTGTACTGTTTCATATCTTCTGATGCCTTCTCCAAACTGGTGATTGGGAATAGCATCTTCATGATGATTCTCGTCCTGGTTTTCAATGTCATTATTCTGATTCAGCGAAGAATCGATGATGTCATTACAAATTTGAAAAAAATATTCGAAATTCTCTTGGAAGTCCATTATGCGCGCTCACACTTACACACCCTGTTCTATCGATGATCAATGAATATATACAATACTCTGTAGATGTTGACATCCCCACTCATGCTTTGGATTATTGGGTAGAGTGAAGAACCCCACATCTGCTGACCCCGTCAACACGGCTAGGTCATCGTCCACAACGAAGTCATCTTCGAAGAGGATTTCCTCGAAGTCTTCTGTCCATCTTTGTGCGAATTCCTCAAATACCATAGATGATGGTTCGGGCACGCCTGCTTCAGATGGTGATGTTGACCCGTTGTCGGCTTCTGGTGTTGTATCTGGACACCCCGGTTCGTCATCTTCTGAGGATGAAATGGCAAGGATGTCCTCCAACGAGAAGACCCGACGTTTCTTCAGAGCCTGAGAAGAAGACGATTCACTCCGCCTTTTCCTTGGCGATCGGTTGTCGACTCCTGGATTGACCTGGAGCAGGAATACGTCGGACGCCATCACCATCGGTTGTTCTGGATCTACGGCGGGGTGGGGTATATCCAAAGACGTTTCCGTTGATGGACCCCGGGACCGCAGATTATGGCGGCTGTGAGAAAAAAATATATGTTTTAAACAACGAAGGAGATTAAATTAATGTTAACTTACCACTTGGGATGCAGAAACAGGAACTTTTCACAGTCTTCAAAATTCATCATTGTCGTGCTGAACTAGTACTCAAGTAAGAGCAATACTGAATAATAATTTATTATTTTCCAGCTATATATACCCGTTTTGTTATTTATAACAATTTTTCTGTAAAATATTTTTTTCGGGTATAATATAATATCATATCGCCTTGGAATTTCTGATTCATACCAATTTCTATTTTGAACACAGAAGACATAAACACTTTTATCTATTTTATTTCTGACAAATATTTTTCGGGAAGTTTCCGATAAATTAGTTTATTTTGATATAAGGGAAATAGTGTATTATTCATTTATTTTGTAAGTCATGACAATTGTCTGTATTTAGAATAAGAGATACCCATTATCTTATTTGAAAATACACAAACAGTTTTATCAAAATATTTCTGATTCATACCAATTTCTATTTTGAACACAGAAGACATAAACACTTTTATCTATTTATTTCTGACAAATATTTTTCGGGAAGTTTCCGAAAAATAAGTTTACGTTGTAAGTCACACTGAAATTTGAGCTTTAATCTTACAAACATGTCTTATCTAATTCCAAGCCTAATTTCGTCAGTATACTTGATATTCCATTTGGGGACAACGGTTTTCTGTGCTAGCGAGTTTATTTGATTAAATCAATCAAAATAACCGGACAGGTAAATTATTATCTTTCTTTAATATTAAATAATTTGTAATCGGTATTAATTTCCATGCTGGTTATTTTCACACAAAGTTTTATTTTCTTCAAAGAACCTATTTCATGTAACTTGTTGAAATCCATTTGTAAACCAAATATGAATAATATAGTTATTACTCTCCACACCAGCAATGAGTGTTCGTGAGGTGACGCCTGGTAAACGCCCGACAAATATGTCATCATCATTACCGATATCTGCGTACAAAGCAAATGATATATTTATTTTTACTATTATCTTTAAACAAATTTTAAATTATTAATAATATATAAAATAAATTATAATATATCGAAGATTCACTGATGTCGACGACGAAATTAATATTCATACTTACAAATGTTCATGTAATTGATAACAATATTCTAAAAATAATTAAATTCTCCCGTTATCTAATTTTCCTAGTTTGAAAACAGATGACGAACACAGAACACAGATATTACAACCACACAAACATATTTTAAAAATATTCACTACTTTATCTAATTACTCATTAAATACTGATAATATTATTATTTCCACTTACCAATCTTCAACGCAATGACCTTTCCCAATCTAGCTAAAATTTAGAAAACAAAAACATCTAATCATTACAAACACAAAACCTAGTCTTGACAGCTTTGATATTCGCTAATTTGTACGCCTTATTCATCTCCATATCTATAATTTTCATACATGGTTTTATATTCTGCAAACAGCCAATTTCGTTCAGCTTGTTGAAATCCCTTTCTAAACAAAAAAATATAAATAAAAAAAATGTTATCAATTATATGAACATTTATGCGTGTGAAATATATTAATTTCATCGTCGACATCAGTTTGTGAATCCTCGATATATAATTTATTTAATGCGTGAATTTTATCTACTATTAATTATTTATTTATTATTAATAATTTAAAATTTGTTTATAGAGAATAGTAATAATTTTATTATTCATATTTGGTTTAGAAATGGATTTCAAGTTAAATGAAATAGGTTCTTTGAAGAATATAAATTTTGTATGAAAATAACCAACATGGATATTAATAACGATTACAAATTATTTAATATTAAAGAAAGATAATAATTTACCTGTCCGGTTATTTTGATCGATTTAATCAAATAAACTCGCTAGCACAGAAAACAATTGTCCCGAATTGATTGGAACTATACTGAGGGAATTAGGCTTGGAATTAGATGACATGTTTGTAAGATCTAAGCTCAAATTTCAGTGGAAACGTTTCTTTTTAAAATAAGAGATTAGAAGATTGTTTTCTTCATAGAAATTATATCTATGTCAAAGTAATTATTATCTTTCTTTAATATTAAACAATTTGTAATCGGTATTAATTTCCATGTTGGTTATTTACATACAAAATTTATATTCTTCAAAGAGCCTATTTCATTTAACTTGTTGAAATCCATTTCTAAACCAAATATGAATAATAAAGTTATTACTATTCTCTATAAACAAATTTCAAATTATTAATAATAAATAAATTATTAATAGTAGATAAAATTCACGCATTAAATAAATTATATATCGAGGATTCACAAACTGATGTCGACGATGAATCATCACTTTTATCAAAATTTGAGCTTTGATCTTACAAACATGTCTTATCTAATTACAAGCCAAATTCCCTCAGTATAGTTCTAGTCCATTCGGGACAATTGTTTTCTGTGCTAGCGAGTTTATTTGATTAAATCGATCAAAATAACCGGACAGGTAAATTATTATCTTTCTTTAATATTAAATAATTTGTAATCGTATTAATTTCCATGCTGGTTATTTTCATACAAAGAACCTATTTCATTTAACTTGAAATCCATTACTAAACCAAATATGAATAATAAAGTTATTACTATTCCCTTTAAACAAATTTAAAATTATTAATAATAAATAAAATTCATGCATTAAATAAAGTAATTATTATCTGTCTTTAATATTAAACAATTTGTAATCGGTATTAATTTCCATGTTGGTTATTTTCATACAAAATTTATATTCTTCAAAGAGCCTATATCATTTAACTTGTTAAAATCCATTTCTAAACCAAATATGAATAATAAAGTTATTACTATTCTCTATAAACAAATTTTAAATTATTAATAATAAATAAATTATTCATATTAGATAAATTATATATCGAGGATTCACAAACTGATGTCGACTATGAAATTAATATATTTCACAAGTACAAATGATCATATAATTGATAACATTTTTTCTAAAAATAATTGAAATCTCCCCTTATCTAATTTTGCTATGTTGAAAACAGATGACGAACACAGAACACAGATATTACAACCACACAAACATATTTTGAAAATATTACAGATAACACTACTTTATCTAATTACTCATTAAACACGGATAATATTATTATTTCCACTTACCAATCTTCAACGCAATGACCTTTTCCAAACTAGTTAAACTTTGGGAAACAAAAACATCTAATCATTTCAAACACAAACACTTTATCTTATTTATTATACATTGATAATCTTATTTAATAAACAACCTGTTTAACCTCGATAACACCTTATCCATGTTTACTGATAACACCTTATCAATGTTTACTGATAACACCTTATCAATGTTTACTGATAACACCTTATCAAGTCTGGCGCCGATGCGACCTTTGATCGGATGTGCCAGAGCTGTCTTACCCACTACTCACACATCATCGTAAAAATAGTAAAAGCGTGTTGTGGGGACCCTGATTCGTCATTTACTGAAAACTCCCCATCGAATTTTTGGCACGATTATAACCTCCTTTACCCACGGTATGATGGGAGGTAAAAATGATAAAGAAATTTTACAAAGCAGCCAGCTGTGCTATAAACATGGAAACATCTACTACATCAAGAAAATTCTGATTGACAAATATCAGTGTCAAAGTGCAATTTACATAATATGTTTGAGTTATAATTTTACTGGAAATATATAGAATCTTACAAGAAACTTTCTGTATGGAATTTGTACAAAATATATAGAACTGACTGAAGGTAATGTACTGGAAATATCGAACGTCTGTAGAAAATCACGACCAAATAATCCATCGGTTTGAAGTGGTACTGTGTTGTCACAAACTACGCACTCAAATAGAAATTTCTGATACTGTAGTTCAAACGGTATTGTCGCTTTTCCTAATACATCTATTTCATAGCCAACTAATTCCTCTTAGTGTAACATCTTTTTCTACATTTACTTTGATTCCCCTTATTTTTTGAATAACTTTTTGTTTTACTATAGTGACTGCTGCACCCGTATCAATTAACATTTTAAAATTTTAATTATTTATTATTACATTTAAAAAAGAACAAATTATATTACAGTTAATATTTGGCAAAATAAAATTTCTTAATTCGTTTTGTTTGACTTTATTTGCAAAGGATGGAGTTTTTGAATTTAAATCTGGCCTAGAATAATTATTGTTTTGAAATGTACTATAGGTCTCCTAGGGTCTGTTCGTTGTTGATCATTCGGTACTGCTAAACAATTTCTACTAATGTGTCCAGGATTATTATATTTATAAATTATTGGTTTCTTCTCATAATTATCAAAATTCGTAGGATTTTTATTTTTTAGTGCGCGTTCTCTACCGTAGTGTACGGTATTTGGGTCATTAGATCTGATACTGTAATATACTAAGATTAATTTCCGCTTTCGTAGCCAGTTCTACAATTTCGCCAAATTTATATCTACTCGTAGAATTTTCCTTGAAATACCAGCACATCTTTATAAGTTTATAAACACAGTTTACAGTTAGCATTAAGTAGCAACTAATTTCCTCATTTTAGATTCCGCGTACGAGTAGGAGACCATGGCTTGTCTACTGAAATAGATTGCCGTACGAATTACGAAGAAAATTATGAGCTATGTACTGCTGATTACCAAAATGTCGATATTGAGCGAGTAATATCTCATCCTGGATATGATACCAGTAAGCCGAGTCCTGACGACATTGCTCTGATAAGACTTAAAAAATTAATTAAAGAAACAGGTAGAGTTGGTCCTTTCATGTAGGTATATTCAATATTTTTCTATCTGACTTATATTAATTAAGACGACATTGTACTTAATATAACGGATGGTGGCGGTTTAGATTGGGGGTTAATTTAGAGACTAAACATATGGTATTAGTTTAGTGCAATTTCCTGCTATCCTTTACATTTTACGGCAACAACTGTAGTCCCAAATTGTTCAGAATTAAAAGTTAGCTCTTGCTTTGCAAGATATACCGTTATTGACTTGACTTACTAATGCGAGGTACCGCTTTCCCAACTTCGTTGAGTGCTAAGGGGATAATGGAAATTTTGCTATTTTCAATAAACATCTAAATTATCTATTTCACGAGAAAACCAAAAGATATTTGTAAGATATAAACTGTGTTTTGTTCGTTCTGTAAATACATGCAATTGATTGTGTACCTGTATTATTATTGACTTTAATGCTAAATTAAATAATTTTTAAAATTTGAAAAACCTTATAATTTTATGTAAGTACAAACCTGAGTTTCTTACCCTTATAATCTTTTTACAACTTTTCAACTGGGACGGTGTAATGAAGTCAATAACTGTATGTCTTGGCAAGAGCTCATACAAAACTATTTCCACAGTTGAAGACCACACTGCAGAAAGGAGGAATGTCATTATTATGTAGTTTTTAGGAAATTGAAAAAATAAGTTTATAGCAATAATGATCTTCTGTTGCATGGCTACATTTTATAGCTAAATAACATTGAGACTATGATCCTTATTGCATTGGAAGTTTGTACACAAAATTCTACCTTATTTGATGTACGTGACGCATACGCATACCTTAATTCATTTCATTAAAAAATGTGACATTCCTCCTTTTTGCAGTGTGATTTTCAGTTTTAATTGCACAGGTGCCAAAAGAGGGGCTTATTCCGAATAAGATCAAACGTTTTGAAACTTGTTGATTTTGTGAAGAAATATGTCTTTAAACATATTAATTCTGCAACCCCGTTACTTTGTTGCTAGCGACGCCACAGTGGTATGCTGACGTCGAAAATCAGTTTAGATTAATATTTTTTTTCAGTGTATCTTATTACAAAAGTAGTTACTTAGTTTAATTTTGGAATCGTTGAATTATGTTTGTTTGATTTTTTCGCACATCCCCACAATTGGATGTCGTAAGTCCATATTGGAATGATCATGATTTTGTACAAAAGAATTTTGTTTTCCAACGAAAGTTGTGATTTTGGTTGGGCAGTACATTTTAACAGGGGCGCTCCGTAACAGGGTGCGATGTGTGCGTCGCACACGGGCGACACTTGGTCAGGGACGACACGGCGAGCAAAATTGTAATAAGACTTAAGTTTTTTAATTTAATATGTCCGTTTTTCGAGGCTCACATTGGAATCTCGTAAACTATAAGAGATATGAAGTCGATTAAATTAGGGTAAAGTTACCCCATTAGTAGACTAATTCCCGAAAAAAGCATACACATGGTTACTGTACAAAACTCTAATACTCTAAATGACGTGATTTAGTACTTCGTTTAGTACTAAAAACGTCAAAGAGACGTGTCTTAACGTTCGGAACCGTTGTTAAAAATTCAAATCTCGATACGAACGCGGGACCGTTGTTGAATAGCTTACTAAGGTTACTTGTATATTACTCTAAAGAGAACAACAATAACCTCACCTAGCGCATAATACTTGGTCCGCGTTTTCGAAGCCTGAGTTTGGTTATGTTGGTGTATATTTAGAGAAATTGCGAAAACCATGTCAATTTGAGATCTTAATTTTTCGAACACGGTCCCGCGTTTGGTACTTACTCTATAGCCACTTCCTTTTATATTCACAAATAACTTCCAAATATGAAATTATATGGAATTTTGGTTTGCACGTCTTTAAGGATCCTTTTTTATTTTCCTTTAAACGACGATGCTCAGATTTTTTTATCGCTATTAGATTTCAAGTAATGGGCTCCAATTTGTAATTTCCATAGTGGCAAAATTATACCATTGAAAGCAGAAATTGCAAGAATTATTAATTTTATATGGTAAAAACAATTATTGCGGTTTATTTAAAATATATGGTAATTATGAAAAAGTACATAGGCTGTCCAAGTTAACGTTTCCCCATTAGAAGACAATTTTAGTGGTGTCGTTATTTGAGAAAAAATCTGTAGGTCACTAGATATAGGGCGTCAAAATGAACATTGGCACACGGGCGACTAAATGGTACGGCGCGCCCCTGCATTTTAACTTTTATATATAGCTGTTTTCTCTTTGATTTAAGATGCTATTGCCACGTGAGTCTTTTTTCTAGTTTCATTTCCTGGTATTTAAATTCTTCTTTAATTTTTAATACTTTATCATTTATTTTAATTTGGGGACACGTCATTTTTCGGTTTGGAGTTTTAATTAATAGTTATGCTCGATTTGGCAACATTGTGTCTAATTGTAAACAGTGGTGTTCGTCTTGTGCGCTAAAGTTGTCAAAATTAACTAATAATAGTATATTAAAATATTTCATAGTGACCTATTTATAACTATAAAGCACAATAAACTCAAGTAAAGTATAAAAATCGGTGATAGTGTGTACATTTGTTTTTGAACGATAACAATAGTGTTCTCAACTGTACTGGAAATAAAAACTATTTGAATATGGCAACAGTTGAACAAATAGAAGTACTGCTAGCCCCTATTAAATCGCAAAATACTGAATTAATCAGGAAATTTGAAACTCTTCAAATAACACTTCACTCTTTTAATAAAATCAAATGGAAAAAGATAAAACTATAAATAATTTAGACATAAGAGCTAGAAATAAAAATCTTCTATTTTTTGGCTTAAAACAAGAGAACAATGAACGTACAGAGAAACTCATCATGAATTTTTTGAATACCCAATGTAAACGTATATATATATATATATATATATATATATATATATATATATATATATATATATATATATATATATATATATATATATATATATATATATATATATGTAAACCACATAGAAGCTCGTAGAATTGGAAAGCTTCTAAAAAAGTAAAAATCTGATGCGGCCAGCACATAACCTCTCGCCAGATATTTTACCTGGTTGTACGCATAAAACAAAAAATATTTTTAAAATAAATATCGTCACGGCACATTACCCATTGCTGGGTGTGCCAATCCGTTTTGTATGCTTATATCGGTAATGATGATGACATATTTGCACCGTGCGGGCGTTTACCAGGCGTTACCTCACGGGCACTCATTGTTGGCGTAGAGACTGCACCACAGGGGTCAATTTTGTGCCATTTAAAATTCGAAATATTTGGCGTCGGTCGGGATTGAACCCGGTTCCCCATATTCGCGACCAGACACTCAGGCATGCAGCCACGAGACCCCATAATAAAATAAATAAAAATATATAAACAAATATTTTTAAATACAAATACATATATTCATGCCTCTGTACAAACTAATTCTCACATATATTTGCAAAATATATGGGATATTTTAATATAAATTATGTACAATATATATATATATATATATATATATATATATATATATATATATATATATATATATATATATATATATATTATTTATAATCAATATCCTGAAATTTTCTTTTTCTACTTACCTTTTCTTTTTCTTTATATTCATTTTTTCGCAAATTCCTTTTATATTCTTTTTTACGTATATTCTTTTGCGTTGTTGACTTTTTTATTTTCATAATCTTCATAATGATGTACAAATATTTTTGACAGTGACATTTATGTCAATTATAAACATTAGAATTTCTTGCCTTGAAGTAGTTTGATCTGAGATTTTTTACATCAAATTATTTTATATGCATTTCTTTATCTCTAAATCTATAGAAGATATAATAATGAATTTATATTTATTGAATAAAGAAATTAACGTTCTTTAATATAAGTATTTACATAAATTTTCGATAAATAATATTTAGATGATTTTTTTCTTGCAACTACTACTTCCGGTTGTCCAATTGTTACCAAAACTTAATCAACTCTTCCCATTATTGTTAGATTGAGGAATCCGTAGTTAAAAATGTCTTAAGTCTTATAGTCTTTGAGAAATCGTGGATCCAACATCCACACACACACACACACTCACTCGCACTCACTCACACTCACACACAGTCACACACGCACACACACATACACACACATGCACATACATACACATACACACACATAAACATGCACATCCACATACACATACACCAGGCACCGGACAGCTAAATGAATGTGCCAAAACACTATCATAGTTACAGGAAGCAAACTATAGAGGCGCGACAGTGCATAAATTTACAAAAAATTGATTAAGTCACCTTTGAATTCAAAACATTTTGCAATATTTTGCATTGTGAAATCACATAAGTCATCACACATGTCATTAAACTTACATCTTTATATTTGGTAATTCAATTTATAACAGTTTATGGTTTTAGTTATAGTGCCAGTACTGATTTATTTCGTGGTTTCTCCAGATTTTAAGTGTATTAACTGTGTTTATTTTTTGTCGTAATATAGAATTGAAATTCAATAAGCTGATGAACATTCGTTGTGCTGTTTGATATAAAGTGCAGTGCAAAGAAGCAGATAGACGTTTACTTTTATATTTAACGATGAAATATACCATTTCCAATACCCTTTTATCTTACATATAAACAAATATTAAAATAGAAGTGTATGTCTGTGTGAAAGTAATTTTAAATTTATTTAGAAATTAATTTATAGTTATTGTTTTGTGATTATTTAAAATATATGTATGTAGCTATATTCAATTTTCTTATCTTTTAATTTAAAAATTCAAAATTGCAATTTATCTATACATGACATGTCTCCTATGTCACAAACTAACAAGCCGACCAAGTCATCACTGTGCGTTAGTTCATGGAAGCAATCTGTAGATGTCACTATTTCGTATTTCGAAAAATACATTGACTGTCCTATCTGTAGTTGAGGTGATCCGTGACATACACATACACATACACATACGCATACGCATACGCATACGCATACGCATACGCATACACATACGCATACGCATACGCATACACATACACATACACATACACATACACATACACATACACATACACATACACATACACATACACATACACATACACATACACATACACATACACATACACATACACATACACATACACATACACATACACATACACATACACATACACATACACATACACATACACATACACATACACATACACATACACATACACATACACATACACATACACATACACATACACATACACATACACATACACATACACATACACATACACATACACATACACATACACATACACATACACATACACATACACATACACATACACATACACATACACATACACATACACATACACATACACATACACATACACATACACATCCACATACACATATACATACACATATGCATATACATACACATACACACACACGCACGCACGCACGCATCATTGTAAAAATGTGCTTATTCACTAAAATCTGGATATGCGATGTTTAGCATAAATTCAATAGCTCTCTCATCGAGACGTAAAAATAGATGTTCTAAGTAAATCTCGTCTCTTGAAAGGATCCAAAGCATACGTCGAAAAAGACTTCCCAAGATCGATTGTAATGGAGCGAAAACTTCTAAAACCGCAACTAATGAAAGCAAGAGATTATGGCCTTAGGGCTTTCCTTATAAAAGACAAATTAATTGGTAATGGATACAGCTATTCTTCCTTGGATCTAGAAGAAGTAGACAAACTAGCAACTAATGTTAATATCAACAAAGTAAGTACTTCTAACTCACGTACTGAACTGAATAATCCAGGACTTTATTTCCATGTACAAGGTAAAGAATCAAAGGGTACACCAATTAATATAATAGTACCACTCCACAGACACATCACAAGATCAAGAACAGTTTCTCAGTCAAAAAACGGGACTCCAAAAAACTAATAAACGCCAGTAAATCCACCCACATCATTTTCTGGAATGTCCAAGGACTAAAAAAATTATATAACCTAAATATCAAAGAAGAAGAACTACTGAACAAAATTATTTGCTTTACTGAAACTTGAGTTAACTTTGAAATCGACAAACTACCGCCATTTCGAAATGAGTACACAATACATCAACACAGAGCCATAAGATGCTAGCGTAGGGAAAGCAAAAGGTGGATTGCTGATTTTAATCAAACAAGGAAAAATAAATATTAAAACAATAGAAAGCGAACTACATTAGATCTTTATGGAAATATGCTCCCCAACTCAAAAACTAATACTTTGCAACCTTTACTTTTCGCCTTCATATAACTACCAAACATTACTAGAACTTTTTGCTAACAGTTTAAAAGAAATCAAGGAGCTACATCCAACTCACGCATTAATTATAGGAGGTGATTTCAATTGCCGAATTGGAAACTTAAATCAAGAAGAATTTTACAATTATTTCAACACTAAACTAATTAATTCACGCAACAGTAAAGACATCACAATTAATAAAAATGGACGTGACTACATTGATGGCATGGAGACTGAAAACCTATGCTTATTAAATGCCAGAATGCCCAATGATTACCCAGGTAATTACACGTATGTGGGACCTAGAGGTAAATCTTTAATAGATCATACGTGGATTGACTCAAGTGCATTTCATCTCATCCAGAACTTCACAGTGGAGAATGAAATCCTTGTATCATACCATATGATTTACAAGGTTTCGTTAATAAATCTATAAAACGAGGAAAAACAAACTTAAATTAAATCTCTTTCTAAATGAAGAAACAATACCCGCTACTCATCAAAATAAAACTTCATGCAATCCATAAAGAAGGTGATCCAGCTAACCCAAATAATTATAGGGGACACTATTACCAAAGTATTAACTTTTATCCTAAACATAGACTTCAAATCTGGACCGAACATTATCCTTCCAGAAGCACAGGCGGGATTCCGTAAAAAGCGATTGTGCATAGACAACATTTTAGTCTTCAACTCAATTGTACAATCAAAAATGTTAACTAAGGAAGGAACCTATGCTATATATTTAGATTTTCAAAAAGCGTTCGACACCGTCCCTCATTATAAACTTTGGAACAAGATATTTTATTTAGGAGTAAGTGGTAAGATCACGCGACTACTGGAAAACATCTACAATCAAGCCACAATTCAAGTCAAATCGAACCTTACACTCTCTGAAGAAATTGAAGTATCAAAAGGGGTGTTTCAAGGGAATGCTTTATCTCGCTCCTCTTTGCTCTGTTTATTTTTGACTTGGAACAGTGTTTCCGCGCACAAAACTTAGAAGGTCTCTGCATCACTCATAATACGGATATCCTAACCCTGCAGTACGCAGACGATATCGTGATATTTGCGCACTCGCCTGCCGATGTGCAAAGAAAACTAAAGATGTTAGACTTATACTGCAACTCACTAGACCTAAAAATAAATTCCGATAAAACTAACATCATGCATTTTCACCAAGGTAGACAACGCAAACAAAAAATCAAATTTACCTGCTAAGACGGCGAAATAAAACACACAAACACGTATTCATATCTGGACAGCAAATATACTATATCTGGCTTATTCCACTAAAACGCTGAAGACCTCTTTAATAGATCCAAGAAAGTCACAACATGTATTAAAAACACTTTAATGAAAACAAAAATCTTTAACTGGAACACCATAATTAAGCTCTTTGAAACTACAGTTTTACCATCCGAACTATATGTTTGCGAAACATGGGCGCAAAATTATTCCGAGATCATTGAAAAATGACAATTACATTTTTTTAAACTATCTATGGATGGCATAGAAACACTCCGAACTATATAGTTAGAAACGAAACTAACGGACACAAATTAGAATTAGTCAAAAGTATACTGAATTGGTGGTATAAAATACTACTGTCTGCGATACGTGAAAACTTGTTACAACAAACTTACAATTCTTAACAACAAACCAACCATACCTTCCACCAAACAAGAAAAAATTAATTAGGTGAAAAGTATACAAAATATACTAGAGAAATTTCAGATTTACCATGATGGCGTAATTCGCAACTTCAATGAGGAAGACACCTGTACCATCTGTAACGCCCAGCAGGAGGATACCCTGTACCACTTTCTGTTTGCCTGTCCCATCTACGAGCCCAGTACAAAGGCACACATCTCAAATTACGTCATCAACGTCAATCCAGGAGACCACTTCAGAGCCCTGTTTTCTAAATTCTAACTAAAATAAAATATGATTAATGCCCTAAAATTAAAATGTTTTATACTAAATTTATGATATATTTACTCTGTTTGGATCTTCATGCGTTGCAATGTTTGCTGTACATCAGCATAAGTGACGGCTGTAACTTCTTTCGAAGACGAATACGGCATGTCGGCTTTATAAAATTTGTACAGAATTGGCGCGTGTACACTTCCTTATTGGGGTATGCCTGCATTTATTTGGCCGAGTATAGAGTTTAGAAAAACTAACTTTCCTCATAGATCACTGTAAAATATCTTTCTTCAAAAAAAAAAAAAAAAAAAATGAGATTAAAATATTGGTACGGGTATTCTTTTTTTTAATTTTATGTAGCAAGCCACGGAACCATACTTTATCAAAGGCTTGATTGATGCCAATGAATATACCAGCGTATATTTTCTCGCGTTTAAGCATTGTCGCCTCTATGTATATTATTGTGTGACGTCACAGAGCAGGGCCTGTATAATCGTGGTAATAATAGTAATTGTGTATATAACATAAAATGTGCTTCTTATAAATACAAATCAAACTGCTGTTTTAATTATTTTAAAAATCAAGTACAGTTTACGGAAAACAAAATTTATTTACATTAGTATACTTTGTAACATACGTTTTCTTAAGAAATAGTTATGTAAAACATAAGATACATATGAAAACAATCTTTAGCACGGCAACATACTATACTTGCAGGCCCTGCGATGCTTACACGATCGGCGACTCTGCTGGTTCGTTGGAATCGGACATACTTTGCACTCGGACGGTGAGTTCGTGAGTTTCATATTGCCGGAGTGGCGTCGGTAGATTGTTGTCAGTACCGAATTATAAATTACTACAAACAAGACGTACTTATGCCGGAATGGAAGATGCTAAAAAAGTAGCAATAGTGTATCTCTACACTGTATAAAAGGAGAAAATAATATAAATCGAGAACCAGAAAATTATCGATTCATCCTTTAATGGAAGAAAAGTGTACAATAGGTCAATATGAGCTTTTTAGGCAGACTTAAGAGCTGATAATATTAAGCTATTTAATCATTTGCAAATATCTGTTAGTAGTTTCGATTTTTTATAAACTGCTTAGAAAATCACATCGTTCGTAAAAAGTGGTTTATTTTTGTTTGAATGCGGCCTAGTGGCATTGCTATCGCGATACTGCACGTTTTGACAAAAAACTAACAAAGAGTAGGGTTAGAATTGCCAGTCGTGTGCAAACACACGTAGACTAATAGTATGTAATAAAGAAACAAAATTTAGCTTTGCACACGAACCGACAACGGCACTTTCACCGACAGTCGCTACATTTTGGACGGCAGGCACACGACTTCCGGTCGGCGAAAAAACCGTTGATATTCTTCGTTACATACAAGTCTATGATCTATTGCACACGACCGGCTCTGGCGGTCGGCAAGTTAGTCGGAAACGGATATACCATATACCTTCTTACTAATATATTGCGGATCCTTTGATTTTCGTGAAATGGAAATATAGGAACAAATCTTTAGTTACCGGCTTTGTTAGAATATCTGCAAGTTGTTTTCTTGACTTAACTTGATATAATTTAATATAACATTTCTTACAGACATCTCGAACAAAATGGGACCTAAAATCTATGTTTGGTTCTTTTATAAAATTCAGGGTTTCTTGCTAATTTAATAGCTGACTGATTGTCTACATTAATAATAATTGTTTGTTGGAAAATATTTAATTCGGACAACATTAGTTGCAACCACAGCGCTTCCTTTGTGCCAAATCCCAATGAAATGTACTCCGCGTCGGTAGTTGATTGAGCAACAACACATTGTCGCTGGTTTGTCCACGAGACAGGGCCTCCTGCTAACAGAAAAATATAACCGCTAGTTATAACACCCCGTATTGTCAGCATCAGTGAAACCGATCACTTTGATATCTGTCAGTCCCGTACACAATATCGTAGTTCAATGTTTGTTTTAAATAATGTATTATACGTTTAACGGATTGCCAGTGTTCATCAGTCCACTTATTTAAAAATCTGCTTGTTTGACTCATTGCATACGTAATGTCAGGCCGGCTCACGGTAGCCAGAAAAATCTAGTACACTCGCTCACTTCATGTACGGTTTTAAGATACAGTCCTGATTCAGCAGGTATATTAGCTGATTTGGCTTCCGTCACGTTAAAAGTTTTAATTATTTTCTTAGTGTAAAAGAATGAAAAGGCCGATCATCCAGATGCCACCAGTAAGAAAGGAAAATGGAGAATGGACAAGAGACATCAAACAGAAAGCGGAAGCCTTTCTGAACATCTTGAGGAGACATTCAAGCCTAATGAAGCAAACATTAATAAAATATTGGATGAAATAAACAATCAAGAAAAACAATGAAGCTAATGAAATAACCAACCTAAACTCGGAAAAATCTCCAGGATTTGACCTAATTACTGGAGACATAGTTAAACAATTGCCAAGAAAAGGTGCCTGGAAAATGGCTGAAGTAATAATGATTCCCAAACCTGGAAAACCTCCAAATGAAGTTAAATCCTATAGACCGATATCGTTACTACCGGTAATCTCAAAATTATTTGAGAAATTATTATTAAAAAGATTAAAACCTATAAAAGCAAGTAAAAATTTAATCCTAAATCACCAATTTGGGTTCAGATATAAGCACTCAACAATAGGCCAGATGCACCGAATCACCGACATAATAGAGAAATCGCTAGAAGAGAAAAAGGTCTGTGCTGCCATTTTTCTGGATGATGCACAGGCCTTTGATAAAGTGTAGCACAAGGGCCTAATCCGAAAACTGGATTTACTATTACCTATGCAATATATAGATAAACGTGCCTATTTAGCCATAGCAGCTGGATGAGCGGAAAGTCGTGGAGGTTTGCAAACGTGCTAGCTAGCTATGGCAACTGGATGGGCGGAAAGTTGTGGAGGTTCCCAAACGTGCCTAGTTAGCCATAGCAGCTGGATGGGCGGGATGTTGTGGAGGTTCCCAAACGTGCGCCTGGCTAGCCATAGCAGCCGGATGGGTGGAAAGTTGTGGAGGTTCCCAAACGTGCCTGGCTAGCCATAGCAGCTGGATGGGCGGAAAGTTGCGGAGGTTCCCAAACATGTCTGGCTAGCGATAGCAGCTGGATGGGCGAAAAGTTGTGGAGGTTCCCAAACGTGCCTGGCTACCCATAGCAGCTGGATGGGCGGAAAGTTTTGGAGGTTCCCAAACGTGCCTGGCTAGCCTTAGCAGCTGGATGGGTGGAAAGTCGGAGGTAGACTTAGAACTTACCTCGAGCAAGTCAAATGTAAAAGTTTGATGAGTTCAGAAACTTGAGTTACCCAACATTTCAACCATGCCAGAGGTCCAAGGTCTGTGAGTCTTGCCGAATACAGCGTTTATCCCATTTAAACCAAAATATCCCTCTTGCCTCCTTCCGATCTTAGGCGTTTCGAGGGTGAGGGTTGCACCTCCCAGCCGCCGGTGTGAGTGGGTGGTTGGGTGGACCGTGGAAAGTTGCAGAACATTATAAGTTTGTTACCAGATGGCCCTAGCTCACCTTGTGTTGCAGTGTCAAGTGGATGCACATTCGCTCGTCTGATTGGCGCTATACCGTAACAGATCGTAAGAAAAACAGAACACATATTATGCAACAATATTTTTATGCCATGGTCATCGGAGTTAAATAATAACTACAAATGTCACATGCAACGAATCATGATAAGAACATTATTTGTCTAATTGTTTGTTTATTATAAGTAACTAAATAACTTACAAAAAAAAAATAATAGATAGTACGGTCTCAAACTCCCCCAGATATTAAATCGTCTTAGCCAGCAAACATTTGAGCTATTACAATAAATATTTCATGCGTAATTAGTACGTTTTTTAGATTATCATTGTTATTGTTTATAATTCTGATGAAGCATATCGTACGTATTAGTTTACATGACAATCGATCCTGAAAGCAAGCTCCTAAGTGATCATGAATTTTATTGGAAAGATTGCAAATGAAATTATTGAACGATATGTACTCCTATATTTTATTTGTACAAAAAGAATAATAATAATTCGAATGGTATGTATAAGAGACAACGAGTACTTTTGTTACCTGATGTCTTCGTGTCAAAATAGATCAGGAGCACTAAATCACTTTGCCGAAGTCCTTCCAATTGTCTGCTTATAATTATTTAGGGATAGTTGACAAGATTGATTTGAAGATACGTGTGTACGACAATTGTCCTTGTACCTTGCACTTTCCAGCGAATGTTTCGATTGTTTTGTTTTCTTTAGGTTACCTAGTACTTGTTGTCAAGTTGATTGGCTACAACATTCAAATTTCGGCAACACTAATCCATTGTTGGTCTGATGTTGTAATCCGAGATTATTTTATGGTGATCATAATCTTGTAGTTTTATTCATGGGCTCTCCCCATTGCTTTGTGTGTTTTTCATCTAGATAATCCGATTTTCCGTAATATGTCGGGTTGTGATTTTTTTGTTTTTTTTATTGTCCATTGTAGACAACATTCTCTCGACATATTTTGATTGATTTACCATCCTAATTATGATGAATCCGATAGACTTCATTCTTTGATTTCCTCGATGTGATTAAATCACATTATTACCCACTATAACGTTAGTAGTTTTAGCCCTATTCGTTGAATTTACCAATACCAAATATGCTGAATTTTACCTCCCGATACCCTTGGTAAGGGAGGTATAGGGATCTTGCTAAAAATCGCATATCGAGATTTTGGTAAATGACGATGTTTTAAGGTCCCTAGAATCCTATTTTAACATTTTCACGATGCTGTCTGCGTGTATGTGTGTGTGGATCCTTCACTCTAATTCAAACACTATCATTCAGAAAATATGGAAACCTTGTATTTCGAACTTTTCCTGTAATGGAAAGAGCCCATTAGATTTTGGTGAAAATCGGATAACCGGAAATGGCACTTTACTAGAAGCTCAAAATAATTTAAATCCCAGAGTCTACGCTTTAAACAAACAAAACGCAGTTATTCAAATGTATAACTGACAGATAAATGTTACTATCAAAGAATTAATCATTTCAAAATAATATTAGTAACGTTTTAAAAAGAAAAAATCTGATGTGGCCAACACAATATCTCCCGCCATTTACAGCCCGAGTCACAAAAAGATTAAGTTAATCCTTATTTTTGGTTTATCGAATTTTACTCTAATTTTGAGAGTTTATTTCTTAAAATATAGTGTAATCCAAGTAACTACCTTTTTTAAACCCCTCCACACGATTAAATCCCAATTACAGAGTGGGTTCACATTCACACATCCATGTCGTAATGGGATTCGAACCCAGAGTCCCGAGGGCACTCATGACATGAGGCATTGTTCTAACCATTGAGCCACCGGAGGTATAATAAAATGAAGATTAAATTTTAAATAGAAATCACTCGTGGAATTTTCTAATCTAAAAATGAGTATTATCATAAACATTTTTGTGAATCGTAAATTTTTATTCGTGCAAATCTATAGAAAATTTAATAAGCTTTCATTTTTATAATAACATTAATCTCGAAAAAATAACATTTGAAGGTATTTTTCGAAGAAAAACTATTTTGAGCTTCTAGTAAAGTGCCATTTCCGGTTATCCGATTTTCACCAAAATCTAATGGGCTCTTTCCATTACAGAGAAAGTTCGAAATACAAGGTGTCAATATTTCTGAATAAAAGTATTTGAGTTAGAGTGGAGGATCCACACACACATACACACAGACATCATCGTGAAAATGTTAAAATTGGATTCTAGGGACCTTAAAACGTCGTCATTTACCAAAATATCAATATGCGATTTTTAACACGATCTCTATGCCTCCCATTCCAAGGGTAGTGGGTGAATTCTATTCTATCCCGGTATTTAAAATTTAATTTTCATTTTATTATAGCTCCGGTGGCTCAATGGTTAGAGCAATGCCTCATATCATGAGTGCCCTCGGGACTCTGGGTTTGAATCCCACTGAGGCATGGATGTGTGTGAATGTGAACCCACTCTGTAATTGGGATTTAATCGTGTTGAGGGGTTTAAAAAAGGTAGGTACTTGGATTAGATTAGACTATATTTTAAGAAATAAATTGTCAAAAGTAGAGTAAAATTCGCTAATCCAAAAATAAGGATTAACTTAATCTTTTTGTGACTCGGGCTGTAAATGGCGGGAGGTATTGTGTTGGCCACACCAGATTTTTTCTATTATGTCGCGCACTGCACTGTAATATACGGCACTTGTACTATTGCAAACTGTATAACATGCACTGAAATTTATAGGCTCTACTGATTTGTGCTTTTACTATCTTCTGATTTGTCCATCAGCATTGGAAATACATTATTAACCCATTAACTGCCAATTTTTTTAATATTTTTTTTTCATATTTGTTTAGATATAGTCTCTAATGCGTACTAAAAAAAGTTTAAAAAATATTAAGGCTTACAAATGTTATTAAAAATTACATTATATTTTCGGTAGTCATTTGAGGCCCATGTCAGTTAGAGTGTACAGTGAACTTATGTGTTACCAGTAAGCAAGCAATTATTTTAACTCTTACGGTTCAGAATACGAATTTTAAGTATGGTTCTAATAATTTAATACAAGTATAACTTAACATTTAATACATTTTATTTACTGTCTATATATTATAGAAACAATACAATCATTTTTTTTGTATGCCAAATGGGAAAACACTCTAAATTTAGACCCAGGTTGCCATTGTTTTCTAACCCTCTTATGTTCTCTCCAAAATATGACCAGTAGGGTCTTATCGTATTTCATATGGTATACTACTACTTATAATTGCGCTTGGACGTCCTGGATTTTTAGGATTAGGAATTGATTCTTTTTTAGATTTACTCTTGTAATTTGCCTTCTAAAGCTTAGGAGAGGTATGTTTCCATTTGCCATTGTGTAAAGTACATATACATTATAAACAGCAACATCTATTGCATTTGTAAATAATGGAAAATACCACTTTTTACCTCTGAATTTAATGCGATATTTTTGTACACTTCAATCTAATTTATCAACAATTCCCATGTAGCGTTTATACTGTCCAATAGCAGAACGGCGATTTATTTGAATATATTTCTTCTCAGATTTAGATCACCTTTTTACCTTCTCTAAAAGTTCCAATCCTAAATGGTTCGATATTATATTCACAGCATTGTTATCATTCAATGTCACAGCAAAATTTTTATTTTGTGTGTCATATCTATTATAGTCATATACCTACACCCCGATTTTCTTTTTTATTTCATCGTCATTTTTTATGACACATTTATTCATCCTGTTGTATCGTGCTGTACCAGTTGCCTTTATACCATGTTCCATTAATTTTACAACTAGTTCAAAACTTGTAATAAAGTTATCGAAATAAAATTCGTACTCTGCTGGATGTTGTAATATGTTGGCCAATTTCATTATAAACAGATGATCCTAAAGCACTAGCTTCTTGTTTTTTAGACTTGCCTTCATAAACGTCCATATGAAAGCAAAAACCGGTGACGGAAGAACATAACGCCCATTGTTTGAATCCGAACTTTATAGGTTTCCCCCGGATAAATTGTTTTAGCAAATGATGGCTATAATATCAGTACAAAGCTTTTTCGAAAATATTCCGAATTTTTTAAAATTATTCAGTATATCAATAACAGGTCGAATTTTTAACAATTTGTCTACCTCATCTGATTGAGAGATGAGAGATCAAAGCATTATTATTGAAATGGAAATACTTTTTTATTTTTATGAATCTGTTTTTGGCCATACAATTTCGTACAGACTTGATATCGATATCTTCGTCTTCACACCAGTACATTTGTTTTTGGGGTAATGAATGATATCCAGATAATAAAAATATTCCAATAAATTTTCGGAAACAATCTGGAGATAAATTAAAATTGTGGCAGTTTTTCTGTTCAGCAAATATTTTATTTGAGCAACAATATACTCTTATGTATAAAGATTCATCAAAAATTTCTTCGAATACTTCAACTGGAGTTCACCCTTTCAAATTCTGTTTGATGTCGCTTACCATTGAATTTACATTCGTAGAAGTGTTTGAACCACATGGAAAACTGATTTTTTTTCCAAGATGAAGATAATATAACGTTTTTCTTCGTAGTTCGTTCCGGTGCAGTTTTTGGTCCAGTGACGTGTAATTCAACTTCACCACAAACATCTTTTGACATAGTATCCTGTAATACATCTTCATCCACATTGTGTCTACCCTTTCTGATGGTAGTTCCACTAGGTCAATAACGTCCTTGTCTAAATCTTTGAAAAATTCATCTTCAAGTATATTTTGTAAATCAGCAAGTGTTATTTTTTTTAGGTCGTCATAATTACCACAAAAACTGAGATCACACCATTTATTATAATAAATATGATCGTATATTCCAAGGTCCTCAAATGGGGACCGACATACATATTCATGGTACTTTATGTTACGTATTAACTCACCTTTAGCATAAAATTTGTTTGTTTAGTTTTCAAATTACAGCAGTAAATTTCTAAAATTTGTTCGTAACTTTCTCTGGTGGACACTTTTGCAATACTGTGATTTGCTAACATCTCACATAACCTAACATAATAATCTTCAATATTATTTCATAACTAAATAGTGTTGCCAACTTAAGGAAAGTAATATTTATGACAATTAAGACTTTTCCAATGATCTTATGTATTTAATAAATACTTTTTTTTTGTAATTAATCAGAAAAAAAATCGGTTCCCATTTGAAGACCATGGCAGCAAATGGGTTAAAGTGGTTTCTTACGCAATTTGAACAGGTGTAACTCTACATCCATAATTTCACTTGTTCCTGCTTCTATTTTTTCTTTTATCCGTTCTTTACCCTCTGTGGTGCCCTCTCCACGCAAGCAATGAGTGCTTGTGAGGTGACACCTGGTAAATGGTTGCACGGTACAAATATGTCATCATCACCGACATCTGGGTACAAAACAGATTGGCACACCGAGGAACGGATAATATGTAGTGATGATGCATTATTATATAATTTTATTATTATTATCTCTTCTTTCGGCGTCCACTTCACAAATATTTTTACGGCTTGCAACCTCGAAGATTCCCGTGAGCTATACACATTTAACCCTTTTATTCTGCACATATTTGAACCAAATTATGAACATTAATCTCAAAAATACCAGATTTCCTTCCACTCCCCCATTTAACAGCTTTTAAGACTTTATATCCTGGACACGGCACCATTTTTATGTAACGCGACATATACCTAGCTTCGTCTAATAGAAGGTTGTACTTACCTACATTTATATTTAATAAGTAACCCTTACCTGATTCATAATATAGAGTAGCTGTTAAAAGTGCAGGAATTGGGATAGGTATTTGACGTAATTAAAGAATAATGTTCTCTCCAAAAAGCAGACACAATGTACCTATCTTTGTGCATTTATTGAAAATTAATTATGAAAGCAATAGTAAATAATATGAGAAATATGATCGAGTGTAATGGTTTGAACCTGACACTCTGCTGTGAACAGTCCTGGTTCGCCGCTGGACCGGCCTCACCATGTGTACAGGCCGCCTGGCATAGTCGAGGCGTCTGCAGTATGCGACTGTATCGCCATACTATCTATCCCGACGAGTACCTGTGTCGTACTCGGCGGGGTGTAATTTTTAAAGTGATACCCAAGTGAACGTGGACACGACAGCGTTCGGTGCTGATACGGCACATATCTTGAGCTTAGGTGGCTGCAAGCAGCGACCTGCAAAATTACGTATGATTGGCAACCAATACCAGGTCATGTAGATATCAATTAATTATATCATTTTGACAATAAATCACTAAATCATAAGATATTAGTGTGTTTACCGTGAGTTATGCCAAACACAAAACTACTGTCGGTATTTGTATATAAAGATGTATCCTCGGCGAGAGCCGGTGACTCTGTACTGAGAGGTAAATGGTTTATAACTTGTCTGAGATAAATTCGTCGTAAGTAAAAAAAGGGGGTCATATTAGGTGAATTAGGATGTTAGGAAGTTTCCCCAAACGTGCGTGGCTAGCCATAGCTGCTAGATCTGCGGAAAGTTGTGAAGGTTCCCAAAGGTGCCTGACTAGCCATAGCAGCTGGATGGGCGGGAAGTTGTGAAGGTTCCCAAACGTGCCTTGCTAGCCATAGCAGCTGGACGGGCGGAAAATTATGAAGGTACCCAAACGTACCTGGCTAGCCATAGCAGCTGGATGGGCGGAAAGTTGTGGAGGTTCCCAAACGTGCCTGGCTACCCATAGCAGCTGGATGGGCGGAAAGTTGTGGAGGTTCCCAAACGTGCCTGGCTAGCCATAGCAGTTGGATGGGCGGAAAGTTGTGGAATTTCCCAAACGTGTCTGGCTACCCTTAGCAGGTGGATGGGTGGAAAGTAGGAAAAAGTAGGGGAAGGCGAAGTCGGGAGTAGACTTAGAACTTACCTCGGGCAACCATGCCAGAGGTCCAAGGTCTGTGAGTCTTGCTGAAATAAGACTGCCGAATACAGCGTTTATCCCCGTATTTAAACCAAATTTTTTTCACTAAAACTCTTATTTGAAGCATTTATTTTTAAAATCAAAATAAAACCATTTTATTCAAGAAATAGTGTTAACTTCAGGTAATATATCACCTCGGGTTAGCCTATTTTAACTAAAATCTCTACTAAGTTATTTCCATTGACATAAAAGACATATACCAAATTTGAAAAGTTTTAAATTATATTTTAAAATAGTTTTTCATTCAAATATATTATAGGCTTCAAGTAAAATACCACTTCTGGATATTATGTAATGACCAGAAAGTGAGGTACATAAATAGATGTTATAACAGTCCTAAATACAAAATTTCAACTTTTTACGGCTTTCCGTTTTTGATTTATGCGACATACGTACGTACGAACGTCACGACAAAATTAGTCAAAATGGATTCAGGAATGGTCAAAATGGCTAGTACAATCATCTTTGAAGAGTGTAATGTAACGATATCCACGAGGCGATTCAACACTCATGGGTCCATAGAAGTCACTGAGAATCATTTCACCTGGTTTATCAGCTTTTGGTCGTATTAAAGTGCGATATGGTTTGTGAGCTTGTTATCCAAGCTGACAAGCTTCACAGCAGGTTTCTTCCTCGTCATCAATTAGTAGACCTTCTGCTGCATTATTTTTCTACTACCCTTTAATTGATTTAAAGTGAATGTGCCCTAGACGTTCATGCCTCAATTTTAATGATTCGCTTTTGGCAACATTACAATTAGGTATGTACAGGTTTATTTGTAAATAGCGTCTTCCAGAGATTATTGTTGCGAACACTCACGCATAACAGTTCTTCTTTTTCATTATGACATTCACTTTTCTAGACAAGCATGAAAAGTGATTTTTTTATCGATCATAATGTCAACTGAAAATAAGATTCTTTTTAACTCAGGGACGTATAATAAATTTTCAATAATTCGATCAAGTCATTTACCATTTACGGGAGCTTGTATTTCAGTTGCTCCTATCTTCATAGCTGTTATTATTACATCATATGCGACTTTAACAAAAATCTACTCTTCTAGTGATTTTAATGGCGTAGACCAGTGTTTCTGATTTGTCATGTGCACACTAGCACCAGAATCACAGATCCATTGTTCATGATCATCTTCAGGAGTTGTTGAGTAAAAATGGGATATATCAGTGTTATATGTTGATTCAGACTTCTTTGCAGCTTCATCAGCAATACGTTTTCTGCATTCGCGAAACCAGTGGCCTTTCTTCTTGCAATAGTTGCAGTCTGTTGTCTTCCTTCTTTCAGCAATATTTTCTTTCTTCTTGTCCTTTACTTAACGACCATAATTTTTAGTTGACTAATTTTGCAGCTTCGTTTGCAAGACTTGAACTTGCATAGCTAATTTAGTAAGATCATTTTCACTCATGGTCATTCGAGATTCTTCTTTTAACAATTGTGCAGTTAAATTGTTAAATATTTGCTGGTCAGAAGATATAGAGTCCCAAGCAGTTCGAAATGTATTGTACTTTGATGGCAAATTGCTTATTACTTTTGAACATATTGCACTGTTACTTACGGCTTCATTCAAGTCTCTTAGCTCCTTTACAAGTGATTCAATTTTCGATATATCGTCTTTCTGGGAGAGTAATTTCGTCACATGATACAATCTAATTTTTAGAAACATAAAAACTAGACGCACTATAAGTTAGCTTGATACCACATCTTTCTTTCCACAAGTTACATGTTTCACTGACTTTAGAAAAACTACAAACAAAAAAAAACCCATAATATAAAACACAGACAACACGTTTTAGTTGGCATGATATCAACAAAATGCAAAGAAAATAAAGTACTGTATTACAAAGCAATGTTCACGAGTCGAAGTACAAGTACAAACAGAAATGAAATCAAACGTCAAAGTCAAACCACGTGCTCGCTGCATCAGCTGGCGACAGCTGTCAGCGTTAGCCAATAGTAGTCAAAGTTTATGAGCATGCGCATAATTCCAGCTTGGATGTTTCTGCGAGATAGACTTATGTAGAAATGATATTTTCATTTCAAGGTGTTGGCTTCACTTCACACAATGAAACATTAAGCCTGTTTTACATTATACTTTTTTCGTCTATTTTCACGCTATATTTCTAGTCATATTTGTATCCGAGATCTATGCTATCAAGTCGTATGTTATCGGAAATCTTCGGTACGTTTCGTAATACCAACTTAACATCGTAACAAAACTTACTGTTGGCATAAAAGTTAATAATATTGAACTTACTTTATATAATACTGGATGCATTTCATATAAAGAAACAAGCGCTTTCGTCATTTCTGCATTCCATTTTAATTGTGACATTTTCTTTTTAGGTTATTCTAACCTGTTAGCACTAGTACAAAACTTCGAACTTCAATGGCAGATAACCAAAGTTGGCAACACGACTCTGCGCATGCGTGTTGCAATCTAGACGAAAATCGTATAGAAAAATACGTCCGACCGCATATGTCTATACTAGAATCTCGGATGAAAATTTCCTGGTTTACACTATGCTAGATTTGTCTAGAAATTTCTCGGATGAATCTAGTACTAGAATATAGACGAAAAAAGTATAATGTAAAACAGACTTTTTACAGGCAGCCGGCCGGTGACTGCTAGGAAAAGTGCCGTTGCTTGTTCGTGTACAAAGCTGCATTTAAACAAGGGTTGTCAAACTTTCCACGATTATTCTACCGGACGGTGAAATCGCCGACCGGCAAAGCCGCTGGTCGTGTGCAACTAGCCTATGCGTATTTGTACAAGACCGGCAATTCTAAACCTACTTTTTAGTTTTTTGCTAAAACGTATAGTATCGCACTAGCAAAACAAAAATAAAAATAGACATAGAAGCATTTATTTCTGCAGTAAAGGAAAGGCCAGTAATTTGAGACAAAAGAAACGATTAATTCAAAGACAAATTAAAAACAAAAGGATTCTATAAAAGGTTGAATCTATAATTTCCTGGCTCTTGGTTTACAATATTTTCTCCTCTTATGCAGTGCATACACAATTACCACTTTTTTTTAGTAAGTTTCATTTCGGCGTAAGTCTCTACTAAATTATAATACGGTACTGGGAACAATCTACTGACGACAATCCGGCAACATGTAACTTAACCCTCCGTGTGCAAATTATGTCCGGTTCCGACAAATTTGCCGGCCAGCAATGTTGCCGGTAGTGAGCAAGAGGCCGCCGATGACAAAATTACGCGGTTGTAATATGCACCCTTGCTAAATTTAAAAACTTATTGACTTTTACGGAATAAAATATCTTCTGTGCCTGGGTTATAACAAAGTAAAAATAGGAATAACTAATCGTAATGATTGAACAAAAAAAGGAATTATAATAATGGTGAATTTTTTTACAGAAAATGTAAGACCCATTTGCCTTCCATTGAACGGCGAGGTAACTCTACCGGGAAAAAGATTATTCGCTGCAGGCTGGGGGACCACTACAGAAAGTATGTACCTACCTACACATTTTGACCTTTCATATATATATATATATATATATATATATATATATATATATATATATATATATATATATATATATATATATATATATATATACATATATATCAAGATGGACGTTATTAAGTTATTAAAATTAGTTTCTTGTAATGAAATGATTAATTCTAGTTTTGTCAATGCCTAAAAACTCTTAAAAAACATCTATTTACAAATTTACAGTAAATCATTTATATATATGCAGTGCACGCTACCTAATGTGATCACATCGGAACTCGGGGCTTTTCACAACAATAAGTGATTAATAAAACCGAATGACACTGAAAAACGAGCTACTCAAAATAACTTTTTCTCGCTACCACTTTGGTAAATTAGAATTACCTTATAAATAATCTGGTGTGGCCAACACAATACCTCCCGCCATTAACCACCCGAGTCACAAAAAATATTAAGCTAATCCTTATTTTTGGATTAGCGAATTTTACTCTAATTTTGGCAGTTTATTTCTTAAAATATATTCTAATCTAATCCAATTAACTACCTATTTTGATAATAAAATGTAGATTAAATTTTAAATACCGGGATAGAATAGAATTCACTAATCCAATAATGAGAATTAGATTAAACTTTCTTGTGAATCGTTAATTTTTATTAATTTAAATATATACCTATATATTTACTTATGCTGGAAACTGTTTTGATTTCCATTCCTATTGTTCTATTTACGTTTTTCTTTTTAAAACGTTACTATGTAATCTACTATTATTAATTTGAAATGATTAGTTCTTTGACAGTGACATTTACCTGTCAGTTACATACATTTGAATAACTGCGTAAGGAATATTGTTTGTTTAAAGCGTAGGCTCTGGGATTTAAATTATGGATAATTTTATAGCTTTATCCATAAAATATGTAGAAAAAGTACTAATGCAAATCTGTAGAAAATTTAATAATATTTAATTTTTATAACAACGTTAATTTCGAAAAAATTACATTTTAAGGTATTTTTCGAAGAAAAATTATTTCGAGCTTCCAGTAAAGTGTCATTTTCTATTATCCGATTTACACCAAAATGTAATGGGCTCTTTCCATAATAGAAAAAGTTCGAAATACAAGGTTTCAATTTTTTTGAGTAATAATATTTGAGTTAGAGTGGAGGATCCACACACACATACATACAGACATCATCGTGAAAATGTTAAAATTGGATCCCCTTAAAGCGTGGTCATTTACCAAAATCTCGATATGCTATTTTTAGTACGATCCCTATACCTCCCTTGCCAAGGGTAGCGGGAGATAAAAATCACTTCAAGCATATCGTTGAATTCGTAATTTTACGTAGATTCCACATATATTACAATATATACGGTATCCCATTGGAAATATGAAAGTTAATGTCACTTCCGGTTAAACCGGAAGCGCAATCATTACGCCAAATATCCTTGAGCATAGTTTATAAATATATAAAGAGAGAAGTAAAAAATAATTATAAATGAAAAAGTTATTTTGAGTAGCCCGTTTCAGTGCCATGAACCCCTTACAACACATTTTCAAAAAATCTGATGTGGACACGATACGACTTCCTTGTACGCCTATTAAACTATATACCAGGCCTATTCAGAAATAAAAATTTATACAGCTAAACACTGTTTAATTTTGACATTTCGTTAATTTTTGTAGTCAGACTACTTTTTTAAGACATTGTTTAAATATTTAAACACTGTTTTAATTTAGACAGTGTTTATCCTTAGTAACCTTGTTTGAACACTTTACTCATTAAAAGACACTTTTTCATCTTACTCGTCGTAACTAAACAGCTATTGAAACATGCAAATTTAAACAAGGTGTAGGGGTATTTTATATTTGTCAAAATGAGTGACATTGACGAAGTATTAGAAAATATTGAAATACCGCTCCAAACGCTGCACTGTACATCAAACCAAAAAGGCTTATACAGGCTATTTGCTCTAGCAACTGCAAATATACAAACATAGAGGCCCGGTGGAGGGGTAGCGCGCACGATTCACGTATTTGGAATGAATGTGTATTACGTAGAAAACTTTAAAATTGGGAAATAGAAGGAATTTTATTAGGCAACAGTGGTTATGCATGTACACATTATTTATTGACGCCAGTGTTGCAGCCCACATGAGAGATATAACACAGCGCATATTCGCACAAGAAATTTAATAGAACGAACATTTGGCCAGTGGAAATCAAGATTTAGAATTTTAAATAGAGGGTTTACAATTTCATTGGATATTTATAAAATTGCAATTGTTGCATTGGTAGTTATACATAATATCGCCAAACTACTGAATGAAGAAGAGAATAACGAGGAAAACTTAGATGTTAATCAAAAAATTAAAAACAGACGGAGTCTAAAGTTAAATATAATATAACTAAAACTAATAAAATTACCCCTTAACCTTAAAATTAATTTTAATAAAATCTAAATACGTATTTCGAGAACTAAATTCTCATCATCAGTAGTACAGCAAGGGAAAGTTAAACAGAGTAGTCAAGATTACTTAACATGTCAACCATGCCAGAGGTCCTAACAACTCTGAGAAACAAGGGAGAGAACTGGGATTATATATGGACGAGAGTCACAGTAGAATGACTACCTATAAACTAAGACAAATTTCGTCAAATAATAATGAGTTATCAAATTTTACATCGCCCAATAAAATTTAACTATTAAATCGAAAATTTTGAATTTGGTATGGGACCAAGATCTGCGTTCGTCAAATTATTTTTATATTTATTTTAATATGTTTTAAAAGTTTAATGTTAGAATTGTTAACTTTGTGTGATTTAATAATGTTATTTGATTTGTAAGTTACGGTTAAATTTAGATTTTTAAAAATTCTGTTTAAACTTTTGGAAGCTTTATCGTACGGTAGTGTTATGCATTTACTATGATTCTTATTTAAATAAATTGGAAATGGATTAGCGATTTTTAAATTTATGAACTAATTTATCAATAGTTTTAAGCGGGAAACCGTTAGCTATTTCTCTAATAGTTTAGTTCAGTTTTAAACCGTTTTATGTTTAAAGGAAATTTAGTTAATCTGTTTATTAAAAAAATAAACGAAGCTAATTTATGTTGCCAAAAATGATTTGAGTCAGCAATTATAAATCTGTTAGTATTCGTGGGTTTCCTTTAGATATCAAACTCTAGTTTGTTATTTTTTCTAATAACCAGTACGTCCCAAAATAGTAATTGTTTATTGGTTTCTTTTTCGATCGTAAATTTAATTGATGGGAAAACTGAATTCAAACTGTCTAGAAACATTTTCAAGTCGCAGTTATTGGTATTAACTATGGCAAAAATATCGTCTACATATGTAATCCAAACTCTAGGAAAATATTTGTTGTTTTTCTTATATTCAATTTCGAAATTACTCATAAATAAATTAGCTAAAAATGGTGATACACTATTTTACATACCTGTGCCTGGTAATATTTATTATTTACTTGAAAATAATTTTACATCATACAAAGTTCAGTAAGTTTTAAATATTCGTTAATTTTTGAATCCTCCAAGTTGTTATTTTCTAAAAATGCTTTCAAATATTTTAAAGTATCTGGGATAGGTACACTTGGAAATAAAGAACTAGCGTCAAAAGAAACCAATATTTCATTTTTATCTAATGTAATATCTATAACTTTATCGATGAATTGTAATGAATTTTGTACGGAAAATGTTTGCGGTTGATTTGGAAAGCTACTAAATTCATTGACTAACCATTTTGAAGGCAAATAAGTTAGTGAATTTATGCCAGAAACAATAGGTCTTACTGAGTTACCTGGTTTACGATTTTTTGGAAGACAATACATTTTCGAAACTACTGGGTTTGAAACTTTAAGTTTAAATTTTATGTTTTTAGTGATTAAATTTGGATAGTTTTTAAGGGTATTTTTATATTCTCTGAGCATTTTAGGTAATGGATTTTTATTAACTTGTGTGTAAGGTCCGTTATTTAGTTGATTATTTACTCAAAATATTCTGATTTATCTAAAATGACAATTTTTTTCCTATATCTGCCTTTAAATAAAATAAGTCGCGTTTTTTTAAGATTATTTATAAGTTTAATATCATTATTGTTAGGTTTGTTTTTAAAACGATTTAAATTATTAGTTATTTGAATTTTACAAGCGTTCCTAATATAATCTTTAGTGTTGTTATCGAAATATTTAATACTGGTTTCAATGCAAGCAATTATATCATCTAACGGTGAGTTATTATTATTTGGTGAATGTTTTAAACCTTTATTTAGGAAGTGGATTTCTTCTTCAGAAATTTTTTCCGACGATTGGTTTACAACGATGTTTTCTTTTATCGAACTTTGTTGTTTTATATTATTAGGTATTAACCATTTTAATTTATTATTCTGATTTTTAATTAATGGCTAATTCCTTTATATATTTTATTCTCGAAAACCGACCACTCGTGATATTTTAAATTACTTAAATTTTTAATTAATTTTAGGTGTGTTATATGTTCGAATTTCGAGTTTATTTCTTTTAGCGTAATGATTTTTAATTTCTGAATCTAACCATTTATTTTTAGCAAATACTATTATAATTTCAGAATTTTTATAATTTTTGGAAGTTGTATTTTTCATAAATTTTAAAAACACTGAATTTACTTTACAAATTTTACCTCTCACTACCCTTGGTAAGGAAGGTATAGGAATTGTGCTAAAATCGCATATCGAGATTTTGGTAAATGAGCACGTTTTAAGGACCCTAGAATCCAATTTTAACATTTTCACAATGATGTCTATGTGTACGTGTATATGTGACAAAGACAAATTGATACTAGGTCTAAAGAACATTTTTATCATCTAAAAAGTGGTAATCCAGAAAAATCTAGCATAGCTCAACATATGTTCATTAGTAATTACAAAGTTAACAATTCTAATATTAAACTTTTAAAACATATTAGTAATGAAAGATATTTAGATGCATACGAGAGTTTAATAATAAATAAATATAAAATAATTTGATGAACACAGATCTTGGTCCCATGCCAGACTCAAAACTTTTCAATTTAATACAAAGTTAAATTTTATTGGGCGATATAAAATTTGATAACTCATTATTATTGGACGAAATTTGTCTTAGTTTATAGGTAATCATTAAATCATTCACCTGTGACTCCCGTCCCTATATAATCCCAGTTCTCTCCCTGGTTTCTGAGAGTTGTTACGACCTCTGGCACGGTTGACATGTTGAGTAATCTTGACTACTCTGTTTAACTTTCCCTTCCTGGTGATGAGAAGTTAGTTCTCGAAGTACGTATTGTAAGCTCCACTTTCAAAATAAATAAAAACACCGTTTAATGCCCAAAAATAACAATTTATATTCTCATATATATATATATACAGGGTGTAAATGAAATAAGTGCATTAAATTTGACCAGTAGTATAACTCATCGAGAGCAACAATATTTCTTAATAACTTTTTCTCGAAATCGCATATTTTTTTAGCATTTTTACCACCCCGTAAATTGACGAGTCGTTCCAAATATTTTTGTGATAATTGAATGCAGCAGCAATAGCTATGAAAAATTTTGTTTTAGCAATTGACAGTAATAAACTTGTTTATAAGGTAAAATTCTGTCAAAATGCGAGTACACAGACATTGTAATTACTTACCTATGGTTTATTTATTTATTTTTTACTCGTATCTGTACTACATGTTACTTGACATCACGGTTCTCATAAAGACAGTGTCATGGAGTTGCCAACGCATTTACATGGAGCGTTTCCAAATCATCACCAAATCATTCTGTTCTTAATATTCGCACATTTGTTAATCTTGTACATCTTTATCACATCACAATACGGAGTGTCACATATGACAATTTTTAAAAAAGCAACAGTTATATCCATACCATGTGCAAAAAGTTCAATGTTTTCAGCACATAACAGACTTCAATTTTGGGAATGGCTCATAATGTTCATTCATGAGACTGAATTTACTTGGGAAGGTGTATTTATTATGCACAATACACATCTTGACAGACGAAAATGCTGTAAAAATTTTCATTAAAAAATGTTTGGGGAACAATAAATGGACGACTAATTATTGGTACTCATGTACTTCTTTTAAATGGACAAAAGTTTGTACTTACATTTTTTGAATAACGAATTTAAACTATTATGATTTGTCGACGATAATTTAACTTCAATATAAAGTAAGCCATAAAGAAAAAACAATTTTATCGTTTTGACAGCGGATAAACAGGAAGGAAACTTTTTGCAAGTGATAAAACGTTATTTACCTTTCTCCTAGCAACCAGTTCAAAACACTAACTACATTAATGTCATTTACATTTTTTGTCCTTGCTTGTAGTGCAAAATGAACAGATTTGGGAATATTTCCGAAGAAAGTATAAAAGAAAATATTATAAATAGTGTGCCTATAAACACAAAAAACAATAAATCATGTATCTGGCGCCAATTTATGACATTTTGTGAAAGCCGAAATTATGTATTAGAACGAGGTACAACGGTATGTAAAATATCAAATATTTTGCTAGATTGGGCTTACAATATGCGAAAGATTAATGGAGAAAATTATAAAGAATATGTAGTGAAGACAATGTGGAATTCAACGGCCAAAATGCTACAGGAGAAATATTTTCAGGAATTCAACATAAAATTTGATCCCTTTACGGATATTATTTTTCTAGCATCGCGTGCTTCACGCGATGCTAGAAACGCTAAAAGAAAAGAACTCCAAAGTATTCCTGAGAAAAAAAAGATTAGTTCGACAGCTGTAAATAAAGCACAAATAATCAAAATGGCTAAACTTTGGGATGAAAATGAACCTGAAGGTTTGCAAAAAAAGTTTTTTCATATAGCTTCTTATGAGCTGGCTTGGAGAGGAGGAGAAGCTGCTAGTTGCATGGTGTATTATTTTAAAGAAGAAAAAGCAATTGATGGAATGTTTACGGATAGAATAGAATACAACCCAATATTTTCGAAAACTGCACAAGGAGGTGCAAATAAATTGACAGATAGTAAGTGGCTAACAAAAAATAATGAAGATGACACAATCTGCCCAGTAAGATTGTTTAGATTACTTATAAATAAACGATCCAAAAATATAACATCAGAACGACTATTTTTGACTCCTAATCCATTTTGGAAATATAAAAATTCGAAAGGCTGGTACAAAAACGTACCATTGGGAGTAAATTTATTATCTAAGTGGACTAAAAATGCGGCTAATAAAATAGGAATTGATATTCAGAATAATAAGATAACGAATCATTCAAATCGCGCCAGCACAGTGTCTTCGTTAGCAAAAGCAGGAGTAAGCGATCAACAAATTATTAAAATAACAGGTCATTCCAATTCCACTTCAATAAAACCTTATCTTCAATTGGACTGTGCACATCATGAAAATTTAATTACAAATCTAAGAACAAATAATATTTCTAAATCTTCTACTGTGACTAATGAAGTAACAAATCTTCGTGAAGAAAACATGTCAAATAAAATGATATATAATAATTGTACTTTCACTAATTGCACGTTTAAATAAACTTTTTCATAAATAAAATGTCGTTAAATTATCTCGCTGAATTACACTCTAGCATTTTATTTTCTCCGGATAAATTTCTGTTTGACAACTCAACCTTGTAACCTGACAGCAATTTGACTCGAAAACTGTTTAAAAAATAAAATCACTCCACCTACGGTGTTGTGATTTTATTAAAACAGTTTTCTTGTCAAATTGTTAGGTAACAAGGTTTCGTGACCAACAGAAATTTATCCGGCAAAATAAAAAGCTCTTGTGTAATTACAGTTGATAAATAATTATCTCATAACCTAAGAACTATGCTTTTTCTCTTCCTCTAGTTACCCCGTCCCTCCTTGTCTTCCTCTATTCACACTATTCAACGGTGATAAAAAGCCTGTTTCAATACACAACTTTATAATTTTGTTATCCAAAATTTAAATTTATTTATTTTAAAAATTGTATTATTACATATTAATTAATAATAATGTTATTTCTCTTGATTCGTTTATTAATTACTGTGACTGTAAGTGTAACCGATAACCGACAATTTTTGAGCTGTTTGTATCCCACCTCAATGGCTGCTGCTCATTTGTTCTCCATGAGCGGGTAACGAAATATGCAGCAAATCTTTAAAGAATTTTAACTCAAAATCTAAAAGACTTAGAAAAAAAAGTTATTAAGAAATATTGTTGCTCTCATCGAGTTACATTACTGGTTAAAATTAATGCATTTATTTCATTTACACCCTGTATATATATATATATATATATATATATATATATATATATATATATATATATATATATATATATATATATATTCAGGACTACCAGTGGTTTCGAAACTACTACCTAGACGTAACGCTCGTAGACGTAGACTGCGCACAATTTCTAATCTATATATATATATATATATATATATATATATATATATATATATTATATATATATATATATATATATATATATATATATATATATATATATATATATATATATATATATATAGATTAGAAATTGTGCGCAGTCTACGTCTACGAGCGTTACGTCTAGGTAGTAGTTTCGAAACCACTGGTAGTCCTGAACCTTCACGAAGTTCAGCGACAACTTCTGTCGGCGACATTTGCATTTCCTTCTCATGACTTAGATTGAATTCGCCGTAAGAATTACCCCTACGACTCATTTCACCTTGTTCGTCTGAGTCATTACCATCAGCACTACTTTCATTGATCATCACTGGGAATGGTTTCATTTGGTCCACTGATCAAATTCCTGTATACTGTTTCTACGTCCTTTGGCACTCTTTTAGATCGGACACTACAAATATATCATGTTGTAAACTGCTACAACCTCATACGGCCCCGAATATTTTGGTAATAACTTACTCGCACCGTCCTTATGCGCTATATTCTTGCATACTAGTACCTGATCTTACTTTAAAATTTCTGGCGGGTGCTCGTTTCTTATCGTAAATTTCTTTATTTTGATCTTATGGCGAAGTACTATTCGTTCCGCAGCTTCTGCTTGTACATCTGTAATATCTTTGTCTGATTTATTATCGTCCGTGGTGAGTTCAGATAGTAAGAAGACGTCATTCTTACTGCGTGGTTTGTACCAAACATACGTTTAAATAGGGAAGTATTTGTAGACTTACTGAACGTTGCATTAAAATTTATCTCCCATCGTTTGAGGAAGATGCAATTGAAGCACAACCTAATTTGTTTATGCGCTCTATTTCGCCGTTTGAGCGAGAGGTCGCAGTTGCATTTAAAACTTGCTTTATTCCCGTTTGACTACAATATGTGCGAAATGCAAAAGACGTGAATGCTGTACCGCGATCGCGTACCAAACGTCTTGGCGTACCGAACATATTTATAACGTCATTCAAGAACTTGATTACTGTCTAGATTTCG